>JAABKJ010075445.1:219665953-219904687 GCA_011634705.1 Andricus grossulariae
TCTACTGGAAATTAGTTTTTTTAACTAAAAATTTAACTGAATTTTTTTTTACGGGCATTTAATCGTTTTGGTTGAAAATCCACTTTTTTGGGTGACAATTGAACTATTTCGTTGAACATTTATTTTATTTAGTTAAAAACTCATTTCTATAAATGAAAATTAAATTATTCTATTTTTTGTTGCAAATTTATCTTTTTTTAGTTTAAAATTCGTCTATTTTGTTAAAAATTTGTCTTTTTTTTTGATAAAAAATTAATCTTTTTGGTTGAAAATTCAACTATAAGGTTGAAAATTCCCTTGAAAATTAGAATACTTCATTGAAAATTCACGTACTTCATTAGAAAATATTCTTTTTTGGTAGAAAATTAATCTTTTTGTCCTGTATTTCATTTATATGGTTTGAAACTATTTTTTTTGTATTGAAAATTAATGTTTTAAACTAAAAATTTAACTATCTCGATTTTTGTTTGAAAATTTTTTATAGACATTTATTTATTTTTTTACTGATGATTTTCTACGAAATAGTTTAATTTTCAATTAACTAGTTGAATTTTTAACCAAAAAGATGAATTACAAACTAAAAATCTTAATTCTTCTTTTTTTTAATTAACTAGTTGGTTAAAATTTCGCCCTTTTTTATTTGAATTAACTGTTTTTTTAAGATTCAAAACGTTTTTGGTTAAAAAATCACCTTTTAATTTTTTTTTTTTTTTGAGAATTCATCTTGTTGGTGGAAAGTACAAGTACTTGGCTAAAAATTGAACTATTTCGTTAAAATTCCGTATTTTTCGTTAAAAATTAACTTTTATAACTGGGAATATAACAATATTATTTTTAGTTGAAAATTCGTTTTGTTAGTTACAAATTTATTTCTTTTTATTTGAAAATTAAACAATTTCGTTGAATTTTTTTTTCTTGGGAGAAGATGCGTTATTTTTGTTTGAGAATTCAAGTTTTTTGGTTGAATATTCAACTATTTTGTTGAAAATAAAATTTTTTAAATTGAAAATTGATCCTTTTTAGTTGAAAATTCAACTATGTGGTGAAAAATTCATGAATTTTGTTGAAAAAATTTCTTTTTTGCTGGAAAATTAATTTCTTTGGGTGAAACTTCAACTGTTGGGTTAAAAATTAAATCATTTTGTTAAAATCACGCCTTTTCTCAATCAACTTAACTATTTTTGGTTTAAAATTGCAATATTTTTTAGTTGAAATAAATGAATAAATCATTTTTATTGAAAGTTTATTATTTTATATTAAAAAGTCTACTACTTTATTTTGGTTTAAGATTTCTAGTATTTCTTTCAAAATTCGCATATTTTGCTTAAACATTCAACTTATTTGTTGAAAATTCAACAGTTTGAAAGAAGATTCAACTAATTAGTTGGAAATTAAACAATTTATTTGAAGATTTACCTATTTGGTAGAAAATTAATTTTTCTGTTGAAAAAACATATTTTCGAGTTGAAAATTCTCTTTTATTGGTAGAACATTAATCTTCTGGATAAAAAATTAATCTTTTTTGTTTGAAAATTCTACTATTTGATTAAAAATTCATCATTTTTATTTAAAGTTCATTATTTCAAATTAAAAAGTCTTCTATTTTATTTTCGTTTAAGAATTCCACTATTTTTTTTAAAACCATTTTTAGTTGAAAATTGATCTTTTTTATTTGAAAATTTAACTATTTTGTTTAAAATTAAACTATTTTGTTAAAAATGCATGCATCTTCTTAAAAATTCTTTTTCTAAATTGAAAAGAAATTTTTTTAAATGAAAATTTAAATATTTTCTTGTGGCTGAAATTTTTTTTTTTGTATAAGAAAGTAAGTTTTTTGGCGGGAAATTTTTTTCTGTTTCTTCAAAATTTAACTTTTTGGTTGAAAGTGCAACTTCTTTGTTAAAAATTCCTTCTTTTGATTGATGTCTAATCATTTTAGTTGAAAATTAATCTGTTTAGTATAAAATTGAACTAAATTCTTAAAAATTCGTTTTTTTTTATGTTGAAAATTAGTTTTTTTTAGTTGAAAATTCAAGTTTTTGGTTAAGAATTCTTGAATTGAGTTAAAAATTTGATTTTTTTGGTAGAATATCGTTCTTTTTATGTAAAATTTTAACTTTTTGATAAAATTGAATGATTTTGTTAAAAATTCGTTTTTTGTTGAAAATTATCTAGTTTAGTTGAAAAATCAACTTTTTGGTGAGAGTGCTTGTATTTTTTGGGAAATTCGTCTTTTTTGGTAGCAAATTAATCTTGAACAAAAATTAGATTATTTGCTTGAAAAGTGAAGTTTTTGGTTGAAAATTAACTTTTTTTGTTGAAAATTCTTATTTTCGGGTTAAAAAATCAAACTTTTTTTGTAGAAAATTCAAGTCTTTTGGAAAATGTTTAATTTTTTTTGTGTTGAAAATACAACTGGCTGAAAATTAACTTTTTTTTGGTTGAGGATTCAACTATTTTGTTGAGAATTCATCTTTTCCGATGAATTGAACTTTTTTTATTTATTTGAAATAAAAATCATTTTGGTTGAAATATCAACTATTGCATTTTTTGTCGAGAATTCATTTTTTTTTTTTTGAAAATACAACTACTTGGTTAAAAGTCGAAATATTTTGTTAAAAAATTTCTTTTTGGTTGAAAATTCATCATTTTAATTGAAAATTTGTCTTTTTTGGTGGAATAATAATGATGAATTCTTAACAAAAAATGTTATACATAATTGATATTTGAACCAGAAAAGATTGTAATTCTAAATAAAAAAAAAACAGTTGAATTCATTCGCAAAAAGACAAATTTTTAGAAAAATAGTTGAATCCTCAACCACAAAGATAAATTTTCAACGTGTTCGATTTTTAACCAGAAAAGATTTAATTTCTACCAAAGAAGAAAAAGAAGTTTCTACAAAAAACAGTTTATTTTTAACTAAATACTTAAATTTTCAACCAAACAGATGAATTTTCAATCAAAAAAGATAAATTCTTAACAAAAATTTTAATACATGATTGATATTTGAACTAAAAAATATTATAATTTTAAATCAAAAAGAGTTAACTACATCCAAAAATGACGAATTTTCAACAAAATAGTTGAACCCTAGAAAAAGGAAATTTCTGCCAAAAGAGATGAATTTTTAAACGTCTTTTAAACGGATTAGAATTATTCCTAAGATGTTGAAAAATATTTCAAAATTTAAAAAATCGCTGTAAAATCTTCCAGATGTTTTTCAACAATCTTATAAGTTTTTTTGGAAATCTTTTAAAATTTTCTTTAAAAATCAATTTTTCAAAATAAGAAATCAGAACATTTTTGTACAGGAATCTTACGAAATGTTTTTTTTTTCAAACCTTTCAAAATTCTTGAAAGGATTCGAAAATTTTTTTCGACATCTTCAAAAATTTACATTCTATTTTAATTTTTTTGAAATCTTGTGAAATTTTGAATTATTTATTCATCTTTTCAAAACTTCTAAATTCTAAATATCTTTTTAAATTGATAGAATTTTTCGCGAAATATTTGTGAAATTCTGCAATATTTAAAAAATTGCCTTTGTATCTTCCAAATTCTTTTTGGACAATTTTGGAAATCTTTTTAAGTATTCTATTAAAATTAATGTTTCAAAAAATGAAATTATTTTTAATCTTCCTATAGGAATCTTAAGAAAATTTGGTATCCACTTGAAACCTTTCCAAAATCCTCAAAAGCTTTTACATTTTTTTCAAAATCTTCAAAAATATTCAGAGTTCTAAAGATATTTAAAAAAAAATTAGAAGTTTTCTAGATACTTTTTCGTCATACCTGAAATCTTCATAAATCATTTTGAATTTTCTCGAAAAACCTAGGAAAATTATATTTATATAACCTTAAAGCAAATAAACAAATAACATTAAAACAAGTCATTCGAAATTTTTATTTTATATTAATAATTTTTTTTTTCCTTTAAATTATAATTTGTCTACAATTTTTCTTCATTCTGGACTAAAAAATCATTTTTGGTTTCAAATTCAACAATTTTGTTGATAATTCGTGTCTTTGGTTTGAAAGTTCATCTTTTTTAGTAGAAATTGCATTTTTTATATTCAAATTGCAAATGTTTGGTTGAAAATTAAAATCGCTTTTGTCTAGAGATTCAAATAATTTTTTGAAAATAACTATTATATTTTTTATTGAGAATTCGTTGAAAAGTTTTTAAACAATTCCTAAAATAATTGAAACTTTCAAAAAACTTAAAAGAAAATGTAGATTTTATAAGATTTTAAAATAAAATTTGGAAGTTTTTTAAAAAGATTTAAAAAATTTTTTTAAATAAATCCGGAAGTTTTAAAAACAATTTTGTGAATAATTCAAGTCAGTTTAAAAGATATTTAGGAATTTTTGGAAATGTGAAGAGATTAAAAATATTTTATAACATTGAAAGATTTCCGAACGATTATAAAATATTCTAAAACCTTTTTCAAGCGTCAAAAAGTCTTAAATATCTTTTAAACTACTCAAATTTTTCCTGAAATTTGGAAAAATCCCGCGAAATAAAAAAAATTCTTAGAAATTTTTTAGATACTTCTTCGACATATCTGAAATCTTCCAAAATTGGTTATAATTTTATTGAGAAACCTAGCAAAATTATATTAATATAACCTCGAAGCGAATAAATAAAGAAAATTTAAAAATAGCCATTCGAAAATTTTATTTTGTGTTAAAAATTATTTTTTTCCTTGAAATTATAATTTGTCTAAAATTATTTTTTTATTCTGAACTGAAAAATCATTTTTGGTCGCGAATTCAACATTTTTCTCAAAAAACAAAATTTTGGGTGGAGGTGCTGACTGCCCGAGCAGCTAGCACCTCCATTAGATAACAACTTAAAAATTTTAAAATCTAATCATTCCAGAATTTCAGAATATTTTCGGGCTCTTGAAGTAGCAAAAACCCAATTTCGAAAAAACAACCCCTATTATTGGCAACCAACCCTCAATTTTGAAAAATAATTTTTGAACAACAAAAAAATACTCCATAATTTTGGGCTATTCTCGGGTTAATTTAGGGCGGTAATGCCGATTATTGGGTTCTGGTATTTTTCTCAAAAAACAAAATTTTGGGTGGAGGTGCTGACTGCCCGAGCAGCTAGCAACTCCAGTGGATAAAAACCTTAATGTTTTAAAATCTTATCATATCAAAATAATTGGATCGGCATTTGTCACTTTTTGTCATTTTTTCAAATATTTTAGTCTGTGGCAGTCCTGTTAGTAATTATAGACTTTTAATTTAATATTGTTCAATTCTGAACTAAACATTGTACGATTTACATTGAGAATTTTATAATTCCACACAGTTAATTTCACAGCTTACATTTTTATACACGGAATTCAAAGGCAAAATTTGCAGCTGATAATTAGTAAATATATTGGAAATAATGTTCATTTACAATCCTTACAGTTTATACTTCACCTTAAATGCTCCATTTTTAAAATGTAACAGGAAGAAAATTTTAAGGGCTCATTTTATCTTCAAAGGCCAGACCAAATTTTCATGGCACCATAAAATATTATCACGACAGCTTCCTTACTTCAAAATTACTTTTCTATAAGTATAAATCATTTTGTTCAATTTTTGTAGATACTTACGAGGAAGCCATGAAGAAAGTAGAACGTTTAGAGGTTACCGAACTTGTATTTACTACCGATTCCGACGTTGACCATCTGCAAAAAGCTGTGCTAATAGAGAATAATTTAAAAAGTAAAAAAATAAACATCACTACAGCACTTTGAAAACTATGCATTCTGTACGTCCCCTGGAATCAGACTCCGAAAATTGGGACCCAGAACACAGTACAGCTCTCAACATTGCAAACGTCTCGAGACAGGCTCTTAGGCATGACAACCATACTGACGATGGATTGTTTGCAACACTACGAACGCCTCGAGACAAGATCTCAGGCATGACAAACTAACTCACTGACTGTGTGATTGTTCTCAACATTTCAAAAGTCTCGAGAAAGGCTATCAGGCATAAAAACTGACTCACTGTCTGTGTGATGGTTGTCAACATTGCAAACGCCTCGATAAGTGCTCTTAGGCATGACAACCATACTTCTGATGGATTGTCTGCAACATTGCGAACGCCTCGAGACAGGCTCTCAGGCAGGACAAACTGACTCACTGACCGTGTGATCTTTCTCAACATTGCAAACGCCTCGAGTCAGGCTCTAAGGCATGACAATCATATTGATGTTGAATTGCTTGCAACATGGCAAACGCCTCCAGACAGGCCCTCAGGCATTACAAACTGACTCACTGACTGTGTGATTGTTCTCAACATTCAAACGCCTCGAGAAAGGCCCTCAGGCATGACAGCCATACTGCTGATGGATTGTTTGCAACTTTTCGAACGCCTCGAGACAGGCATTCAGGCAGAACACACTGACTCACTGACTGTGTTTGCTCTCAACATTGCAAATGTCTCCAGGCAGGCTCTTAGGCATGACAACCATACTGCTGATGGATTGTTTGCAACATTGCGAATGCCTTGAGATGGGCTCTCAGGCATGACAACCATACTGCTGATGGATTGT
Source organism: Andricus grossulariae (assembly GCA_011634705.1). Taxonomy (NCBI): domain Eukaryota; kingdom Metazoa; phylum Arthropoda; class Insecta; order Hymenoptera; family Cynipidae; genus Andricus; species Andricus grossulariae. The sequence continues at coordinate 219,672,519 of JAABKJ010075445.1, forward strand.
TTGCAATATTGCGAACGCCTCGAGACAGGCTTTCAGGCAGGACAAACTGACTCACTGACTGTGTGATTGTTCTTAACATTGCGAACGTCTCGAGACGGGCTCTTAGGCATGACAACCATACTGTTGATTGATTGTTTGCAACATTGCGAACGCCTCGAGGCAGGCTCTCAGACAGGACAAACTGACACACTGACACTGCGATTGTTCTCAGCCTTGCAAACGTCTCGAGACGGGCTCTCAGGCATGACAGACATATTGATGATGAATTGTTCGCAACATGGCAAACGCCTCGAGACAGGCTCTCAGGCAGAAGGCAAGAAAGAGAGTTTGAATCTCCATTGCAATGCGGAGACCTCGGAAAAAGGCCAAAGTTAGCTTGTCAAACATTAATGAAGATTTAGGCAAAGATGAATAACACAACAACAGGAGAGAAATTTATATTCCGTCATTGTAAATAAGTTACTCATGCTTGAGGGCCTATCTCGAGAAGTTTGCAATGTTGAGAACAATCACACAGTCAGCGAGTCAGTTTGTCATGCCTGAGAGCCTGTCTCGAGGCGTTTGCCGTGTTGCAAACAATGCATCATCAATATGTCTGTCATGCCTGAGAGCCAGTCTCGAGGCGTTTGCAATGTTGCAAACAATCACAGAGTCAGTGAGTCAGTTTGTCATGCCTAAGAGCCTGTCTCGAGGCGTGTGCCATGTTGCGAACATTTCATCATCAATATGTCTGTCATGCCTGAGAGCCCGTCTCGAGGCGTTAGCAATGTTGCAAACAATCACACAGTTAGTACGTAAGTTTGTCATGCCTGGGAGCCTGTCTCGAGGCGTTCGCAATGTTGCAAACAATCCATCAGCACTATGGTTGTCATGCCTGCGAGCCTGTCTCGAGACGTTTGCAATGTTTAGAACAATCACACAGTCAACTTCGTATCTTTTCAATAAATTACTTCTTTTTAGTTTCAATTTCTCTTCCTAACACGTTCCTGTCTTATCATTGATTTTTAAAAGATTACCAATATGTTACTAATAACGCAGTGAAAAAAAATTATTTTTAAAAATCAAGTAAAAAGAAATTTATCAATTAGAAATGAGTTCACGCATTCATAAAACTATTTATTTATTAAATTGAAAAAGTGTATATTACAAAAGTCTTTCTTTCAAATTTTTCTTTAAAATCTAAAATTATAAAAATATCGCAAGGATCTCCCGTACAGGCGAACGCATTATGTTCTTTCAATGTAAACACAACCATTGAATTTACAATATAAAATTATACACTAATAACTGGGACACTAGGAAACTTTAGAAAACTCTGAAACTATATGGAAACTGGGAAAAGATAACACACATAGACTTTTAAAACAAATTAAAATAATATAAAGCTATAAAAAGGCAGAATATTGTACAATATTTATCAACTACGCATGTGAGAAAATTAATGAATGATAAAAGTAAAGAAAATAGTTGTGAATTCGAAGTATCAAGGGGTGAGTGCCAACAATTTTACCACTTCAACTTCCACTCATTTTCGACTTTTCCTTCGAATAATATCTTTTTTCTAAAATTATTTCAATAAAGTACATATTTCTAATTTGGAAGGATATATTTTTTTTATTCTTTTAATCCTTTTTTATTTGTGACCATACGGGTAAATGTGATAACAGGTTTGTATGACAAAAAATTTTAATGTGAAGAAATTTAGTTATGGACTTTTTTCAAACTTTTCTTTGTATTCCTTACTGAAAAGTATTATAGGAAAATCAGTATAGTCTTTTAATAATTTTCCTATAATGAATTTCCTACGATTTTTTAGCCATTATAGGAAAAATCATTGGAACATAATTATGGAAAAATAGATATAGAAATGAATAATTTTGAAATAAATATTCCAAAAAGTATAAGACACTCATAGCTTTCAGGTTTCATTATACCCACAATCTACACGAAGCTTGTTTCAAATATGTAAATGTTTATATACTTTTGTGTATATATAATTTTTCCTATAATCGAGAAAAAATTATAGGAAAATCATAACTAGGCCTTTAATGATTGTCCTATAATACTTTTTCATGAAGGATAACATTAAAACTATATTTCTCATTATTTGTGCAAAAAAGACGACTGTCATCAGGTATTGCTTTAATCAATTACCTCCAAATCAACTAAGATGCCTTAAGAATACTCAAATTCATACTTGTCTCATTTTGTTTTAAAATTTCATTTTTATTACGTAGTAAGCACCTATCGTTGAATTTTTAAACGGAATTTAAAAGTTCCTTTAAAATCCGTAATTGCATGCCAGTATTGACAAAAAATGGAATAAAGTCGAACTTTTTAATTCCGTATCACACTTTCATTTTTAACTAATTCTTTATTTATGGATCCTATTTTTTATTTCAGTGTGTGTATGACACGCTCTGCACCTATCGCTTGAAACTTCTTGACATAAAATGCGGTTACGGTATGCTAAGGTGTAAGTGACATTGTCCTGGCATGCGAGAATAAATCCCTCTTCGCTCCGGTGAACTTCTTTGCCAACAGGTAAGGATGTCTCTCCGGAATTTCACGACCACATAAATCTACGTTCTCGCGTTTGTCCGGGGCCATTGCCTGGTCGTCGCCTCGGTTCGGTCTTATTGCCACACCTAACTGAACCATGGCCTTCATCCGGAAGAGGCCTATTGTGGGTGGCACTGCGTCATACTGGTGACGTAACCGCATAGATCGTTCCGTTGGGGAGTTAGCTCAATGCAACGTGGCTGACTGCAAGAGTCGTAGCTCTTGGGCGATGGGGTCGCCACATCCCTACGCCAATCTTATTATTATCAGGCAAAGATATTTTTCAATTATTAGAGCAGTTACAAGCTATGGAAGCTACGATCATGGTTCCTTAGAGCAACCAATCCCGACGCAACTGGAACGTGTACGTCATCCACTTTTGCGTACGTTCTGCTTCCTGTACACGAATCTTGAGCGCCAAAGGTGTTAGTGATGCTAGGCCATGTGCAGTTTCGCATAAGAGAATCTGCACTATTTAGAACTGATTGTCATCATCTTGCGTGTGCGTCGGTCAAGTTGCTTCGAGTCATCAACGTTCCATTTTATTGCACCAAAGGTGTAGAGCAGTATAGGAACGGCCAGCATATTAGTCGCCTTGATCTTATTCTTTCCAGATAATTCGAAAGCCTAAATTTTTCTGAGAATTTGGCGATACCTTTTTACAAGGTCCGTTTTTAACATATGCACATTAGTGGTTTCCACTTGCGGTATTCCAAGATATGTATATGTTTCTCCATTACCAAGTTGTTGGATGGTACTTCCGCCAATGAGTTGAATACCCTGATCGTCACGCGTTGGTGTAGTTTGTAGTCTTCCTTGGTGTAGGTGGACGCAGGCACACTTGTCCAGTCCGAAGCTCATGCCAATCGCTTCAGAGTACCTATCTGCCCGTCTGGAACAATGAAAGCAGTATATTTTCGACTTTCTTCTTCCACGTCAACATGGAAAAATCCATTCTTCATATCTAGCGTACTAAAAACTCTCAAATCCTGTAGAGGATCTAGTTGATCTTCAATAAGTGGGAGAGGATAACGATCTCTCACGATTTTTTTATCAAGCATTCTATAATCTACACATAGCCTATTAGCACCGTTTTTCTTTTTAGCAAGCACAATCGGACTCGCATATTCAGATTCTGATGATCGAATAATACCGGCTTTTAACCATTCTTTTATTATCGCGTTTGTATCTTCCTTTTCCGTGGCTGACAGTGTTCTCGCTCTTTGATACACTGGTTCATCATCCTTTCAAATAATTTTCATCTTTACTTCTACGTCTTGAACTTTTTCGGCTTTGTAATCATGCAAAATCTGTGCTACTTCTTCTCTATATTCAGGATTAGAAATGTAAGTTAAGTCTAAATTATCTTCGTCATTAAAAAGATGTAGTATTTTCATGAATTTTGCAAACACAAATTGAATGTGTTCCACTCGCACCTGCAAAAATACATTCCTCTGGTCGCAATTTTGCAAATTTATAGAAGCCAATTTTTAGATCCAAAAACTTTTCTTTCAAGATGGCATCAACTTCTTTCAAATTACCTAGAATTAGACGTTTTTGTATCAGTCTACGTGAACCATCATGCTGTTTTACAGATATACAGTATTTTTTTCTTGGCAACTGTCGACTCACGTCGCATTCATAGTAAAAATTTCGGACAATTTTGACAGTTTCTTTCGACAGCTTCTTACCTGGTCTAGGATTTGGTGATGATCCAATACCATTTCACTCGTATTGCCTTACGAGCTAAACTATATAGTACTTTCAACTCTGATTCTATCTTGCGAATTCCCCAACCTTTTGGTACCATAGTTAACAGCTGAACGGCATAAGATTTACTTGGTTTTTTGTCTAATTCTTCTTTAATTTCGTTAGTGAGTTCTTCTATATCTTTCTTACTACCGTCATCTTCAATACAATTGAATACCTTATCACGTAAATGATCTTGGTTTTCAGATCCTGGATGACAATATCAGGCTTCGTAGCACTGATACGTTGAGTGGTGGACAATGGGAAATTTCAGTAGATGTTACATTGATCATTCTCCACAACGGACTCGAGTTTCCCCTGGGCGTATGGCAAGACGGGAAATGGATCAACACCATAGAAGTGCCTAAGATGGTAAATGGCGACCTTATGTTGATGTACGAATCGCATACGAGAATCTGTGCTATTCAGAACTGAGCAGGCTGTAGCGAGACCGTTCTTCGATGAAGCCACTCCAAGCTTAGCAAGCATCTACCTCCTTTATCTCGAGGGAGGTACATTCGAAGTATGGAATATCTAGGATGATGACTTTGATGGATTGTCATTATCATTCGTGTGGTTCGGTCAAGTTGCTTCAACTCATCAACGTTTTATTCCACTGCACCAAACGTGTAGAGCAGTATAGGAACGGCTAGCATATTGGTCGCCTGGACCTTATTTTTTCCAGATAATTCGGAAGCCCAAATTTTTCTGAGAATTTGGCGATGACAAGATTTATATTATATAACAAGATTATATATTATGTATGATATAGCTGGTAGTCACTTGTCTTTAGTCAGATGTTATGACAAATCTTATTCACCACAAGAGCATAAGCTCTTTTATGCATCTCAATATTGTTGGATGCACCTCCAGGCACTCAAGGAGCTTAATAAGTAGCTCATGGCCTGGTTAACGAATGCCTTACGGTAGTCAATCTAGTCCATGGACAGATTGCGTTGACTCCTGATCGAGTCCTGGGTAATACACTAGTCTATTAACAAGTTCTCCCTGCAAGCTCTTTGAGAATGGCTGTGAATTATTTGTAGCTTGTGTTTAAACAAGCTATGGGCCTGTAGTTCTTTGGACTTTATAAATCTCCAGTCTTAGGGATCAATACCGTGCGTCCTTCCACTAGCCACTGCGGGATGGATTGTTCTCCATTTAAGAAAGTAGTAAATATACGAGCTAGATGTTGGTGCGTAGAAGTGAACTTCTTCCACCAAAAGTGCAGTCAGCCACGTTGCATTGGGCTAACTCCCCAACGCAACGAATTATGCGGTTACGTCACCAGTATCACGCAGTGCTACCCACAATAGGCCTCTCTCGGATGGAGACCATGGTTCAGTTGGGAGTGGCAATAGGACCGAGCCGAGGCGACGACCAGGCAATGGCCCCGGACAAACGCGAGAACATCCCTAAGACCGGAGATTTGTCAAGTCCACAGAACTACAGGCCCATAGCTTGCTTAAACACCAGCTAAAAGCAATTCACTGGCATCCACAAAGAGAGGATATTAACATTTATCGAGCCGGTATGGACTGCAATAGTTGAACAACGTGGATGCAAGAAAGGGCTGGCAGGTTGCAGGCAGAACCTGTTAATAGACAGGTGTATCACCCAAGACTCGATCAGGTATCGACGCAATGTGTCCATGACTTGGATTGACTATCGTAAGGCATTCGATAACACGAACCATGAGCTACTTATTAGGCTCCTTGAGTGCCTGGAGGTTCATCCAAAAATAGTGCGATGCATAAAAGAGCTTATGCTCTTTTGGCGGACAAGATTTGTCATAACATCTGATAGAAGACAAGTGACTATCAGCTATATCACATATAAGAGGGGGTTCTTCCAAGGAGAGTCTCTAAGTGCGATACTTTTCTGAATATCCCTTTTGCCTCTATCTATTGTGCTCCGAGGCAAAAGCTCTGGATACCTATGTGACCCGCCGAAGAGAAGAGAATATAAGGTCAACCAACTTTCATACATGGACGACCTTTAACTCTTTGCTTCCTCGCAAGAGGATCTAAACATCCATGTGGAGGCGGTGAATAGGTACTCTAAAGCGATTGGCATGAGCTTCGGACTGGACAAATGTGGCGGAAGTACCATTCAACATCTTGGTGATGGAGAAACATATACATTTCTTGGAATTCCGCAAGCGGAAACCCAAAATGTGCATATGTTAAAAACGGTCCTTGTAAAAAGGTATCGCCAAATTCTCAGAAAAATTTGGGCTTCCGAATTATCTGGAAAGAATAAGATCCAGGCGACACTACTTTCTATTTTGTATTTTCCAGGTTTGAGTTTTTACTAAGGGGTTGGTTTTTTTGTACATAGGGGTGGTTTTGGTAAAATTTGTTTCGTGCATTCGAGAGCCCAAAGTATGCTTAAAATTCTGAAGCACTTTTTTTTTGCAGATTTTTTTTTGCAAGGGGGTGGTTTTTCTGTTCTTAGGGGGTGGTTTTTTGAATTTTTTTTCGTGCATTCAAGAGCCCAAAATAAACCAAAAATTATGGTGTACTTCGTTTTTTCCGACTTTGGGTTTGTAAATTGGGGGTAGTTTTATTTTCAGTAGGATTTGTTTTTGCAAATCGGTTGTTAGCGCATTCAAGAGCCCAAAAAAAGCCCAAAATTCTGACATGCTTGATTTTTAATTTTTTTTTAATTTTTATATAGTGGAGGTGCTGTCTTGACTGAAGTCAGCACCTCCACTCTAAATTTGAATTTTAAAAAAAAGTAGTGGAGCCCAAAAATCGGCAATACAGCCCAAAAAGCCCAAAATTCTGATACAAAGAAATTTGGGAATTCCGATTGTGGAGGTGCTAGCTTGATGGACCTGAAAAAAAGTCGATACTCTGACGTCGATTCTTTGGTATCGATACTTTTGTATTGAGATCGGGTCGGAATCGATTTCCAGAACTCGCATTTGCCAGAATGAAATTTTGTCAGAAGAACGCTAACTTTAGAGCGTGCAACTTCGAGCAGACAATTTATAAATACAAGAGCGGTGTTTCTTTGTGAAATAGCGCAAAGATCGGTAAAGGGAAGTGGTTCCTTGACATAATGAAGCAACAGATGGCGATATGCGTATGTTATTACTGAGGATGCCAAATGAAACCCCGAAAGAGAACTTTCTTTTGAATATTTATTTAAGTACTGGATACAATTTATCAATGATTATTTATTGTTAAAATTATTTTGAAATTGTTGTTCGTCGAAAGTTGTGTTTCTAGGTGTTGAAAATACATCTTCCTTGAGGAAGTTGGTTTAAGAAATGAAACGTAAGATACCCGGATTATTTTCGAAAGTTGTCCAAAGACTTAGGAAAAATGAACATGAAAATAATTTTCACAGAAGTCCCAGATATCACTCAGTCCTTTCTAAGCATAAAATCACACATGGTCATGATTTTAATTGGAATGATATTAAAATTCTTTATCATGAGAAAAGTCAAAAAAAGATAGAATTCATGGAGATGTTATTCATAAAGAGATAGGGAAGCAGGGCTATTAATTTAAAAAGTGGCCTCTCAAGATATAACAAAGTATGGGATAGAGTAATTAACGAGGGGCTATTCACTGAGTGAAAATGAGTGAAAAGACATTCCTCACTCAAAACAGGTAATGTGAAATTTCTTATGATCCGGCCAGATCATGGGAAATTTTTCCAAATCTTAGGAATTGCGCCAACTCAGGGAGAATCACGTAAATTCTTCGCAACTCTTCTCAACTCTTCTAAACTCTTCTAAAGTCTTCGCAACTCTTCTCAACTCTTCTCAACTCTTCTCAACTCAACGTCGATCACTGTAAAGTCAGCGCGGTCCGAGAAGAGTACATTTTTGGGCTATCCATAAACCATCCCAAATTTTTTTCGACGCCAAGAGCGTCGACGCATCTGTCCTAGCAAGGATATATTGCATCTCCAGCAATGAGGGACAACCCCTTGCAAGATTGACAAGTTTACGCCTTTGCGGTAGAGAATAGATAATAGCAATATTAAAATATAGCCATCTTATTATTTAATTTGTATGAAAATGATTCAGTTTTAATACAAATCTCTGCAATTATTAGAAACTTAAAATGAGACTTTGTAAATTATTATTTATAGCGCAAAAAGTTATTATTTTATTTAAAACTAGCAGATGCTGACTTTCAAATGAAGTTTTGCATTATTGATATATAAATGTATAGAAAATTTTATTTGAAATCACTAAAGACATAGCACGTCAAATTAGGTTCATTCAAAAATGAGCATTAAGTTTTTAAATATAAACAAAATTTTCTTTATGAAAGTTGAAGTAGACGAAGAGAAACAGCTTTCTATTCTGTCTTTGAACTTTTTTATTTCTTTAATAAATGTTTTTGGAATAAGTAGGAAAAGGACAACAAATATAGAAAATGTAGGATAATCAAATCGACCCCCTAAGATGGCCAGGTCGCCTATCCGAGGAGATCAAGTCGACCAATATGATATGACCAAATCGACCTTTTATGATGAGCGATTCGACCCTTTATAATGATCAGTCCACCCTGTGTGATGATCGGTTCGACTCTCTATGAGGCTTGAGTCGACCGTTCGAGATAAAACCAAGTCGACACTCAGATGATCGATTTGAACCTCTTGTTTTAACCTTCTAGGGATAGTCGCTTTAGCCATCTTCAAGGGCTGTCCTATAGTTGACCCTGCAATATAGTCTGTCGACACATCTAGATGGCCCAACTGAACTTTAATTTTTCTCCGTGTAGACTATATTTCCCCCTACCCTTCAGTTTCAGAAACCCACGGCTTCCTATCGGAATTGAAACTCCAAAAATTCGCTCGGGTCTCAGAGACCCAACAGTAGTGTTTAAGGGTAAAATAGTTGTTTTCTTAAGTTTTCCCAGAAAGCATTATTTTATTTTAAAATGGAATTTGACATAAGAATAGATAGTAGAAATAACTTTATGAATAAATAGAGAGTCCAATAATGTGTATCTGTTAGAAAAAAGATAAAACAATAATTTTCAAGGTCAAAAATTAAAAAACCCACGTTTTCAAAAAGAAAGATGTTATGTTTACAACATTTTTCAAAACCTCGTATACTTGAAGCATATTTAAAGCATACAGAAGGGACTATCACGCATTTTAGAGTAAGGCCATGTAATTTAAGAGTTATTTTGTTAGTTGTTGGCTTTTAACGCTTTGGATTGGACGTCTTCTAGGGGTTGGGAAGGCACCCCTGTGATTGGTCACAGAAATAAAGTTGGTGAAACCACTGTCCAACATCTCGTGGGGGCGGGAAGGCACCTGTGTGACTGCCCAGGAAAAAAGAACCGATAGGAAGTGAGTCGCTTTGAATTGCGTATCTGTCATTTGCAGATTGAAAGAATGAAAATCCAATCGGTTGGCCACATTTTTAATCTGTCACCCAGCCCTGTCTTCCATTCCTCCGGCCACCCTTCTCCTTTCCATACCTTGTTGCAAATCCTCCACATCTCTTCTCTCACTCCAATTCCTCCATATTTTAGTGCTTCATTTCTGAAACCATCTTCACCTGTTGCCTTGTTTCTTTTCAACCTTGTAATCGCCTCATTCACCTCTTCCCTTCTGGCTTCCCCTTCTTAGTTTCTCTTCGAAAATCCTGGCTCTTTTCACTTACCTGACCACTATTTTTTCCCGTCCTATTTCTTCCCTCAGCATATAACCAGGGCAGCTCCAACTCACTCCCATAACCCATCTAAAAAATCTCTCATGCAAACTTTCCACTCTCTTATGTTCTTTCCATCCACAAATTTCCACTCCATAACTTTACGCTGACCATACTAACACATCAAACATCCACACTCTCATCTTTTAGTCGTCCTTGAACCTTCTTTTTTTCTTACTGTTAAACCCCTTTCTCTCACATAGTCTTCGAACACTCTCATCGACAGATTCATACCTCTTTCACCATCCGCTACTAGCACTACATCATCTGCATATGCTAGTGAATACACTTTGCCTGTTCCTAATGTTGTCCCTCCTTTCCCTTTCCTCTCTAATTTCTCCTCTAAATCTACCAGAAGTATACTAAATAGAAGTGGGCTCAACGGACTCCCTTGCCTGAGCCCCCTTCCTGTCCAGAATTCTCCTCCTTTCTTATCTCCTATCTTCACCCTTATCTTAGTATCCACAAATATTTCTTTTATCCTTTTATCTCTCACGTAGATGTTATCTGTGGTTCCCATCCCTTTTCTAAAACCCGTTTGGTTGTGTGGTACACTACCCTTTTCCTCCACCTGTCATTCCAACCTCCTTCTAAGCAATTCCGCATAAATTTTATATCCCACCGACATGAGTGTGGAACCTCTCTATTCCTCCATTCTTTTGCCCTCTCCTTTCTTAATCAACGGTAATACCAGCCCTGTCTTCCATTCCTCCGGCCACCCTTCTCCTTTCCATACCTTGTTGCAAATCCTCCACATCTCTTCTCTCATTCTTCATCCTCTGCCATCAACACTATATCGTCTGCGTATGCCAGTGTATATATCTTTTCACTCCCTATCTTAACTCTTCCCCACCCTTTTCTGTTCATTTCTTCTTCCAAGTCTGATATTAATATATTAAATAAATGTGGGTTCAGAGGACATCTTTGCCTTACTCCTCTCACCAACCAGAAACTATCCCCTACTTTTTCTCCTACCTTTACCTTGCCTTTTGTCTCTCTACAAATTTCCGATCCTCTCTATTAACGCCTCTCGTATCCACTTTTTCATCATAACTTTTTCTATCTCGCCTCGGTCTAATGAGTCAAACGCCGCGTTTAATTCCACGAACATTGCTATCATTGCCCCTTTCTCCGTTTTAATCCTCTTACTTACTAGATAGTTCAGAACATATATATTGTCCATCACCCCCATCCCTTTTCTTGACTATTGGTTCATTTTATCCCTAAATTAAAATTCTGATAGAAGAAACTGACATTTGACAATATTTTTTATTGTTATTAACCATTTTGATCAACAAATGCATTTAATAGTCGCTTTCAAATAGGAAAAATCTCTTTTTTACTGAAATGTTTATTAGATCATAAAAAATAAAACTCCTTCGAAATATGTTGACATCCAACAACATTTCACATTGTTATAAACCATCTTGATCAAATAATTATTTCGTATAGAATAAATCTGTTTTTTGGGTTTAATAGTTAATGTTACCTTAAAATAAGGAACCGAATCGTAAAAAGTCCACAGTCAACATCTTTTTTCGAAATGATAATCTAGATGTAGGCCAGAAATTGGCAGATGGGAACATATGAACTCTTATCTAATACGACGCTGCTGAAGACTGGTGACCTTCTCAGCATAAAATATCAACCAATTGCGACTCTCGGTTTCCTTTCCTCGCCCCCCTCCCTCCCCCAGTAACAGAACTTTTGGTGGTACTGACGTTACAACAATGACTGTCCACCGTACGACGAATCACTTCTTAACTCGGACATGATTTTCGACTCGCAAAACAAAATGCACGCATAAAGGTGGTAAACATGGGGAGTGAGTATGTGATGTTTCGGAGAACATTGTAAGCTCGAACGTGCTGCTTGTCTCTTTATATTCGCTTCTATACTATCACGTGCACCCTTACCATGAGATGTGCCATGGAAATGCCATTTAACTTGGATAACAAAATATTCTTCATGGGCTCGGAGATTAGCAAAGCTACTCTTATTTTTAAAATGTTGCCCTGCCCTCGTGAACAGCCACCGTGTCATGAGCTAAGTCATCAGATATAATTACGATACTTGCATGCTTGAGCTCTCCATCTATTTTATAATGAATCACCGCAATGAATATTGCAGCTTGGTCCTTATTTCAGTGGAATGATTGAGCTGCATTCTGAATTATGAATGCGTAATTCTCAGCGAAATAGAAGCAAATCAAAAACTCTCAAGGGTTCTTTAAAATAAGGTGATGAGTTTTTAATTTCAACAGCCTTTCACAGAAATCATCTAGGAATTCATCAGTATCCATTACACCTGTCGGTCTGTAACCAAATTTAAAATCTCACTTTATTAATACAATGTTCATCAAAAGCTTTTGTGATGTTATCTTTTAAGTTTGCATTACCTGGACAGTTTTCACGCTCTCTTGAATGACAGGAACTTGAAGAGTTAGGTCATACAATAGCATCCAGACTATCGTGATAATTTGTGAACACTATGTCCAGTATCCTCGGTTAAATGTTGAATATTTATTTCTTTCATTATCAACTTGATATTCTCATGATGCACACAAAGGCACACATTATGAGTGCCACTGCTTTCTGCTAGAACACAATGACCAGGTCTGAGTTTTGTGAATTTCGAAATACTGATCTTCAGGCCTGTTCTGATGTGAATTGAGCATATAACGCGTTGACATTATACATAGTAACCTTTTTTTGCACATGTGAACGAGTTCCATCATCATTCTTGATCGACACAAAGTCTTTCTCCCCTGGCATCATTCGACTTATGTCATCGCGTTCATGAAAGTTTTTCACTAGAGTTTTAGTTTCAGGAGTCAATGCTCTTCCTCTTTTTGGATTCGGACCGCGTTTTACCAACATTTACCGTCATGACCGGTCAGATTTGGTCATGACTGTGAAATACCGAGCAGCGCCCATCACTAGCCATGTGCATCCCGCGTAGTATGAAAATTGCGCTCATATTTTGTACAACTGTATACAATTGTACCTTTTGACAGAAAGAAATGAAATGAAAATGATGTTCCAGGTACAAAATTGGGCAAGTGTGGAATAGAAAAACGTAGTTTTGCTCAATCGAGACGATGGTTAAGTTGTCGGGAGCAACTTAATAGTGGTAAAAAAAGCTGAACTTGTTAACAGGTTTGCAGGTTAAGTTTCTCATATTAAATTTTAATTATATTATTGTGTTTGCAATAAATATTAAACGTGAAAGACAGGATTTGAGTATTGTTATTGTTTTAAAATGAAGTTGGTGGTGTTTTGGGAAGAAAATGGTAAAAAATAGTTCTTGCATAGTATGGTGAAGCTGAAACTTTCGTTAAATTCCAAATCTATTACAAAAGAATATATAATTTGGAAGCATATTCTTACATTTTTGAATGTCATTCAAAAATGTTATGAATTAAATTAGTTTAGAAAATTGACGATCATGCAAAAATATTGCAAATAAATAAAGTTCATATTACATTGAAAACGTATTACAAACAAACAAAAAAAAAAACAAATGTCGTGCTTGCATGCAACATTATCATTGTTACTGTAATTTATTATGATAAGGTGTCATAATATAAGTTAATACATATTCAACAATATAATTTAGAAAATAGAAAAAATTAATAGAAAAAAGAAGGGACATCGATCCACAAATTGATGAAGGGTCATTGTTAAGTTTAAAGAAAGCGAAATTGAGAGGTTTTACATTTGAAACAATTATTACCCAGATTATAATCGTGTGACGCACATTACTCGCACGTCGTGCGGGTAACGCCATGCGAATCATAATATACGCATATCGGCTTCACCCTGCCGGGTTGAGTGACGGTTAAATGAGTGCGTGCACAATGTGTCTCATATCGCCATCACAAGTGCGAGTATCATTTGTGCATATATTCACCTTGGGCACCATACTTCTTAACTGATCTGGTACGCGGATACCATGAAGCCTAGTAATAATAATTTTTAGTTGCCCGGTTTCTTGGGGTCTGCCGTAAAAGACTTACGGAATTTTCCAAATCCAAAATAGGAAACGAAAATTAACATTTTCGGTCAAAGAACGCACGACACGAAAAAAAGTCAGAGCGAAAAAAGGGTTTCTTTTTGCACGCCCTACAGGATTATCATAATGACTTTTTGAATTTTTTGGAAAATCGAAAATTCTCATTTTTATTGCACAAAAAATAATGAAAGATCAAAAATTTAATTCCACGGTCACACTATGCTAGATACGACAAATGATGATTGTACAAAAATTGTGCACTCCAAAAAGGTCTACAAATTTGTTAAGGGTCACTTTTTGATTGGATGTGTAGTATCTGTTTTATTTGTAACAAATAACATTAGCAGTGAAAACATCGGCCCGAGTAATGGGCACATTCTCATCAAAACTTTGCTTATTTCATTTGCTTTTCATCTTGTGTGTGGGTTTTCAAAATATTTCATTTTTTTCATGTCCTCAATACTATTTCTAAAGATTAAAACAATAAAAGAACCATCATTAATGGTCATGGTACACTCGAACTCCAAAGATACGAGAATATCGGGAATCGGGAACTCCGAAGATTCGGGCGTGAAAGGGGCTCCCACTCTTGCGACGTTTAGATTTCGTGGGTAATGCGTAAGAACGCACACAGGCCTCCTGCGCGCATGCGCGCGTATACAATTCACAATGAACAAACGTCGAATTCAAAACAGCGCGCGTTCGCGCGCGCCTCACTTTCGACTAGCTCGCTCCTTTTGATTCGGGGCGCTCGTATCTGTGGAGTGCTCGTATCTTTGGAGCTCGTATATTTGAAGTTGAACTGGGAGGTCGGTAAATGTTTATATTATCATTTTACCAAAGGTGGGTAGGACAGGGGCCATCGATAATGCACATCTCCAGCCACAGATGGAGCCTCAGTCGCTATATCAAGAGCCTACCTTATCAATCGGGTGTAACCTATCTACCCTTCACCTATATACCCATTCACACATCACTACTTTACCACCGAGCAATTCACGCCTACCCCGAAAGGTAAACGGCTTAATGATATAATAATAATGTGATTTCTGCTCGAAGAAAGTAGTATGTAAAATGAGGAAGAGAATGGTTAGATTTACTATGATCAATGTACCATGTTCCTGGCAATTTTTCATTCTTTCTTAATGAAATAATTATCGATTACTTCTTGAAGATCAATTATTGTCCGTTAGTTAAACTTGGATTCTTAAACAGGTTCCAATAACATTGTTGCCGTTTAAAAAAATATTTCCTTTTTAAAGGTCTAACCTCTGTTACATTTTAAAGTCTTACATCCTCAAGTTTCTATTTAAATATAAAAAAATTACCTCCATAGTTTTCTATAGAAGTATTTTAGGACACGCTGAAACAATTAAAAAAACGATGTGGCTATTTAGCCCGCCAGCGGGAGAAATAGTGTGGGTATCTTATTTAAGCGGCTAGTAGTATGCATAGTGAGGGTATGTTATTCAGATTGCTAGCGGGATGAAAAAGGGAAGTGTTTACTTAACCCACTAATTTTATTCAGACCGTGCTCATCGGGGAATCGAAATGATGGTGTTATTGAATGATATTGAATTGATTCATTGATCATTGATTCCCATCTGTTGCTATGTATAACCTCAATTTCTGAGCTGACAGGTGAATTTCGACGTCCGGTGGCAAGCAGCGTAATTATGTTTCGGCGGGAAATTTAACATCATTTATGGGTGAAAAAAAAACATAATTCGCCTATAAAATTTTTTTTGGATACGGTATTTCGCATTCAAGTAAAATATTTTTCCCATTAGTCCTTACCCTAATTATGATAAAAATAGTGATAAGCGAGATTAGGAAGAGTACTTTGATGTTTAATTTTTACATTCTCATTCATGAGAGTGTAATGTAATCGTCCAAATTGTGATCTCTGGTTTTTAACGGATCTTTACGTTTTGGCACTCACAGATTTCGAAAATCATAAAATTTTGTCGGTGTCTGTCTGTCTTTTTGAGAGCAGAGATGCGCGCTTTAATGAAAAACTAGTATATGGAGATAAATATGAAAAAGATAGTATAAAAGATTGGCCCGTCAATCAAACAGAAACGAATCAAGAGAAGTGGTTTGCCGAATTTGTTAAAGATGAGACTGAAAAGGAAACCGTTTTGAAACCGGAGGGAGAAGTGAAAAGGAAAATAGGACGACCGAAAAAACAGATTATTTCAAATGAGACTGTAAATAATACAGATAAAGTCAATGACATCAGTTTTTCTGAAATTATTAGAGATGAGAGTGAAAAAATCAATGTATTAGATGCAATGAAACTATATGATGAGGCTAAAAGAGAGATGAATGATACTCAAGACAAAATTTATCATGCAATGATTGCACAAATCAATCAAGATCTAGTGTCATATAGAGAGGCGATGCAAAGTAAGTAAGGAAAACAAAAATGTCGTAAAATTTATAAAATGATCAATTATTTACAAGAAATTTAAAAATAAAAATCAATGTGTGCCATAATCAAATAACATTTAGGAATATTTATGAAAAAATAAAAAAATTTCGTTCTCAAAATTAATGTATACAGAGTACAGTTTTTATTTGATATTTCACGGCATTTTTTATACCATGTTAGACCGTAGGGCAGAATCGAGGAAAAATATTCTAAAAATATGTTCATTAGTTATTAAAATACTACAAAGAATTGCATTTAAAATTATATTGTCCTTTTAAATCATGAGATACGTCTTTATAAAATAAATTTTGTTAAATTTATTTTACAATTATTTACAATTAATTTCCAATTACAATTCTCTTACAACTGAAATAAAATTGTAAAAACTAAATTTTGTAATATTGAGATAAGTATTTTCAGAGATTAAAGGTTTTGTAAAGTTTTTATATATTAAGAAAGCATATGAGGTCAAGTTAATAACTTTTTTGCTCTTCTCTTAAAATCTCAAAAATTGTGATCATAGCCTAAAATAGCATGAAAAGAAAGGTAAATATCAGAGGTAAGTATACAGTAAAAATGTTGATTAATTTAGTTATATGTCATTTTTTTGGATGACAGTTACTCCCAGTGGGACCCTGCGGTGGTTGTTAACCTTTAGTTTTAGATATATATAGACTTATATACATGTCTTATATAAATAAAATGATATTTTATAAATGAAATATTAATAAACTGCTGTTTAAAAATGAATATTTAGTTACAGAATTATTTGAAAATTGAATGAAATTGCGCAACATCATTTGAAATGTATATAATTCTATTGGGTGGGGCACTTGTAGACCTCTTGAGCGGAATTCGTGCTCACCGTAACTACCTATTTTTGACCTGAGCGGAATTCAGGATTTGTGTGCGGAGGATCGTTGACCGCGAGCGGAGTTCGTGTGCCACCCTGTCTCAGGTACTGTGGGCGAATTTATGACTACCCCGCCCTAGGGCCTAGATATAAACTTTACAATTCTCAAGACCTCATCAATTTTTCTATTGTATAACACCAGCATTTTCTGAAGAGCTTAAAAATTCCCCAATACCCAAAGTAGATATTTTGTGATTTTAGATCTCTTCAGATATCTGCTTGATACTTTTATTTAGAGAAGGCCGTAAATAATGATTGTATGGCACGTGGTTTTTCCTCACATTATGCATAACAGTATATTGTAAATTTATTAATTTTCAGGCATCACTGACATGTTTCCAATAATAAACTGCGTTAAGGGGGGAGTATAGTTAATTGGGTCAAAAAAGCTATTATTTATTTCTTTACATAAATGTACATCTCAAGAATGACATATCCAAATTTCAAGCAAATCGGAGTAAAAATAACGGAGATATAGAGTTTTTAAGGATAGCTGCTCTCCTTCGGGTTTGTGTACCTGTCCGGCAGCAGCCGGACAGGTACACAAAATTTAGGTCCCCGAATTGCTTTATTTGTCGGTGAGTCATTACACAGGTATAAAAAAACCTTTAAACATTCAGTATGTATGGACCTGGCATCGATGATTCTGTGTAAGTATAAAAAAATGCATTTTTTGATTTTTCATGTTTAAAACTTTAAACGCGTTTTTCTCGAAACCACGTTTTCAAACGCTCACCTCCTACGGGCCCCCATACAGGGTCCCGAGGTTTGAAAGGCGAGGCACCTTCGTCTCAACAAAAGAGAGGTTGTACAAGAGTTGACACCCCAACCCATTTGTAAGTAATTATTTTACATTGTCTTAACTTTTTTCTTTGTTTGTTTAACTAACTAGTCATCCCTGTGTAAGGTGGACTAAAGTTAAACAAGAAGATTTGATCCGAGGTTTTGGTGAAGAAAGAAATAAAATCATTCCTAAATAATATTTTATTTGGAACCAACTTATATTTGTAGAATGTAAATAGATATATTCTGTGAAAAAATTCGAGACAATTTAATTTTCCGTTTTTTTTCGAATATCAATTGTTTAATTTCAATTAATAATAATAAATTATTTTCGTCAATTGAAAATTTTGTCACATACAAATGTCGAGAATTTAAGAATAAAATAGTTAGTTTCCTTTTTTTTTAATAGAAATATGAAAATAGAGTGTATATTTTTTTTGCATAAAAGGATTTCTTTAAATTGTCCGGAACGTTCACTTAAAAATACGAAGTATCCTTTTTAGGAATACAATATTAAAAGAAAACGTTTCAATTTATAGCTTTTCAAAAGTTTTCATTATAATGATAAAAAGATGGAATATGAAGGTTAGGGTTTTCAACCAATATCTTCAATTACTTCCATTCTATTATTATTATTAATTTAGGTTTAACCAACATTAAAATTTGTTATACAATGTTAAAATTATCCCATTCTTTCTAGATTTAGATTTTATACCGAATTATCTTTATCATTCTTTCAGTGACTTGTTCATTCTTTATTTATATAACACTATATTTTCCTTTTTTTAAGTAATACGAATAAATTACACATACTAAGAATATTTTTAAATAAGGAAAAATTACTTTTAGTCCTCGAGAATAAATAAATAATCCATTATAATTAAAAAATTTCAAATTCCCGCTCGAACAAAGCAGCCCGAGTCGAAATTTTAGCCCTCTTTTAGACCTCTAAATTGTAGGACTTAATAGGACTTAGGAGGGCTTGTAGAGGTCAAGTACACCAAACATCCTCTATCTGCTTCACATGCTTGTTTTCAAGGAGGGGGACAAAAAGTATGGTGTGTATCAACGGCGCAAAGCTCTTTTGCCTCGTGTGACTGCCGCCCTCGCTTCGCTCGGGCAGAAAATTCAGGCTTTTCAAAATAGCCTTCTTTACGCCCTCGATACACAATATACTATTTTATAATTTCATTCTTAAAATCTATTCCCTCAGACCAAACATTGTATAAAAATGTCGTAAAATTGATAAAATGACGTACTATTTATAAGAATTTTCAAAATAAATATCAATGGGTATCATATTACAATAACATTTAGAAATATTTATAAAAAGTATTAATATTTTTCATTTTTAAAATTAATGTATACAGAGTACAGGTTTGATTTGAAATTTCATGACAGTTTTTTGTAAAATGTTTGACCCTAGGGCAGAATCATGGAAAAATATTTTTAAAATATGTTCATTAGTTATTAAAATACTACAAAGGGATATTTCTTTATAAAATAGATTTTGTTCCATTTATATTACAATTATTTACAATCAATTACCAATGAAAATAAAATTGTGAAAATAAATATAAATATAAGTTTTCTGAGATTCTTGAGAAAATTTCGAAATATTTTCTAAGATTTCAGGTATCTCAAATAAAAATTTGAAAACAAAAAAATCATTTTCAACCTAATAGTTTAATTTTCAGACCATGAATCCACTATCATCAGTGCTTGCTGCATTACTCCGAAGAGCGCATCCAGATGCTGGCCGCGCACAATAACTAGTATATCGTACGCATAGCCTATGACGTGGTGACCCTGACTCGAGAGTAGATGAAGCAGTTCATCCACTACTAAGCACCACAGCAAGGGCGATAAAACTCCTTCCTGCGGACATCACGAGTCAACGGTTCCACATAAAGTCGTATCACCCTTAGTCATAGTTAGATTCCTGTTGGCCAACATGTGGTACGTCCATTCCACGACTACAGTAGGCACACCATGTGTGATCATGGCCGCCCTGATCACCTCTCCAGAGGTGTTGTTAGGGTCAATATGCACCCGGAATATGCTCATAAAACGCCTCAGTATTTAAGAGATCAGGTATCTTTTTTGCGCAAAAACTAATATGAAGCTCTTTATCGGCAAGAAGAAGAGCATTATCCTCCAGCGAACATACCACTCGTTCCAGCAAAAGACCACCTTCACAGATAGCCGATAATGTCAACATGAGAAGTAGGAGATCTATCCACCACAAAGTCTTTCTCGGGATGGACAAATTATCAGAAGCTAATAATGCCCTCCCCGATTTGCTCCACGAAGATATGAATCTCTGGAATTTGAATTGTGTAGTTTACGAGAAGGTGGTATCCCTGCTTAGCGAAAATAGAAGTAACGATACTTCAGTCTACAACAAGCAAGCGTTTCTCTCGAAAATCGTCATAATCGAAAACGACAATATCGTTCAGAGATTTTATATTTATATTATGATTTACATTAATTTTGTAATTATAATATCCACACCACTTCTTTTTTACCTGCAGAAAAATTATTTTGTACAAATTTGTAGCCTTTAAAGGTTCCAATAAGTGTTTCACAATTCTAATGTATACAAATTTTGAGGATATTACAATTATTATATTGTTCACTTGTAAAAACTTAAGTCTTATTGTACCTTTCAACCGAAAAAAATTAATATGCTAAACCATTTGTTTACAAAATGTGTATGCCACCAATATTAAATCTCATCGGCTTTCCTTTTTTTGTACTGTTCGATTATTTTTATTATTGTAATACTTTTTATTAAGTTTCCAGTTTTAGTTAATTCGCTCATTAACAATAAACAAAATTTTACATGACTTTTGTTAATATTATTAAGTTCTCTTCCATACTAAATTTGAATCTCCCGCATATCCCGAACTGTCCCGAGTGGTCCCGAACCAAAACATCCATAAAAAATGGTGGCTCTGGCGCCTTCAAGTAGACACAGATCGTTTCTTTGAATTCTATATCCAGTTTATTATATATATAAAAACTAAAGGTTAACAACCACCGCAGGGTCCCACTGGGAGTAACTGTCATCTAAAAAAATGAGGATTTACCGCGGTCCTACTGGGAGCCGATGTCATTTTTTAGATGGCAGTTGCTCCCAGTGGGACCCTGCAGTGGTTTTTAACCTTTGGCTTTCAATTGTATATACATAGATACATACATACATGCATACATACATACATACCATTTTTAAGCATCATTCCCGTACGTGAAAAAGCTTTGATTTCAATATCTTTCCATAATTTATATAAGAGATACATTACATTTTTTTTTAGTTTTGCGGGAAATTCTACACACTTAAAGTCATATTCAGGCTACTTTAGGCAGAGGATGCTCTAAAAACGAGAAACTGTCAATAAAACTGATTAAAACTAACTTTATGCACCTGTTTAAAAAATGTTTAATGGGTTCAAGGTGTCTAAAAGTATCCAAATAAATTTTTTTTTCTTTAAAAAATTTTCGTTTTGATTTTATTCTTTTTTATCTCAAAATGATTGTGGGGTATCACAGAAATGAGATTAGAAAAAAAAGACAGGTGAATTTGAGGTTGAAGTTATTCGAGACACATCACAGTATATTATATTGTTTTTAGTGTTGTTTTTTTGTTTTACGGTTCTTTCTTTTATATTATTGAAAAATATATTTCTTTTTTAATTTGATTTTTTAAGAATTATCAAGACCCACGAGTTGAAACTCGATAAAAAAGCCATCCTCATAAGCTACATCTCAAAAGAATTAAAACACAAAATTTTAAAATCTCTTTTTCTAATTAAATATTTATTATTATACTACGTTATGCAAATGTAAAATATACGTACTCTCAACAGAAATATAAATAAACTAATTTTTTAATCAATAATTGATATCGATTACAATTTTTCTTCGTGTAATATTTAGTCTTCGTGTTTTAGACTACTTTACAACTTTCTACAATGACAGGAATTGTAATTTTTTATGAACGTTTGAAATTTTTAACGACAGAACTTAGAAATTTGATCCTGAACTTTGACAATTAAAACATGTATTGCCAGAGTAAAGACGAAGTTGGGAACAGCAGTGCGCCGAGTCCGGGCCAAACTCTGGCTCTTCAGTTGAGACTCTGAGGTTAGAAAACGTGTTTTGTTTATCTTTTCAAATTCAAATCCTACACTACACGACACATACGTCACTACATTCAGTGGTCAGTTTGCGAATCTTTTTGGCTTACATTAGGGAACTTCCCCCACCACGAGAGCCCCCGAACCTGTGTATACGACCGTGGGTTAGAATCAGAAAAAGCGCCCTTTACTCGAATGCGTGTTGTACATTGTGTAAATTATCAATGAGATATTTATTTTTGGATGAAACAATTCGAGTGATTTCAAATGCGCAAAAATAATTATTTCCTAAATTTGAAGTGTAAAGTTCGTTATACATATAAAATCGTTGATTTTGTACAAAGTATATTTTTGGTTGATGATACGAAAGACTTTTTGAGATTATTACTATTTCATTTTTTAATTTGGGTTCGGGTGTGTGGGAGTGATTTTTATTCAATGAAGCTTTATCGAATTTATTTTGCAATCAACAATAGGTTTATTCACATGCGTTCCCAGCTGAAAATTTCTGTACATTGTACAGGAACCTCGGAGGATCCTGCACATGTTCCTGTACACGAACCTGTACAGGTAATCTTGACGGTTCCTGAGCAGGAATTTGGCGAAGGAAACTGTACATCATCCCGCAAAGGAACCTGCACCGACAAAGGAGCCTTTGAATGATCCTGTACAGATTCCTGTACAGGTTCCATTACGAAAAAAACTGAGGCGCAGGTTCCTGTACAGAAACGTGTGTAGGATCCGTCACAGAAAGACATCAAAGGAACCTTTGGAATGATCCTGTACAGAAACACGTATAGGGTCCTTTGCAGAAAGCCATCGCGAAAACTCATGTTGCTTACAGCTATAAAGTTGCCTTCCTTTTATTCCTTTGAAGATACAACTCACCATCCAGAGAGCCAAGCAACTAGCGAACCCTCGTGGATTAGTTCTTATGCAGGTTCCTGTATAAGATCCTGTACATGTTCCTGTACATGAACCCACACCTCAATTGACTCTGTGAAGGAACCTGTACAGGATCATTCAAAGGTTACCTTATATGAAGGCGGGAAAGAAAAAGCATATATGTATGCATACACATATGACTGCCTGAAAACTGTATAGACCTATTGATTTTTACTTTATGAAAGAAACTACACAAGAAAGTTTGAAATTAAAAGAACGGATTGACAAGCAAATTTAAGATCTGCGTCCTTCTTTTGTGCGATGTTAACGGAAAAAAGTTGCCGTAACTCATCTATTATTTATACTGATAGATGGAAAGGTTTGCAACGCAATAACATAAACTTCCAGTCAAAGCATTCTCATTTCGTCTGATCCTATTGTTACGGGGAAGCGGGTACTTCCAAAACGAAAAGATGGCAGTTTGCATCCTGATGTTTTGAAACTATTGAAGATCCCAAAGAAACTCAAGCTAATAAAAAATGCAGACGAGAATTTTGTACCGATAGAAGTGGAATAGTTCTTAATTCATTTACGTTTTCTTTCATTGCAAACGTGATAATAGTTTGTTTTTGTTAATTGCTCCTCTTATTATTCATTTCTGAGCGCAATATACTTGTTTCAAGTAAAAATTCACTTTTGGCAAATGATTATTTTTTCCGACCACTGTGCGCCGCTAAGTAAAAAAACTCGAATATATTTTCTCGAAAGAACGTTAGTTTTCGTACATGTATTGGACACCCCAGCCAATTCTTCATCGACTGCTATCAAACCTTTTGAAATAAATAAAAAATCGCAAAAAAAATAACTTCTGCGTATACAAATGTGACCGTCCGCGATGAAAGGGACCTAATCCGGAAAAAATCGATTATTAGTTTTTTTACACCTATCGATAGTTTTTCATTTTCTCTTTCATAATGAAAAATATTATTCCTATATCTAAAAAATTTGACCGCCGCGCGAGCACACTTTCATCGCGCGCTGCGCGCGCGGTTCACAAGTTTGAGCGCGCCTAGGGCGCGCGACTGTTGCTTCTCGCGCTTCGAGCTCGATAATATATTTGTCTCGCGCTTCGCGCTCGATAACGTATGTACCTCGCGCTACGCGCTCGGTCTTTGTATTTTCCCCACTTTTAAAATTAGTGTTTTCCCGCATATTGTGCGCAGAGGTTTCATGCCAATCGCGTTAATTTCACTCTTGTCCTTTTCTTGACATGTCCATGTCTCGCTACCTTATAGTACAATCGGTACCAATATAGAATTATATATGGTCATTTTAGCTTTTTTTAATTTATTTTTATCTCTGAGAATGGACCCTGCTCTACCGATAACCTTCTTACCCTCATTTATGTGTCTATCTAACTCTCCATCTATTTTTCCGTTGCAAGTGAATAGGCTACCCAGATATACGTATTTGTCAACTTGCTCTACTCTCATCATTTAGGACAATGTTGCACATTGTTTTCTCACTTTTTCCTTCAAACATCCCTACCTTACTTTTATTTACGTTAATTTTGAGGCCCATGTTCTTCATGCTTGTATTAAGTTTATTCAACATTCTATGCAAGTCCTCGATTGATTCTGCCATAACAATCTTGTGATCTGCGAAGGCCAAACCACGCACCTTCACTAATTCGAGATCTACACCTTCTTCGTCGAAGGGGGCCATTCTCAGACACTTATCCATAAATATGACAAATAGCCCTGAGGACATAACGCATCCTTGTTTTACGCCTTGCATAATATCGAACCAGTCACTCAGTTTCCCATTAACCCTCACACTTGCTTTACTGCCTGCATATATTGTTTGTATTGATTGTAGGAGCCATCCATGGACTCCGTACTCTTTAAGGATTTCCCAAAATTTACTTCTATTTACCTGGTCAAAATTGAAAAAAAAAAATTTTTTAATCTTTAAAACTTTTATTTTTATTGAGGCCAACAAAACTTTGAGAAATCTTGAAGAGCTGCCGCGATATGACTAAAAATGTCCACGCGAGTCTGCATGACAGGACGCGTTGATGGGATGTAGCGTCTTTACAGACACACCTGTCAATTAGCATGTTCTCTCGACAGCCTGCTACACCTTTCTTCGAGCCACGTTGTTCATGCATCTCACGCCACACAGGCTCAATTCGCCGAACAATCCTGTTGTTTAGGACAGCTGTAAAGATCTTATACAGTGTGTGTGAATCGTCGGTCAGCGATGAAACGGGCTTGTAATGGACCCATTGCGAGCTCTCAATAGATGTTTGAGTAGGTGGATGAGAAAAAAGATCTAATTCAGTTTGCAAACACTCGCTAGAATGTGAGTGTAAAAATGGCATCATATATTAATCTACTTATTAACCTCCAAACTTACGCTTTTGTTTCTTCTTTGTTTTCTTATTTTTCCTTTTATTACTACTGTTGATTCTCTTTTTAGACTTCATATGTTTCACCCCTTTCTTCTTCTTTGATTGACGTGTTGTACTAAGTCTCTTAACTTTTTTCCCCGTTTAACCCCTTTTCTAAGCTGCGTGACACTCTCAATACCACGAACTCCGGACAACTGAGGTCCGAAATTTATTACACCGAATTTATAACCTGATCCATTTATAAGATTATCAATTTTATCTAAAGCTTTCCTTTTTAATTTTCGGCCAGATTCATTAATACGAGAGTTAAATGCCTGCTTGAGTGGTACTTTCCTATCGATATCATTTAAAACGTTAACACCTGTTCGAAGTGCCTCCTTTCCAACTGTACATGCACCTCGCGCTAATATCGGCAATACACGTCGAAAAAGACCACCTAGAAAGCTTCCGATTCCATGACCTTTCTGATAGGACGATCCGACATAAACTTTTTATATTCCCCCTCCACCGACTTAAGTTGTGTAGTAATCTACGTGATAACTCATCATTACAAGATCATATAATTTTTACTTTTTCTTCCTCTACCCCTTCTCTAATCAATTTTTTTTAAATAGAAGTGTCACTGTTAGAATGCCAAACTCGAATGATATAGGAAGTCCAGCATGATCTCTTATATCTATTTCTATTGTGCCAGACTTGGAGGGTGATTAACATAATGAGAATCATCTGATATTAATTGTTGTGGTGCAAGACTAAGTATACGAGATACTTTTCCACTTATTGCAAGAAAATGACGACTCTTCATATCACAATCCTCTTGACAAATTTTTTCAACTCTGACATAACAATCTTTGTCTTTTTGGAAAACTAAGCCTACGGCACATTTGGTCCGATTTGACCCTCGTCCGCACAGATAATTTTGGATTTTGTTGATTTTATTTCGTTTGGTTAATATATTTCATTATGTCAACTTTTAAACTGTCACATTTCATTAATTTTATATGAAAATGGACCCTACAAGTGAATAGACACGATTTCCGGGCACATCTGATCCGATTTGAACCTCATACGCACGGATAATTTTGAATTCTGTTGATTTTATTTCGTTTGGTTGATATATTTCATAATATTAGCTTTTAAATTGTCACATTTTATGAATTTCATATGAAAATGGCCCCTATAAGGGTATAGACACGATTTCCGTGCACATTTGATCCGATTTGACCCTAGTCCGAACGAATAATTTTCGATTTTGCTGATTTTATTTTGTTTGGTTAATATATTTCATAACATCAACATTTAAGCTGTCACATTTCATTAATTTTATATGAAACTGCCCCCTATAAGGGAATAGACACGATTTCCGGGCACATTTGGTCCGATTGGACCCTCGTCCGCACGGATAATTTTGTATGTTGTTGATTTTATTCCGTTTGGTTAATATATTTCATAATATCAACTTTGAACTGTCACATTTCATTAATTTTATATGACCATGGACCCTATAAGACATCAGACACGATTTCCGGACAAATTTGATCCGATTTGACCCTCGGCCGCACGAATAATTTTGGATTTCGTTGATTTTATTTCGTTTGGTTAATATATTTCATAATATCAACTTTTAAACTGTCTCATTTCATTAATTTTATATGAAAATGGACCCTATAAGGGAATAGTCACGATTTCTGGGCACATTTGATCCGATTTGACCCTCGTCCGCACAAATAATTTGGGATTTTATTGTTGACTTTATTTCGTATGTTTAATATATTTCATAACATCAACTTTTAAACTGTCACATTTCATTAATTTTATATAAAAATGCCCCCTATAAGGGAATAGACACGATTTCCGGGCACATTTGGTCCGATTTGACCCTCGTCCGCACAGATAATTTTGGATTTTGTTGATTTTATTTCGACGCCCAGGTATGTATAGGTCTCTCCAGCGCCAAGGTGTCGTATAGCGCTTCTGTCGACGAGCTCAGGGTTTTCCGGCATGTCATTAAGTCTTCCTCCTTCAAATGAACCTAGGCGCATTTTTCTAACCCGAATTCTATTCCAATCTCTTGAGTGTACTCTTTAACAATGTCTAAAGCTAGATGTAGTTTCTCTTGATTTTCAGCATAGATCTTAAGATCATCCATATAAAATACATAAGTGACCTTATGCTTTCGATTTCCAGGTTTGCCGTAGAGGTATCCTTTGGAATGGCGAAGTGCGAGAGATTGTGTCAATAATATGAGGCAAAAGAAAAGAGGGCTCATGGTGTCGCCCTGAAACACACTCCTCTGAAAGGTGACACTGTTACTGATCACACGATGTTTTCCAGATGAGATTCTAAATCTGGTTTCCCAAAGCGGCATTAATCTCTCTATGCACCCCGCGATGTGTGGATGAACCTTTAAGCTTTCCAAGAGACAGATGATAAGTCTGGCAGGTTGAATCAAAAGACAAGTTATTGGCCTGTAATTTTTAGGGCCATCTAAGTTGCTTGTCTTCGGCAGGTGCACTGTGCGCCCTTCCACCAAACACTCCGGAATAGGCTCTTCCGATTTTAGATATGAAGTGAAGATGCCGGCCAGATGCTGGTGGGTTGAAGGAAACTTCTTCCACCAGAAGGTCTTGATATCATCTGGTCCCGGACCGGAATAGTTCTTCGTGCCTCTTAATACGTTTTTCACCTCCTCGGTAGTGATAGGGGGGCATTCCTCCTCAGGTCGTATGAGGGCACTGCACAGCTCCTTGAAGCTATTTATATTCTTTGAGTGTTCTTTCAGTGGATGCTGGGCTTCGTAGACTTCTCTCCAAAATGCCTCGACCTCCTCTGGTGTGGGCGGGTGAACGACAGTAATTGAAGGGTCTTGGGAGAGTCGAGATGGGTCAGATGAAAACTGTTGATTTTTTCTGACCCACCTCTCTCTCCGCTCTAGACTTCTCCTAGCGTTAGATAGTACTCGTATTCTGTCAAAACTAGATGTTTGCAGCAACAAAGTCCAAAATCTTAAACTATGTGTCATATGGCGAAGCATCCTATAGGGGTATATTTTTTGAATTATCATACTCTAGGGGGTAAGTATTTTTAAAACTCAAGATAATATTATAATGTAGAATCCATTAGATCAATTTTGTGCAAAAACAAGAAAGAAAAAACAATGATACCTTTTAAAACAGTCAAAGTATCAAAAATATAGAAGGGGTGATTTCCACCCCTAAATATGGACGATTGCCCAGAAAATTGATTTTTTTTAATAGTTTGGGATCCTCTTTTCATCTGCAAAGTTACGAAAAAATCGGCGTCGGACACCAACCTAACCCCCCTTATGAGTGGAATATGCAGATTACATTTTTAAAGAATTAATTGTTTCAAATGAGAAGTATGAAGTAATAATTTTGAATAGGACAATGCGGATTAAACAAAAATTAAAGAAATTCAAGTTAAACAATATTCTAATTATATTATAATTGATGCAACCATTTATTTCTAAATTCAATAATTATGAAGTTGTAATTCAAGTTTTACAATAATTTTAATAGATTATCCTGTGCAGGAATTATAAGATTCACACTGAAAGCGTCAGTGCCATTACTGTCATTCACTTTATTCAGTGTACATACTAATGGTTGCAGGGAGTAGAAGTGTCAGAAACAAACTCCGCAATAAGCTCATATCTATTTGCATCCCAAGTATCTAAATGTTTTGGATTTCTATACCCGCATTTTTATTGAAGATTATTTCTATAAAATAAAACGTGAGTGATAGTTTTCGTGAATTTGAGATTGATATAAGGTGAATGTGAAGTTTCATAACCTAAAGATTGTAACTCATTAATTTTGCACTTTCAGTGATAACGAGATTTTATAAATGTAAATTAAAATAAAAAATTCAGTTTATAATATGTGAAATATATAAATAAATGTTCAACATTCAGATGCGGTGTGATGCAAATATGTGAAAAATAATGTTCAACACAATCAATTAAAAATCCTGAAAATAGTCTATAAATAAGAGTCTCATGCCAATCGCTTCAGAGTACCTATTCACCGCCTCCACAAGGATTTCAAGATCCTCTTTCGAGGAAGCAAAGAGCTTAAGGTCGTCCATGTATAAAAGGTGGTTGACCTTATATTCTCTTCTGTTCGTCGGGCCACATAGGTATCCAGAGCTTTTGCCTCGGAGCACAATAGATAGAGGCAAGAGGGAAATGCAGAAAAGTATCGGACTTAGAAAGTCTCCTTATAAGACCCCCCCCCCCTCTGATATGGGATATATCTGGTAACCACTTGTCTTTTATCACATGTTTTGACAAATCTTGTCCGCCACAAGAGCAGAAGCACTTTTTTGCATCTCACTATTTCCAAGTGCACCTCTAGGCACTCAAGGAGCTTAATAAGTAGCTCATGGTTCGTGTTATCGGATGCCTCACGGTAGTCAATCCGAGCCATGGACAAATTCCGTCGATACCCGATCGAGTCTTGGCTAATACACCTGTCTATTAACAGGTTCTCCCTGCAACCAGCCAGCCCTCTCTTGCATCCACGTTGTTCAACTATTGCACTCCATACCGGCTCGATAGGTGTTAAAATCCTCTCTTTGAGGAGGCCAGTCAATAGCTTGAAGCTGGTGTTTGAGCAAGCTATGGGCCTGTAGTTCTGTGGACTTGACAAATCTCCGATCTTAGGGACCAATAGCGTGCGTCCTTCCACTACTCACTACGGGATGGGTTGTTCTCCATTTAAGAAAGTACTAAATATACGAGCAAGATGTTGGTGCGTAGAAGTAAACTTCTTCCAGCAAAAGTTGTTGATCTAATCTGTCCCTGGCGCTGAAAAGTTCTTAGTTCTAGCGATAACTTTCTTCACTTTTTCAGCAGTAATTAGTGAACACTCTTCCTCTGGAGCGTGCAGCATTTGCCTTTGGCAAAAGTTACGAAAGAGTGATATATCTGAAGCGTCTTCATTTAGCTGATAAGTATCTCCACACACTTTCTCCCAGAAGACTTGAATCTCTTCTCGGCTAGGCGGATTTTTAACGGCACGTGACGTTTCATTGAACAGGTTAATGAGAAAAAAGTTAAAATTTTAGGAATAGAAAACAATTATCACAATAGAAATATTATGGAAATGTTTTACATTCTTAAAAATGTGAACTCGGTAAACTTACGAACAGACACAGAGAATGTGTGTGTAATTTATCATGATTCAATCAAAACTTGTGGTTAAATTCCTTCTCTTACCAAGGCATCTGACGCATGCGCATTAACTTATTTCTAAGGTTAGTTCATACACTCCGAAGGTTTTTGGAGCAGCACAAAAATGTAGCTCTACACTGATTTTTTACACTTATCATTAGTTGAAAGAATGGTCACAACATTTATTACAGCAATTTATAACAGTCTAATAAAAAAAACAGTGAAAATACCAAACTCAAAAACATTAAATACCCTTTTTTTAAAATAACTCCAAATACCTATTTCACATTTAGTGAGGTTATGAAGTCTTTAAGAAAAATTATTTTTTGACTTCTTAAATATACGAGAACTACCACTCATTTTTAATATTTAATCTGGATGAAAAGTACACATTGCGGTAAGTTTAAAGATGAAATTAGTAAATCAAAAATGTATTCATCCATAATAGAACACATATGTATGCATATTCATGACATGTTCCATTGTTAGTTGCAGTCATGATGAGGCTGTGGTTCCGCAGCGAAATGCATTATCTGTACTTATATTCTTAAATATAATATATGAATTTTACAAAGACCAAAGGCTATCAATCGCTACCACCTTTATACATTTATTCTTATGAATCGGCCTAATTAAAAAAACAAAAACGCTCAACATCCGGAATGGATCAAGGACGAGGGCAAGCCAGAGAAAAGAGTAAAAATAGCTGTAAACGATATTTATTGGTTAAATTATATATGATAAGGGCCTATTGGTTGGTATAGGATCTCATTAGAAAAGAGGGGGTCTACTGGCTTGGAATGCGATGAGGGGCACGAAGTGAGGTGAGGAAGAAGGGGAGAAAGCAAGGGAGAAGTGTCACGGGGGGGGGGCGGAGGTAATTCGACTTGGTAGTTGAATCAAGGAACAGAGAAGACTGCTTGACTTAAACTGGCGAATCAAAGCCAAACAGCAACGCTGGAAGTTCAATATGTTGTCAGAGTGCTTTTATTAAACGCTTAGCGTTGAAGGTAGGATGGAAGCGTTGGCACGATAGGAGAATTCTGTAAAAGGTACTTTAGAGTGCTTGACATAAACTGGTCGATCACTGCCCAATTGCAACGCTGGATATCGAATCTTTTGACTGGTCATTCAACTTAAGCGCTTTGCGACGAACTTGGGATGCATTCTTCCAATCGCAAGTAGCGTTTGTCATTCGTTTGTGAATTAGCTATTTGCATCACCCATTCAGACAACCAAATGCCTCTTGATAATAGAAATAGAATTTCGCGTTCGATGCTCGAAAACATGCAATTATATATGAACGCTTCGTGCGTTGCCTAAGCGTTTAGCGCATAGCCCTAACGCTTAGCGCTTATCACTTCTAACGCGATTACATCCCATTGTTTGTTCGTGCAATTCTTTTTTTACATAAACTTGCACGAGAGCAATGCAAAGGGTGGCAAAAAAGTATGTGATATATTCCACTCCACACATAAAAATATGTACCCAAATGTGACTTTTAAATCGTCGTAGCGCAAAAACTGTTCATAATTTGAGTTTTTGTAATTGGGATTTTTTATCAGGAGAGCATAAAATAAAATGTTAAAAACTTTGAAAATTCCACCGGGACCTTTTTTACGATGTATTTGGTGCGGGGTCCTTTAAATTTTTTTGAACTTTTTTGTTCCAATATTGTGCAATGTTTAGTATATTGGTTTTTCTTTGGATTTCAGAAAAAATTGAAATTCGGACTATTTTTACAACGTCTCCTTTGAAATCGGACGAAATATCTTCATTCTGGTTGCTTCTATATAGAATTCTGATATATTTCTATCATTTGGGAAACAAACAAAATTTAAAATACTAAAGTTTGATTTCTTGTAACGGTGTAAGCTGAAACTCGGAAAGAAAATAGAAAATGTTGGAGTCTACTTTGCTAGATAAGTAGATTATACCAGTTTATATTTATGAATTGATCAGTCGTCTTTTTTGTACAAATAATGAGAAATATAGTCTTAATGTTATCCTTCATGAAAAAGTATTATAGGACAATCGTTATAGGCCTAGTTATGATTTTCCTATAATATTTTCGCGATTATAGGAAAAATTATATATACACAAAAGTACATAAAAATTTAAATATTTGCAAGAAGCTTCGTTTAGATTGTGGGTATAATGAAACTTGAAAGCTATGAGTATCTTATACTTTTTGGAATATTTATTTCAATATTATTCATTTCTATAACTATTCTTCCATGATTATATTCCGGTGATTTTTCCTATATTGACTGAAAAATCATAGGAAATTCATCATAGGAAAATTATTATAAGCCATGACTAAATTTCTTTACATTAAAATTTTGTATTATACAAACCTGTTACCACATTTACCCGTATAGTCACAAATAAAAAAGGACTAAAAGAATGAAAAATATATATTTTTCCTAATTAGAAATATGTACGTTACTGAAATAATGTTAGAAAAAAGATATTATTCGAAGAAAAAGTGAAAAATGAGTGGGAGTAAAAGTGGTAAAATTTTTGGCACTCACCCTTTGATACTTCGAATTCACAAGTATTTTTTTTTACTTTTATCATTCATTAATTTTCTTACATGGGTAGTTGATAAATATTGTACAATATTCTGCCTTTTTACAGCTTTATACTATTTTTATTTGTTTTAAAAGTCATAAGAAAATATAACTAATTTAAAGAATTTTCAGAATTTTTAGAGCACGTTACATATACTTTTACCATTTATACCATAAAATTGCAGCTAATTAATATTGATGTGAGAATAATATAATTAATAATAATAATGATGATAATGAACTTGAGCTCTCAGTTTTATATTTTCATACTATTTTGGATTAGTGCTAATCAATCGTCTCACAACCGTGAGATGGGTGGTCACAGGACACGACGAAATCACAATGACAGGCCGGTGAAACCCTCGTGTGTTTTGAGGACACGAAGCTACCCAAGGATGACAGCTTTCTGCATCCATCTCGCAAGTGCCGTGGGTTTTTGCATATCAAATTATGTCTCATACACCTCACTCTCCACAAAGAATAAAAAATGATTTCAGAATTCATGTATTTCATGTAAATTTTTAGGTTTGCTAGGTTCCACTAAATTTTATAATTTCCAGTCTCTTATAAGAGAGGGACTGGAATAAGTAGGAAAAGGAAAAAAAATATAGAAGATATAGGATAATCAAATCGACCCCCTAAGATGCCAGGTCCCCTGTCCGATGAGATCAAGTCGATCGGTTCGACTCTCTATGACGCTTCAGTCAAC
Source organism: Andricus grossulariae (assembly GCA_011634705.1). Taxonomy (NCBI): domain Eukaryota; kingdom Metazoa; phylum Arthropoda; class Insecta; order Hymenoptera; family Cynipidae; genus Andricus; species Andricus grossulariae. The sequence goes on from JAABKJ010075445.1 coordinate 219,706,576, forward strand.
CGTTCGGAATGACACCAAGTCGACACTCTCAGATGATCGATTTAAACCTCTTGCTTTAACCTTCTAGAGATAGTCGCTTTAGCCATCTTCAAGGGCTGTCTTATAGTTGGCCCTGCAATATAGACTGTGCACATCTAGATGGCCCAACTGACCTTTCATTTTTCTCCGTGTGACAACACATATATATATACAATATATATATATATATATATCGGGTGGCGAAAAAGTATGGAAACCCCTAGAAATCTCTGCCGTTTGTTGCAAAAAAACCAAGCTCATACCCTAAGTAACTTTCAACGAGAAATACAACAATGACCTTGGATTTGACCTTGAAACTCATTTTCACGGTCATTTTGAGGTCAGGTTTGTTTTTTAAAATGGGAACCCCTATTTTTGGTGCTAGAATAAAAAAGAGCGGGAAATTTTACGTTCGGGTATGTGTTTAGGTCAAGGGTTAACGTGACCTCTACAGGTCGAATAAAGCTCAAAGTACGCTGTTATAGGACCTCGTAGGAATCTCGCAGAATTAGTGAAAAAAATTAAACGAGGTCATACCTCAAAATGACCATGCAAATGCGGTTCAAGGTATATATATACATGTTTCCATTTCGATTCCTTTAGAACAGAACTGAAGGGCATATGACAAAGCCACCGAACGCGTCCTCGGGTTGCGGATAGAGGGTCACTGTACTAAGGGTTTCTGCTGAATATGGTTACAATAATTAATAAGCAGTCGCGGATAATTGTCCAGGGATGGTCCCGAAGGAATAAATATTACATCGAACCATTCATCCGTGTAGGAGGAAACTGCTGTTATGTAATACATGGGCTAAAATTCAAGCCTGACGAAGCGCCTTAAGGAGTTCCTGTATTGGAAATCCTATTCAATCGCTCCTCCTGTAAACTGTAGCTACCGCGCACAGTGCTTCCAATTCGGCTCCCCAACCGGACTGCGAATGCGTTGCATTGGCAGTCTCATTGGCTGTAAATGGCGCGCTTTTTTGAAACTAATAGATGTGTAAATCGAATTTTTATAATAAATCATTATTGTGGCAATAATCAAAATGAATTTTTAGATCACGAAACAGTCTTTCAGAGTGCAAGGTGAAATAATTATTGTATTGTACTCTTTACAAATAAATGATTGATTTTAATTTCAAATGAAGGAATTTATTTTTTCACCAATGTAAATTTCAAGTTATTCATAATATTTTTTTGTACTTTGTGATTACCATATATAGTGAAAAATTGATTTGCATATACAATCATTTCAAATAAGCGCGCGATCAACATCCAATCAGGCTGCTGGTGCGACGCATGCGCAGTGCGGTTGAGGAGCCAAATTGAAAGCACTGACCGCGCATTAGGTCCCTTTCTTCGTGGACGGTCACATATAGTACCAGGGATGGGCACGTATATTACATGGTTTTCGGCATGTATATTAATACGTTTATTACGTCCTTAGTTTTATACAAATGTACGAGGGCTGTTTGATAAGTCAGTGACTTTTCGTCTAAAAGATTTTTTTTTTCGGCAAATGAGCGGTTTACTTCTCAACATAATCTCCTTTTAGCTCGATACATTTAGTCCAGCGTATTTTCCAATTTTTGTATTCCTTCCAAATAATAGGTTTTCTCAAGGCCCTCAAAATAGGCGACCCAAATCTCTTACCGCCCGGCCATTTCTTCAGGTTTGGAAACAGGAAATAGTCGCAGGGGGCTGAATCTGGAGAATATGCTCGATGAGGTAGCAGTTCGTAGCCCAATTCATGGATTTTTGCCATCGTGACTACACACGTGTGCACCCTTGAATTGTCTCGGGGAAATCGAAACGTAAACAAACAGTCAGGGCCGCCTGAACCGTTTCCATAATATTGCGCAATATATTCGACTTAGTACTCGCACACGACAACCCTTCCGACGCGAGAGTCGCAACCGTCTCTCTCCCCTTGAGCTGAGAAACTACGTGGGCCAGCAGTTCTAGGAATGTCGGGTGTATTTATTTGTGTTAGTATTGATAGTATTTATTATTTATTTCAAATCACCCGCGCTTTCCGGATGAAAAAGTAGCAACGGGCGGCGTATCGATACAAGAACGGGGCAGCCAATGAACGTCGCTGAATAGGAGAGTTCTCACTGTATTTTTGAAATCTTAAGCAATTGAAAATATGATTTCATCCTGGGCTTATTATTTTTAAAGACTAAGTTACAATTTTAATTAATAGTTTGGCTCATTTCACAATGTTTCTTTTTAAAATTATACAGCATCACTCTTTTCGAAAATAATTTTTTTTTATTACAATAATAAAACCGGCACACAAAAAAAGTGGTCTGCCCGGCGGACCACACCGGCATATCTATATGTTTTTGGGGTCGCTGAATCCGAATCCGGGGTCCAAATACCCAAGTTAGTTCGTATTTCAAAAAAACGCAAAAATAGTTGTAAAATCGACGAAAACAGCGATTTTTCTGGTATATTTTTGCAACAAAAAATGTCTTCATGCCCGGTGGGCTTAACCAGCACATCTATATGTTTTTGGGGTCGCTGAATCCGAATCCGGGGTCCAAATATCCAAGTTAGCTCGCATTTTTCCAAAAAAATGCAAAAATATACGTAAAATCGACGAAAACAGCAATTTTTCTTGTATATTTTTGCAAAAAAAAAAAGATCTACACGCTCGGTGGATTTAACCAGCATATCTTTATGTTTTTGGGGTCGCTGAATCCGAATCCGGGATCCAAATAACCCAGTTGGCTCTTATTTTTCCGAAAAACGCATAAATATACGTAAAATCGAACAAAACAAATGACAGATCGCGCTCGAACTTCACGTCAAAACAAATGACTGTGAACAAAACAGATTTTTACTCAATCAGACGGTTAAAAGGTAGAACCGCAAGTTCTTCTTCGGAGAGTCGTGTAATGTTGCCATTGTACAAATGTAGTTGAATAGGATTCCGGCCATGTATTACTGTTTGATAGAGGCTTCACAAAACACCATAAGAATTTATTTTTCCAACGATGAATTTTTTCGGTGATACTAGTACCCTAGCAGGTAATCTTATCCTGAAAATTGTACTATCGCGGTCTCCAAATCCTAAACGAAGAAGGTCTGGAGTCGCCACATCTTGAATTTAATAACCCGGAGGAATAGTATACTTATTGGAAGGAGGACTAGGATGTCTTTCAATTTCAGGAGCAACTCTTGGGAGACCATGAAGATCAGGAAACATATAACTAATATTTCCGAGACCAACGAAGGTGGCACTTGATTTTGGGCCTGCAAGAATAAATGTAGAAATGGATTTATGGTAATACTCATCATTTACTTTTCATATATTCATTTTATCATTAATTTATTAATATTACTAAATACGAAATATAAATATAATTCTATATAACCGTGCATCGAACGATGCATAACGAGTAAAACTATTTGAAACTAGTGCGAGAATACTTTCAATTAAATCATCTAGACATTTTTCTTTCTTTTGAGAATATTGCTATAAATTAAAGATTAACCTCAAAGATTAGGGGCCATCCATAAACTCTTTGCTATCCGTTTAAGAATTTTGTTTCTGTTTTCATGAAACTTCTGCTTTTTCTCATTTTTTCCCTCAGCTTTTATCTAAATTAAAAGAACCCAATAAGAAAATTCAGTCACTCTTGGTTATAATTTTTTTCTTTGAATGGTCTACTATTCCATTTATGGTCCAAAATGCATGTTTTTTCGTTGAAAATTCAAATAATTGATTGAAAATTATGTTACTTTAAGTTGAAAATTCATGTTATTTGTTGATAATTACTTTTTTACTGAAAATTAATATTCTTAGTAAAAAAATCAACTTTCTAGTTATAAATTCAACTATTTGGTTGAATGTTGAACTCACTTCTTGTAGGGTTATTTATCGAGAATTCCCTGGAATTCAAAAAGAATAACAATCTCAAACTCTAATAACTATAATTGATTGGAAAAATATTCGAAGCATTATTATAAAATTCAGTAATAACCATTAAATCAATCCTTGGAACCTGTCATAAAGTCCTGAAAATGCCATTATTTTTATAAGAGGAAAAGAAAGGCTTGAAACTTCCTTCTAACCATTTAAAATCAATCGAGAATTCCCTCGAATTCAAAAAGAATAACAATTTTAAATTCTAATCACTATAAATTGATTGGAAAAATATTCGAAAATTATTCTAAAATTCAGCAATAACCACTAAATTTATCCCTGAAACCTGTCAAAAAGTCCTAAAAATGCCACGATTTTTAGAAGAGAAAAAAAGCTCTAAAACTTTCTTCAAACCATTGAAATCAATCGATAATTCTCTCGAATTCAAAAAGAGTATCAATTTCAAATTCAAATCACTATAAATTGATTAGAAAAATATTCGAACATTATTTAAAAATTCAGTGGATACCGTTAAATTAATCTCTGATACCTGTCAAAAAGTCCTAAAAATGCCATGATTTGTAGGAGAGGTAAAAAAGAGCTTTGAAACATCCTTCTATCCATTTAAAATCAATCGATAATTCCCTCGAATTCAAAAAGAATAACAATTTCAAATACATATCATTATAAATTGATTGGGAAAATATTCGAGCATTATTATAAAATTAAGTAATAACCATTAAATTATTCTCTGAAACCTGTCAAAAAGTCCTAAAAATGCCATGATTTTTATAAGAGGAAAGAAAGCCTTGAAACTTCCTTCTAACCATTTAAAATCCATCGAGAATTCCCTCGAATTCAAAAAGAATAACAATTTCAAATTCTAATCACTATAAATTGATTGGGAAAATATTCGAACATTATTAAAAAATTCATTAATAACCAATAAATTATTCTCTGGTACCTGTCAAAAAGTCCTAAAAATGCCATGATTTTTATAAGAGGAATAAAAATCCTTTAAACTTTCTTCTAAACATTTTAAATCAATCGAGAATTTACTCAGATAGAAAATGTTGTATACACCGACCAAGTTCCGCATAGAACCAGATTTAAAACCAGACACAAATACCGTATAAAACTCCAGATAGATGCGAAGAAATTCCGAATCCTATCCGTCTCTATCGGATCCTATCTGTCATTTTAAGCAGGGCTAATAAGTTTTAAAGACGATTACGTAATCAGGGGGGGGGGCAATCAAATGATTATCGCTGATTACACTGGGGGGGTCAAAATTGGGTGAAAAATTGATTACGTAATATATAGATGGCCCCATAGACAAAAGTTGCTCGGCAAAAAAAGAGCTAAAAATATGTCATACATAGTTTTTGATAGGACGCGTAGTTTCTGTTTCAATCGTAAAAAATAACATTAACAATAAAAAAATTGTGGAAAAACAACACAAGGTACGAGAAAAATTAATAAACAAAAGTTTTTCACTCAAACAAGATCTACAATTTTGTTACTAATTATTTTTTGATGGAACACGTAGTTTTTGTTTCGATCGTCAAAAAAAACTAGAAATAACAAAATTTAATTTTTGGATAAACGACACGAGCGATAAAAAAATGAGGACAAAATTTGTTTACACAAAAAAGAGCTACAAATTTGTCATCAATAATTTTTGATAGGACGCGTAGTTTTTGTTTCAATCGTAAAACCTAAATCTCAAAATAAAAAAATACAATTTTTGGTAAACGACACGAGCTATGCAAAAATGAATAGACAAAAGTTGCTTACCCAAAAAGAGCTAAAAATGTGTCATAAATAGTTTTTGATAGGACACGTAGTTTCTGTTTCAATCGTAAAAAATAACATTAACAATAACAAAAATTGTGGAAAAACAACACAGAAATTTGGTAGAGGAAGTAAGCAACTATAAAAGGGGCGATGTGGTTAGTTTCTAGAATATTTTCTTTGATAAACAATGTGGAGTAAGGATGGTAAAATACCGAAAGGTTAATATTTATAGGTATTTAATTAAGAACAATTCAGAAAATAAAGTACAAGAGAATATTCAATTAGGTAATTCAAAAGTAGTTCATGCGACATATATATATATATATATATATATATATTGAATAAATTATTTTGTTCATACGTGAATCAACTTTTCAGGTTTTTTCAATCGCATAAATAATTATTTAATTCAAAAGACTATTGATCAAGTTGTTATGTCATGGAAAACGCAAAATACTTCCTCCTTAATTGAGTTCCTCGGTTTAGTTGAGATTGAAGACCTCGCACAGGGAAGAGGAAAGAGTAGCCAATAAATAAATTATATATGAAATTCAACAGCTTATTATATAAAATGACAATTAAAACTTATTGATTATCAAGAGGTTAACACAAGAAGCTGGAGGAAGACTTGTAGACTTTCGTTAATCCTTGGCCAGTACCTTTAAAATAAAGAAAACTCATATATTATGGCTCAAGGGAGTTAGATTTAGAATCAGGTGCAACCTTAATTGGTTTTTTAAAGGGTTTCACTGATTAAGAATTGTGGATCCAGTTCAGGAAGGAATGGGTTCGAAGTATTCCCAAAGATGTAAAATCCCAGATTCGGGTTTCCCAGTGCACAACACTGTCACAAACGCACACACACTGACACGCGAGAAATACCGGTTGGAGACACTAGACACTGCAGAGTTGAATCGGAGAAAATCGTAGAAAAATGGAGAAGAGCGTTCAACGGAACTATAAGTTGTAATTGGCCCATGCTGGTCTTTTGGGATTTATATAGGGCCTATAGGGACGTTGCTGCGTCTTCGGACGTTGGTGCATACGTCTACGTCACGAAAATATATATATATACTATACGGCTTACAACGTTTTCAGTATATCTATAGCTATGTCCTCCAGCTTGCACGCGCTTCTATGCTGTATAGTCTCTGGCTACACTGTACTTCCTACAGGTTACAACGCTCTTACTATAGCCTATACCTTTACTCTCGTGCTAAATATATATAGTTATATTCTACACTCTACAACGTACAGCGCGCTGACTATATATATATATGCTAAGTTATCAGATATGATTGCGATACTTACGTGCTTAAGCTCTCCATCTTTTTTATAATAAATCACCACAGTGAAGATATTTCGCCCGTTTTTCTTCCTCCTTTGCCGTGATATTGCCATCGGCTGGTGCCGAGAATTCAATCACGTAAATGGTCTTGGTTTTCAGATCCTGGAGGACAATTAAGGCTTCGTAGCACTGATACGTTGAGCTGTGGAGAATGAGAAATTTAGTAGATCTTACACTGATCCTTCTCCACAACGCACTCGAGTTCCCTCTGGGTGTATGACAAGATGGGCAATAGATCCACACCATAGAAGTGCCTAAGATGGTAATATAAGACTTTAAGAGCCGCATTGTGTCTCTATATTCACCCGTAACGTGCATACTTTGAGCATCCACTAAGAGCATGATCAAGAGTTTCTGGCTCTGGCTTGCACGCTCGGCAGTTAGTACCGCCTACAAGTATATTCATTATGCACTCACGTTAAACTAAGATGTCTATAACGCCGTCTTGATAGGCAAAAAGATATCCCTTAGTCTCCGATCTCAATCCAGCAGTCTTGAGAAACATGTTGGACAAACCTACCGAGAGCTCTTCTCTACGTATGATGCCGTAAAATTTACCATGACGGGGCTTGTCAGCATGCTCTCTTAGTAGAAGCGTATGTTCTGCTTCCTGTACACGCCTTTTGAGCACCAAAGATGTTAGTGATGCTGGGCCATGTGTAGTGTCGCTAGAATCAAATGGGAGGCCACGCTCCTCTGCGGTCTTATCTGCAACACGGTATAGAAACGCCGCAACATTGACGACTTCATGTCGATGTACGAGTCGCATAAGAGAATTTGCACTATTTAGAACTGAGCAGGCTGTAGCTAGAACCGTTCTTCGATAAAGACACTCCAAGATTAGCAAGCCTCTAACCCCTTTATCCCGAGGTAGGTATATTCGAGGTACGGAAGATCTAGGATGATAACTTCGATGGATAGTCATCATCTTGCGTGTGCTTCGGTCAAGTTGCTTCAACTCATCGACGTTCCGATTCACTGCACCAAACGTGTAGAGCAGTATAGGAACGGCCAGCATATTAGTCGCCTGGATCTTATTCTTTCCAGATAATTCACAATAATAATTTGTTTAAACAATTATTTTGATTAAATTTCAGTAAGTATTACCACACTTTAAATTCTAAATAAAAATTAGACAAAGAGTGGAATATTTCAGAAAAAATCCGCAAATTTCTAAACATTATTCAACGAGAATATTATTAAAATAATAATAAGTTGTTTGAAAAATAATGCTCGTTACGGTGAATAATTTATTATTACCTCACTATAATTTAAAAGTAGATCAAAAGCAGAAAAATTCAGAAAAAACCACGACTTTCTAACTCTATTTTAAGAAAAAATAGCTATAAACAATAATATATTCTGTAAACAATTTATTGAAAGATCTAATTATCAGTGTACATTAATATTCTCTACAAGTCAATATTTTTTAAAATTTGATTTTTTGAACTTTAAAATTTGGATATCACGAGACACTTGGACAATTCTTTTTCACGTTTTCGAGCGCTCGCCCGGTTCTTGCATCCCGGCCTTCAATTTCAAATCCCTTCAAATAAGTGAAACTAAACTCACAAGATCCCTTTGACAATTTCATTGTCAACCATCATTACCCTTGAGTACCAGCAGGGGACCTAAGCCTACCTGCCCACTGATAGATTCCTTTGGCAGGTCCTCGGTGTCAAACCATCGCAACGGTGAATCACCAGGGGCCTATTTCATAAAACCTACAAGTTACAATTTACAAGTACAAGTCCAGTAACTTTTTTCTAGTATTAATAGTGTGCGTTTCACAAAGTCGTTGTAACTTTTTACACGTTACAAGTACGGCCACTCCTTTTACAAGTAATATCGCGCAGTTTTACAAGCGTGTTGTTTCATAAAGCTTATGGCTTGTAAGTAGAACTTGTGATTTGTAGGCAAATTTCGGATGGTCTTTGTGGTTTTGTAAAAGTGGTAAAAGTAAATACAAGTCATCTTTTAAGAGAGTTTCCTGAAATTTCTGACCGTGGAAATTGGTTTAAGGATTCATTAAAGAACCACTTATTGGAGTGTAGATATAATTATTGGTTATACTGAAGTTGATGAAGCATAATATAGTTAATACGCGTCAAGCTGGAAGCACCGACAGAAACTTCTGCAAATGCAGTCGATCTGAAAAGTGTAACTGTGATAAACAAGTTACTTCACTCGACGTTCAATCAGGTGGACGTATATTTCCATCAAAAACTCGTTTCTCCTCCAAACAACGCATAGGCGTACAAAGCCTACCTGGAAAAATTGCTCAATTATGGACCAGCTGCAAAAAAGTGCCATCTGACTTCCGCTCTCTGGTGTGTAGATTTTGCAGGAAAAATGGAAGATTTGTCCACCGAAGATACAGGCATCGATATCCGCCGGGCTCATTTTGGTGCAGGAAAAACAATAGATCTAGTCGGTCATCTGCATTGCGACATTTTCAATCAAATCGCTCCTCGTACGTCGTTCAAAAGTAAGCCCAGGCATTTTACTAGCACACGCGAAAGCTCTAGCACGAGAAACAGCAAAATACCCGATAACAAGAGTGGAGGTCAAAGCGCTCACTTTACATGGCGGAATTCATGGTAAAACTCTTGATAATTTTATTCTCGGTCAGTTGCCTAAAAGAATAATCATTGGTTTTGTCGAGAACAGAGCCTTTAACGGAAATAGAGAACTTAATCCGTTTAACTTTAAAAATTACAAGATTAATTTCTTGTCCCTTTACGTAATAAATCATTTTCGCCGCGGCCTTCATTTCTTGGAATTTTACATATCTCACATCCTGATGTACAATTGTGTTCACTTAGGACAGGTTTGGACAGGAAATGAGTACCTTTTTACATTCTTGCTGCTATCTCTCGAAAATGCAGCTGTGTAAACATTAAAAACGGTGGGAAAAATCTTGACCATCTGTCATCATATACATATACGTGTTTTTGGAACCCAGCCACCATCTTTCATTTCGTCCAAAGCAGCCTCACAAGGCGGTTGTTTCGTCACGTGGTTACTCCCTGCCGTCTTCTTCAAACACATTATCAGCAAGACTTTAAATGTGCGAAGAATATTATGGACTACGTGATTGATATTCAAGGCTTTCGCGATCTTGAAAATAAGTTTATTGCAAAAGACCTATATACCTATCTACCCTATTGTTGAATATCTATTATATATATATCCACACTACTACGTTCCAACCGAGCAATTCACGCTCACCCCGAAAGGGAAATGGCTTAATGGTATAATAATAAAAATTCAATTCCAACAGAATTTTGGGCTCTTCAAATCCGCAAAAAAAAATTTCCCCAAAACAACCTTTAAGTTCCAAAATCAACCCCCTTCAAAAAATTGAAATTTTTTACAAATGTAATCCCGGCGTATTTTTTGGCCTTGTTCCACGTAGATATGGCTTTGTCCAAAAATAATCTTTTTGAGGATTTTACAGTGTGGACAGACTTATTTTTGGACCCCTCGAAAGTACCCACTACGATTTGTGGCACCAACCCTTCACGTTAAAAATCAGCCCCTGAATTATTTTAAATTTTGAGTGCTTAGAATTATCTTGAAGAGAGAGCATATCACTGAAAAATGTTTACTATTTCAGATTTCATTTCAAATTGAAAAAAGCTTAACAATTTGACTCGTTTTGACAGTATGTTCTTTAAAAAAGTACCACATGTCTTCATCCTGGGCTAATTTTAATCGCATAATTTTAAACTGCAAGTATATAAGATCAATTTATGTTGGCAAACACCACTACCCCTTCGGAGGTCGTGCGTGAATGTGCACCATTATGTAACACTAAGCTAGCCCCCCCCCCCAGTGTTACGTAATTTATGCATAACCTCTTATGGAGCACTAAAAATGCCCTGAAAAAGTAAAGTTAGCAAATTTGCGCAAAATTGAGGCATATGAGATCTATTTAAATTAATTTAATTAATGTCAAATTGTTTGTACAATTTTTTTTCAATAAGTTTGTTTTCCTACTGACTCATTGTGAGTTACTTTTTTGGCGTTTATCGGACGATTAGTCAATGATACATAGGAAAACTGATATTTCTTAAAAGCATAGGGTAAGGAGGGGCAGCGACGGCCGGTGAGGAAAAGGCGATTTTGCTTATAACATCGCTATTATTTAACAATTTTAATTCTACTTTGCATTAAATAAATCTATTTTCAAGAGAGAATTCACAATCACCAAAGTACAGTTGTCGATGCTTCGACCTTGAATTTTAAAAGGTCTGTGCACAAATGGGGAAAAAGTACAAAGACATTATCGAAAGCGAAGCGCGAGAACTAACAGACGTGCACCCCAGGCAGACTTTTTTGTTTATTTATTAACAAAAATGGAACAAAAATCTCTTTTCAAAGACTACCAGTTTTCGAAACATACTTTGCTTTAATCAAAAATACCTGCAATCAATGAAGCAACTATCCAGAAAAGTTGTCCGTTAGCTTAGAAATCGTTTGAAAATTAATTGAATGTGCTATAACTATACAAATAAGTGAGTGAAAATGGATTCATGGGGATTGGCAGTCATTCGTGAATTGATTTGCACTAAATTTGAACAATTTGTAGACAAAAAACGTTTTTCAATTGAATTCATGAAATTTCATAAATAAATTGTTATTTTGTTAACAAATTGTATAAACAATTATCTACAGCAGTAGTTATGTTGAAATAAGTCAAGTTTTTTCCAGGAAATCGGCCAAAAATCATACGCAAATGTCACTATATTATCAGGCTTATTCATCCAATAAATAGAGATGATTATTTCAGCAAATCTAAATAACAAATGCACTGTCTACTTATGTTTACAGGTAAAAAGTTAGTTTTTTCAACGTCATGAAGTGTAAATAACTAATTTCTAATCTTTTCGACAAAGTTGTATCTTCTTAGACATTTTTTAAGAAAAAATTGCGTTTCTTTAGGGTGAAAGTATACTGTTATTCAGTAATGGCTCTGTGTGTCAAAAATAATTAACTGATAATAAACTTATTTTAGTTATAGGACATCGATATCGAAATATCGGAAATATAGATATTTTGGTTACGATGTATCGATATTGACATATCGATAGTACCGCATTGATATGGGTAGGGTGAAGTTCTGCCCTTGCATCGATTCTCCAAATCATATTTTGTTCCAGGCGCGGTTATCTTCAGAGTGTAATTCATCGGGCGCGTATTAGGATGCAAGAGAAAAGCATAGGTTGTGAAAAAGGGATTTACCGCGGTCCTACTGGGAGCCGATGTCATTTTTTAGATGATAGTTGCTCCCAGTGGGCCCCTGCGGTGGTTTTTAACCTTTAGTTTTTAATTATATATATATATATATATTCTATTCTTCTGAAAACCTGAGCAGATTAACTCTTAAAATTATAAGAATTTACACTGGAACTTGGATTTAATTAGTCTGGATTTAGTGTGTCCCGAGAAATGTTTCCGCAGTGGTTTCGTGATGCGTGGAGCGCAGTAGGTTAGTGACATCCGGTTGCGTCATGCCTCCAAATCCAACAGAAATCGTTCAGCGTTTACGTTCGGACGGTCTGGAAATAGGAACAAGACCAATGCAATCCAGGCCTCAAACCGTTTTTAATTCCAAGTTCCAGTGTTTTTTAATCCGGTACTCTTACGTAACGTTAACGAAACGCAAAATTACCTGTGTTTCGTTTTTGAGAAAAGAAACAACACTTCGTATATTTCGCTCACTTTACAGCAATGAAATCAATATTTTCTCCCAATTTGCTTTCGGTATAATTTAAATAGTTTCTAATCACAGTCTAGTATCAAAAACGAAATAAAAACCTCTGCCAATTTAATTTCGGTATCAGACAGGCTATTAATTTACACAATTTAAAAATAATTCTAGTATTACAGTGTAATTTTGCCGCTGCTAAATTTTAAAAAAGTCATAAAAGGGAGGAAATTTTGTTTCCACCAATTATACAGATACTTCATGGAAAGTTTTATTTCTTTACTTTAAAGTAAACGAAAAATAATTATGGGACTTTCGTTTCTTTCCTTACATACGAAAAGAGAGTTTTTGTTAGTATTTCGTTACGTTAACGTAATTAATACTGAATTAGTTTGAAGGGAAAAAGTGCAAGTAAAGCGTATAGATTTTCATAAAATATATTTCATCTTAAATTGTTGCTGATATGAAGAATTTTTTTTTATTAATGCGGATCAGAGAAACGCGATTATCGTACCCATATACAAAAGGAAGGGAGATAAAAACAACTGCAATAATTACAGAGGTATCAGCTGAGAATCGGAAAGAATACGGATGAATTTAAAGAATACAAGAAGATCAGGAAGAGTACGAAATGAGTTTTCTATTCTGTCTCTGAACTTCTTTATTTCATTAATAGATGTTTTCTCATAATTGGTCAGTTATATGTATCAAAAAATGTCTGAGCAAAAAATGCAGAGTTTAATTTTTCTTATTCTTCTACGTAATTGTTTATTTTTTATGCCAACAATCGACATAATCAAGGAATGAGAGAGGAAATTTTTCATCGTAAATGGTTTTCTTACCGATGCTATGTTCGAAGTTTAAAAAAATGCGAAATTGTAAGAGGACTATTGCATTATTAAAAAAAAAATAAAACGCGAATATCTGGAAAGTGATCAATTTCTTGGGGAGGGTAGCCTTAATTTTTCGTATATTTGACGTAATATTCAGTAAAAAAAATCGGACAGACCTAAAACTGCACACAGAATTTCCCCTGACTCATCTCGGCAGTACGATTGCAAACATGATTTATAAAGACTTTACAATCTAAAATGAAATAACGCAAAAATATTAATAAAAGGACCGAATCCATTCCAAATCAGGCAGGTTTCACAATCACAGTTCACACATAAATTCGCAGAATCTCATGGCGACGAAATATGTTCTTTTTAAGAGAAAATTAGGCGACACCTATTTTTCCGCTTTAAAAAACCCACGGTGTTACGAGTATTTGAATTTTGACGTCTCTTTTTCCAAAGATACCATTTTTTTCTTCAAACACATATCATTTTCGACCTAATTTTGATGTTATAAATATCTTTTTCGATACTAGTGGTGTTTACCGTTCTCTTACAAAATCTATCGGAAAATTTTTTGAAGTTTAAAATTAAAAAAACTGGCGAAGATTTGTTTGAAAATATAAAAAGTCGATTTATGTTTTGCCAATTTTTACTGTAATTGTTTATTTATCAGGAATACAGCCTATGAGTTTTATGCGGGGTGAATTATTTTTGTGGACAGGAGAAATTTATTTTCCTAAAATCCAGTTTTCGCATTTTTATGCGTTTTATTTATTTTTTTATAGTTCTGTTTTGTATTAAATCCTGAAATAATTGTAAACTTTATCTAAATGCAGTAATGTCCTCCATTTACCTGACTAATTGGGTAAATTTTAATGAACAAATTTTCTCCGTGCATATGAAAGCTTTTTGATTTCGATTAAGGTAGTTCTCGCGTTGCTCTAAAATGAAGATGAAAATCAGAAACTCACCGGGGGGTTAACCACATTGATTTTTCCTGTACACCAGATTACAGAATTACATACGATTACACAAGATTACATATGATTAAATGAGATTACATGATATTGCATATACAAGGTCACACAAGATTACATGGGATTACAGGAGATTATACAAGACTGAACAGGATTCCATGAGAATAAACAAGATTATAAGGATCTAATGGGATTGCTAAAGATTACAGGAGACTACACAAGATTAAACGAGATTACAATAGAAAAAAGCAACTGAAAAAGGAGATATCAAAATTACTAATGATATAAGGGACTGTGTCTTATACATAGAAAAATTTAAACGTTCAATCACGGAATTAATGAAAAAATATAATTGATACTTAAAATTTGTTCTTAAGGTTGTTGTGTCAAAAATGAGAAGTCTGGAAAAAAATGGTCTGTGATTTTAAGAATTCAAATATTATCAGTCGTATACTATAAAAGAAAAAAGATAATTTCGTAAGAAAAAAATTTGAGAGTTACGAAAAATAATTATTTTAACAATATTTTTTGTATTTGAATTTTTTTACCGTTTCTTGTTACCAATTTTAAAAAAATGGTTGAATTTTAATAAATAATTACTTATTGTTTCGGAAAAAACATTTCCTACAATTCTACTGTTTTCAGTTTTGAAAAAAGTCAATAATCTTCAAATATAGTTATATCAGGGTGCACAGTCTTCCCCTTTTTTTCTTGAAATTCCCCTTTTCCCCCATTCTCAAAAAACTTCCTCTTTTCCCCATTTTCTCTTTAAATATACGATATTTGAAAATACAATATTTAAATTACGCCAAAAATTCTCTGAAATTAGTTAGTGTACCCATTATTGGACATTTGATTGAATCCGCGAAAGTCATTTTTCACATAAAACTAATACCTTCTCATTGAGATGAGAATGTAAAAAGAAAAACGTATGTCCCAGTAATCGTTATCTTAGTACCAGTAATGGTGGCGCCAATTTTCTTCTTTTCTGACCAATTAGAATTAATTGAAATTCCATTTAATACTATAAAATTCTAAAAATAAATGTTATCTTCTTCTTCTAAATGTAACTTTCATCAGATTTTTTAACAATATATTAACCAAGTTACACAATTATTGTGACCTTCACGATTACTGGGACTTACCTTACTTAAAATTACAATAACAACAATAAGAATTCTTATAAATTCTTTGAATTTCTTTTAAATTCCGAGAATTCTTTTGAATTCCTTCAATTATTTTGAATTGCTTCAACTATTTTTGATTTCTTGAATTCTTTTGAATTCTTCGAATTCCTTTGAATCGTTTTAATTCTTTCGAATTCCTAGAATTCTTTTGAATCATTTTAATTCTTTCGAATCATTTTTATTCTTTTGAATTTTTAGAATTCTTTTGAATCCTTGCATTTTTCGAATTCTTTTGATTTTCTTGAATTCTTTCGAATGCTTTGATTTCTTTGCCTTCACAAATTAAGTAAGGGGTCGTGCACATGTTACATCACAGGGTTTTCCGTTTGATTAAATAAAGACGAGAATAAAATTTCCTCGAAGCCAAAAGGACATAACGACATAAACAAAAGAAAAACGTGTGACGTATTATGTGCACAACCCCTAATTGGGTAAACATCCCAGTAATCATGGTCTTAGTACCAGTAATGGAGACACCAATTTTCTTTTTCTCTGTCCACTTTGAATTAATAGAAATTAAATTTCATACTATGAAATGCTAAAAAGAAATGCTATCTCTTTCTTCTAAATGTTACTTCTATCATATTTTTTAACAATACATTAACCAAGTTACACGAGTATTGGGACCTTCACGATTACTGGGACACTTACCTCACTTACGATTACAATAAACGACCTAAAATTAAAAATTAATTTCTTCGAATTCTTTTCTTTTTTAAACATTTTTCAAGTGAAATTTCAACTATTATGTTTTGGTATGTTGTCTTTTATGTTCAAGGTTAATATTTGCTGTTTTCATGCATTTTTCAAACGAAATAGACGTCTAAACTGAACTGCTACACATTTCAGCCTGTCAGAATGCATACGCATTTGAATTTGCACAAGAATAAAAATTAACCACTGATGAGGGCCACCATTGTGCGCCGAAACGTTTATTCGATTAAAAATTGACGGAATCATTTATTCCAACCCTGAAGCCAAAATTAACATCCAACCTTATAAACAATTATTTTAGGTTAAGCTTGACAGCTCCGATCGACTTTAAAAGGATTGGAATCTAAATATTTTCGCTGCCTAATCGGGGATTTAATAAATGAGGAAAGAAACGGCATTCCTAGGTATTGAAATTTTTAATATCTTTGAATGCAAGCCTTCTTACCGGGTTAACAGGCACTGTCTAGTATTACGGAATTTTCCTTTAGATTAATTATATATAGTGCTACGACTTCTCTTATAGAAAATTTTGTAACAATAGACAGTTCGTTGATAGGCCTTATCAGGAAAAATAAATATTAAACATATAAATCTTGCCGTAGTTCTATTTTACGATTCCAGAAAAGTGAGGTGAAAGTTGATTTATATTAATTTTTTTAATTGTATTATAATTTATTTATAGAGAAAATTTATCACAAAATTTAAAAAATATATACACGAGTCAATAAGAATTCAAGTTGTAATTATATTTCATTATTTAGAAACAAAATTAATTTAATTAAAAAAAAGGATTTCACACTAGAAAGTTTTTGTTTCTTTTTTCCAATTAAAATAAGTCAATTTATCTTTAAAATTTTGAACCCGTGAAAACCCTCTGGTTTTTATCATATCAGAGTTACCAATTCCGATCTTCTCTACCGACTTCATCAAATTGTACCCTGTTTAACCAAGTGAGTAGGGGGCGGCTGGCAGGTAAGCCACCTTTCATTTTAGTTCCCGAAATAAAACAAATAGGCAGACAGGGCGCGCTTTTGGACCAATAATGTTCAAATATTTTTCTAATCAATTTATAGTGATTTGAATTTGAAATTGTTATTCTTTTTGAATTCGAGGGAGTTCTCGATTGATTTTAATGGCTGGAAAGAAGTTTCAAAGCTTGTTTTTCCTCTCATAAAAATCATGGCGTTTTTTGGACTTTTTGACAGGTTCCAGAGATTAATTTGATGGTTATTACTGAATATTATAATAATGTTAGAATATTTTTCCAATCAATTTGTAGTGATTTGAATTTGAAATGGTTATTTTTTTTGAATTCGAGGGAGTTCTCGATTGATTTTAATGGTTGGAAGGAAGTTTCAAAGCTTTTTTTTTCCTCTTATAAAAATCATGGCATTTTTGGGACTTTTTGACGGGTTCCAGAGATTGATTTGGTGGTTTTCAATAAATTTTATAATAATGTTCGAATATTTTTCTAATCAATTTATAGTGATTTGAATTTGAAATTGATATTTTTTTTGAATTCGAGGGAATTCTCGGTTGATTTTAATGGGTTGAGGGAAGTTTCAGAGCTTTTTTTTCCTCTTATAAAAATCATGGAATTTTTGGAACTTTTTGACGGGTTCCAGGGATTAATTTACTGGTTTTCACTGAATTCTATAATAATGTTCGAATATTTTTCTAATCAATTTATAGTGACTTGAATTTAAAATTGTCATTCTTTTTGAATTCGAGGGAATTCGCGATTGATTTTGATGGTTTGAAGGAAGTTTCAAAGCTTTTTTTTTCCTCTTATAAAAATCATGGCATTTTTAGGACTTCTTGACAGGTTCCAGGGATTAATTTAATGTTTTTCACTGAATTCTATAATAATGTTCGAATATTTTTCTAATTAACTTACTCAGAATATATCAAGACCTCTACAGTATTTCAGGAATTCCTTCTCTTTTTACATTTTTGAAAATATTTTAGAGAGGTCCACTCAAAGCACTCATTATTTCCAACAGTTAGCTTGAAAAAAGACGTTATTGTAAACTGACCCTTGACACATGGTTACCCTTTATTCTCAAAATCAGTCGCGGGCGTGCTTCTTTTTTTTCATTGCGATGTAGACAAGCCAAAATGTCATCGACATAACGAAAGAAAAACAATGGTGAAAGATTTTTATGTTTAGAGAGAATATCGTGTTCTGAGGATTCCATAACCAAATCAGATACTGCGGCAGAGTGGGTCGAACCCATAGGTACGCCATATATCTGTTTATGAAATTTTCCTCGAAAAGTGCAATAAGCATTCTCCAAAAAAAAATTAGAATAGTTGTATAAAAAATTTATAGGGTGATTCTGTACGACATTCGACCAGGTTCCACGTGCTTTTTACAGCATCAAGAACGAGATCGTGTGAAATGTTAGACTTTGCTAAGTATCTTGAGATGTTGTATAAATGTGATCCTATAAATGATGTTACTGGACGCAATGGACAATCTGGTTTGTGAATCTTTGGAAGTCTATGGTACTTTGGAGCAAAATCATTAGTACATTTCAGGATCCTAACAGAGTCTATATTGAGTATACCAAGAAGGAAGAGCTCATCGACTATTTCATTAAGTTTGATTTGTATTTTTCTAGTAGGATCTATCTATCTGTACTTTTTATATTTTTATCTTGAACGTCATAACATTCTAATGACTTCGGCCTTTGCTCCAATTTGTACCATCAATAGAGGTCCTTTTTTGTAATATTATTAACCTTCTTAAAGTCCGGAAAATATCTGTAGTCTTTCACTGGTTTTTCGATCATAACTGTAGGGTTCGACCAATCAAAAAATGAGGGTTCTATTATATCCCGTTCTAATAATTTATCTACGTTTTCATAAATTATTTCTTTATTTTTGGGATCACGTAGTAATGTCGCTGATTAATGGGATCGTTGCTCTACACGTCAATTTTATGCTTTGTTAGGTGAGTCGCCCTATGTTCTTTTCCCTGTTATACTTTTATTTTGTCTTCTAAAAGTTTTTCTAATTGGGATTGTTGGCTTTAGTTAAGCTCAACAATACTTTTGCAAATTTTCGGCGAACGCCGGTCATTCGAAATGTTATGTCGTTTAATTACTTTATTATTAAAATCAACCCAAGTATTTTGGCAAACAGTAAACTTTCTTTTACCAAAACGAGCCCACAGATAAATTGATCAAAAATCGCTCATATTTTGTCCACATAAAATGTGTAGTTTTTAACATAATTTATTTTGACGAGAGATCCGCTTTAAAAATGGGCATGATTTTCAACATTCAATAAACACAAGTCCGATTTTCGCAATATTCTTTCAGTAATTTGGCAAACATTAAACTTTCTTATACCAAAACGAGCCCACAGATAAATTGATCAAAAATCGCTCATATTTTCTCCATGTAAAATGTGTAGTTTTTAACATAATTTATTTTGAAGAAAAGTCCGCCTTAAAAATGGGTATAATGTTAATCAATCAATAAACAAAATTCCAATTTTCGCATATTCTTCCAGTATTTTGGCAGAAGGTAAACTTTCTTTTACTAAGAACAAACCACCCAGAAATTGATCAAAAATCGCTCACATTTTGTCCATATAAAATGTGTGGTTTCTAACATAATTTATTTTGAAGAAAAGTCCGCCTTGAAAATGGGTATGATGTTCAACATTCAATAAACACAAGTCCGATTTTCGCAATATTCTTTCAGTAATTTGGCAAACAGTAAACTTTCTTATACCAAAACGAGCCCACAGATAAATTGAACAAAAATCGCTCATATTTTCTCCATATAAAATGAGTAGTTTTCAACATAATTTATTTTGAAGAGAAGTCCGCCTTAAAAATGAGTATGATGTTCAACATTCAATAAACAAACATTCAATTTTCGCAATATTCTTTCAGTATTTTGGCAGAAAGTAAACTTTCTTTTACTAAAAGCAGCCCATGGATAAATTGATCAAAAATCGCTCACATTATGTCCATATAAAAAGTGTAGTTTCTAACATAATTTATTTTGAAGAGAAGTCCGCTTTAAAAATGGGCATGATTTTCAACATTCAATAAACACAAGTCCGATTGTCGCAATATTCTTTCAGTATTTTGGCAAACAGTAAACTTTCTTTTACCAAAACGAGCCCACAGATAAATTGATCAAAAATCGCTCATATTTTAGCGCAATAAACTCACCAACTTACAACCTAGCACGCTTTCTCGCCAAAGAACTGAATCCTTTCACAGGAAACTCTATTACGCACGTCCAAAACTATTTTGACTTCATCAGAAAGATACAGCAGATCCACATTTAACCCCAAGACATCTTAGTGAGTTTGGACGTAGAATCTCTCTTTACGAAAGTACCAATCTCTGATACAATCGATATTATTAAATCCTTGGCAAACTTTCCTTCTGATTACATATCTTTGATAGAACACTGTCTCAATAATACTTACTTATCTTTCAATAACCCATTCTATGAACAAACTTCAGGAGCAGCAATGGGAACTCCAATCTCACCTGCAATATCCAACATCTTTATGGAGAATCTAGAAACTAAAATATTTAAAAAATCCAAGCTCAAACCGGAATTTTGGTGCCGTTACGTTGGCGACACTTTTGTCATCTGGAGGCATGGACTGGATGAACTATACAAGTTCTTCGATTTCATCAATCAATTACACCCTAATATGACGTTCACCATGGAAATTGAACAAAACACATAAGGACATGAAGTTTACAGAAAAACCACCCATACAAACAGTAACCTGCATGCCTCCTCCCGCCACCACCCATCTCAAAAGCAATCAGTCATCAATTCCCTTATATACAGAGCTGTCTCCATAACAAATAAAAAAAACTTACAAAAGGAATTACAAAAGGTTAAGCAAATCCTAATACAAAACGTTACACAAACAAACAAACTAAGGAAATAATAAGAAAATACATTAAAAAAAATAAGTCAACACAACCCACTAGAGAAAGAGAGAGAAAAACTACCACCATCCTAACCTATATTCAAGGTATCACAGAACAAATAGGAAGAATTTTCAAGAAACACAACATCCAAACCATATTTGAACCACCTGCGAAAATAGGGCAACTTCTAAATAACCCTAAAGATAAAAAGGCACCTTTCAGTGATTCGGAAGTATATAAAATTCCTTGTTCTTGTGGCAAAGTCTATATTGGAGAAACCGGGAGGGCGGTGAGCCAACGTGTAACCTAGAACAACACAAAGGCATTATCTATCCAATGAGTAAATTACGAGGAGTCTAACTGCACTAACAGTGCATCTGAACAACAAAAGTTTGCCTTTGTGCTTAAATGCAGAACTTGCTGTGTTACAGATCCAAACTCTGGTGTACCGAGCAGCTTTGTCAGCCTTCAGAACTTTGGCAATTTTAATTCTTTGACCAATTATACAGATACTGCCAAAGTTTAGCACACTCAACCATCGATACGACTGGAGAAACCTGTCCTGCTGGCTATGGTCCTCGTCGACACTGAAAGTTCGTATGGAAGTCGTCATTGAACTTGAGTACTGTTGGACCAGCAGGTTGGAGCATCCGTCATATCTAGATCGCATGTACTAAGATTGAGCCAATTTGAGAAAAACGCCAACCAGAGGACTAGCAGGAATGAAGGTTTGCTTTAGAACCAATCTTCGAACAACTTTTATGGTAAGACCAATCATTTTATCTAAACTCAATTTATGTATGCCACCTGATGGTATACACAATAAAGACTGAGATCATCTCAGAGGCTTGGAATTGGCAGACCCTTTCCTAGTATGGGGTGCAATCATTAAAATGATTTTAGGGGCTGAAGTTTACTTCTATTGTATTGAGGAGAAACACAAAGAGGGGGTTTTAGGGACTCCAACGGCTCGACAAACTTAGCTGGGTTGGATTCTTCCGAGACTCTTGGCAAGGGATTGCAAAGTACCGTAGACGATGAACTACTGAACTTCCTGCGAAGATTCGAAGTCCAGGAGGACGTACCTCTGACAATCTCTGAACATAGTCTAGCAGAGGAGGAGCATGAGCAGCTATTTACCTCCACTTCTTAACGAAGTCACGATGGTCGTTAGATCGATCGACTACACTTAATGGATCACTGTACGAATTTAGGGGATTCAAGGGCGGCAGCTTATTGGGCTCTCGTGCAGATGGAAAGACGCTTTCGAAGCGTCCCTTAATTATATAAGAAATACTCCGGCGTTATCAATAAGTACGCAAAGTTGAGAGACATCAAACTTTTCTCCAATTCCAAATTAGGCCCTCTGCAAATTTATTTATAAATTCCAAGTTTATCAAGTCACCCAACTGTTATTTTTGATATTAAAGATTTGCCACATTGATAATTTGAAAATTTGTGGGTCGACTTGATAAACTTGGAATTGATAAATAAATTTGCAGGAGGCCTAATTTACAAATTTCAGAATTCGAATTTGGTATTTTTGAAATTTATTGCTGGGTGACTTGATAAATTTACAATTCATAATTTCAAAAATATAATTTCAAAATTTTCAAATTACAATTTCCAAGTTATAATTTCCAAGTGGGTAAATTAATAAATTTACAAATGTACATACAATCATAAGTTGGTTTATCTATAAAATTGGTGCATTTGCAGATGCTGTCTGTAAAAACTATTTCAATATTTTGCAGTGAATCTTATTCACATTTTTTATTTTTATTTCTCAATTGAAAACTGCCACTGAGACTCGAAGTCTGGACTGGCGGTCGATAAGGAAGGACGCCTCGATTTCGCGAGTCGCAATAAGGTATTTTCACTTCAAAAACCAGGGACCAAATGCATGAGACAAAACTCTAGTTTTGTAATATCTTCGTAATGAATACTAATTATTCTCATTTTATCATGTCATTGAATAGTTCTTAAAAAATAAAAACAATTTTTCTAATACACATATATAGAAAAAATTAGTTTTTACGAACATATTATTAGCAGAATAGGGCAAAAATGGACCGAATCCCATGTATTTGGTCAATTTTTTTCCTCTAAGCCCTCAACGAAGTGAAGTTAGCTGGTGGTTGCAGTGAAAATACCTAATGTGTGGCTCGGACTTCAGAGCATTGGAGCGCGAATTTGTCAGGTATTCTGCATGCCGTGTTTTCTTTGCTGTTTAAAACTACAGTCTTATGGTCTTCACATACATAGGACATCTCAATTTTGTACCTAGTTTTCTCCATTTCACGATGTATTTCGCAAATTTGAGGTTCACCATCATCAAGTTGTGGGTCTTCGGATGTATGATGACGCCTAAAAATGCTTCTGTGATGTCAGAATTGCTTCTAATGTTGTCAAGGAAAGACGGCTTTTAAATTTTTATGCGAGCTATTCTCTGACAATTAAAAAAAGGAATTTTCAACCAAATAGTCGAATTGATTTTCTACCAAAACACAACGAAATAAATATATATGTAGTTAAACTATACTTAAACTAATTTTCATTACACATTTTTAATTTTCTAACATTTCTTGCCGTGATGTATTACAATAATTGTTAAGACTTTGATTAATAGTCGTTTAATTTAACCTGTGAATAAAACAAATCTAGTAATTTTTTTGAAAATTCCATGAATTTTCCAGTTTTTCTACAACTTTTTAAAAAATACCTATAACTTCCAGGTCCTCCATGTTTTTTATAAAACAAATTATAAAAAACTTACTCAGTTATAATTAGACTCTCAAATGAAATCGAGCAGCTTTAAAAGACATTTAAAAGTATTCAAAAGATTGAAACATATTTTTTGACTATAAAAGATTTAAAAAAGACTTAAAACAAAATGTAGATTTTTAAAGATTTCGGACTGTAAGTTTAGAAACTTTTTGAGAATTTCGAATGGTTTCAAGAGAATATTCTTACGATTCATAGGAAATTTGAAAAATAATTTTTGTTTTCAAAAATTAATTTTTTGAGAAAATTTAAAAAGATTTTAAAACATTTCAAAAGATTTTTATAAATTGCGAGAAAAAAAAATCCGAAGTAAGTTGTAAGAATAGTAATATTTTCAACCAATAAACAACGAATTTTCAAAAAAAAGTTCAATCCTCCATCAAAAAGATGAATTTTTAGCCTACAAAATTAATTTTCTTCTAAAAAAACAACAAATTTCAAAAAAGTTTTCCTGATTTTTTTTACATTGTGCAATATTATAAAAATTGCCTCAAAATCTTCTAGAATCTTTTTTGACAATTTTCAAACGTTTTTTAAATGTTGTAAAATGTTTCTGAATATTCGATTAAAGATAATTATCAAAAATAAAAAATTATTTTCAATTTCCCAGGAACTGTAAGAAAATGTTTGTATTATCTTGAAATCTTTTTAAATATTATGGGAACGCCAACAATCTTTCCTTTCTTCAGATGAATTTTGGTACATTTATCCAATCCGAAGTCTATCCCAATCTCTTCTGTGTACTTCTTGACGATATTTATCGCAGTTTGAAGTTTGCCTTTACCAGAGGCATAGATATATGATATATAGATATATGGGTATATATATATATATATATATATATATACATATATATACGTAACAGTCGTTGTGGCGAGGTTTTTCAGAATTTCACGCACGTATCAGTCGTTATGGAGAGTTTTTGGCGTTGTGGAGTGGTGCGCCACAAGGATCGTATACGTAACGGGTGTTGTGGCGAAGAAAAATGTTTCGTATGTATAAAGGGCGTTATGGCGAGGTGAAGTCCGAGAAGTTATTTTACAGGTTATGTGTTTTTCGAAAGCAAATAGTATGTGCAAACATTTTATACGAAAAAAGGAATTTATATATCGATTGAACTTTATGATAATTTTAGCAAAATTTATAATTTTTTGATTAATGTCATTATTGTTTAAAAGAAATTTAATAAATAAATGCATTATTCGGGCATTTGTCGGCCGAAAAATTCATTTCTTTTTTAATACCAGTCCTTTGAGTTGAAAACTTCATGACAATTTCAACAAAATTTATAATTAGTTGATAAATTGTATGATTTTTTAAACAAATGCATTATAGGGGCATCTGTCGAGGGAAAAATTATTTTTTTTTTTCGATGTCATACTTTTTAATTTGGATCTTCATAATAAATTCAGCAACATTCATGATGAGTGGAGAAATTTTATGATTTTTATTGACAAATTCAACAAACAAATGCATTATTCAGGCAATGTATAGGCTTTAATTCTCTATTGAGTATAATTTTTCAATATGTAGAGTACATTCACTCTGTCGATATCTGTACTTCGGTGTATTCATGGTAGCATGGTCATTGGGGGGACACGAAAAGTAAAAATTCCGCAGACAAAAATGTTGTTCTTCCTATGAAAGGAGTCCACATTTACTTTAATCTAAAGTACAAATTCAATTTTTTACCATTAATATGTGCTTACATCCTTACTTTGTAGACTGTTGAGATCTTGACGGTCAAATTTTTCTATGATTTTATCAGAATCTTATATTTGAAAGCTTATCACGGAAAACTTTATTTGTAAACCCTCCAGGTATAATCTATTTGTCACAAAATTTATGGTCAATATTTTTGTGTACTGTTTTTGTCTGTTAATAATAATATTTTATTCATGAAACAATAACAAATTTATCTAAATTGAATAGCGTAAGGAATTTGGGAATGGAAGTTAGAATATTTTTGAATAGATGGACGAAAATTCAATTTAAAAATATGTTTTCTTTTAAGTCATATTGAAAAAATGATAATTTAAATAAAACTTATACCATTTAAATTTTGAATTCAATATCCTTTTTGTGATTCGAAAAAGTACAAACACAAAAATTATCTAGTTAGTGACCTCACAACATTTTTCTAAATCTCTAAATAAAAGATGCTGAGTCAAAATGGGACGACAGAAGATATTAAGTAATTGAAAAAATATATATGTGACGCGATCCGAGAACAGGGACCTACTAGGCAAAAGTGAAATTTTATAGGGCAAGTGATGGAAGAAATCTCGAGCTCGAAGTGGCGTGACGGAGAAGTCTTAGAGGGCAATTCTGACCCCCACATGTTTTTTTAAACTTAGAAAAGAAAACGATTTTTCACCATAAGTGTATTTGGGCATTGATCTTTATTTTCCAAAAACCATTCGATTGAATTACAAAATTCATAAATAAATGTGTAATGATTGCATTATTAAATTAAAAAGCTTTTTCGAAATGAAAAGTGATATCCAAATACACTTGTGGCGAAAAATACGACCGTGTGAAAAAGGAACGACTGAATAATCCCGAAAAAGAAAACACCCGACACTGCAAAAATTCCCGAATTGGAAAGTTCCCGCATAATACAATTCTCGAATAATAAAATTTCCGAATAATAAAATTCTCGAAATGAAAAATTCCCGACAGTTTCTAATATTACCGAATTTGAAAATTCCCGAAAAATGAAATTCCCGGCACTGTAAGATTCTCGAATTATGATCCAATATGATACACTATCACACTATATGACACAATATAATACAATATGATGTTTGAATTAAAAAGATCCAAATCAATTAATTTTAGATCAGATAAAATTTGATGAAAATCTAATTTAAAATTAGATGATTCAAAATTCGAAAGAATTGAAATTGCATTATTTATAATTAGAAGCGTTCGATATTGAACGATTTCAAATAAAAAACAATACAAGATTACTATCTAAGATTCCAATGTGAAATTGCACAATTTTGAGCCTTTCAATTCGATTTTTTTTTAGTGAGTTTGAAATTTTTTAAGTGAAACTTCTTTTGGGACGTTAGTGAATTGTCCTTGGGATGGAAGTGAATTGAACAAAACGTACGAATGTAAGACTGTACGACCGGACGATTGCATGCACAAAGTATATCATACAATATGATACAATATCATACGAGATAACACGCTATTATACAATATGATACAATATGCTACAATATAGAACATCAGACAATATTATACAATACAATATGATATAATATGATACAATATGAGATAATATGATACCATATGATACACTATCACATTATATGACATAATATATTACAATATAATGTTAGAATTAAAAAGATCCAAATCAATTAATTTCAGATCAGGTAAAATTTGATGTAAATCTAATTGAAAATTAGATGATTTAAAATTCGAAGGAATTGACATTTGATTATTTAAAATTAAAAGCGTTCGAAATTGAGCAATTTAAAATTAAAAACAAAACCAGATTACTATCTACGATTCCTATGTGAAATTGCACGATTTCAAGCTTTTCAATTCGATTTTTTTCGAGTGAGTTTGAAATTTTTTAAGTGAAACTTCTTCTGGGACGTTAGTCAATTGTCGCTGGGATGGGAGTGAACTTAAGAAAACGTACGAATGTACGACTGTGCGACCGTACGACCGGACGACTGCATGCACAATGTATATCATACAATGTGATACAATGTCATACGAGATAACACGCTATTATACAATATGATACGATATGGTACAATATAGAACATCATACTTTTTTTCATTGTTTGCAAAAAGTAATTTTTCAAACAATTATATTGTCTATAATTCTTAGGAATTTATTCAAGAATAACGGAAAATAATTTGAAGTTACTTACTGCAACATAATGTACACTAAGGTTTCATAATCGGGAAAAAAATTTCAATAATGAAAAATGATGATTTAAACATTGTTTTCACCCCCTCCACGTTCATACCTTCACGTAACCCCATGGTGCATATAGATTTGAATATTCAGCTATTTTTATAAATAAAACCATACGTACCATCGAAAAACTGAAGATACCCCTATATTCATCTCGGCAGTGTCTCCAGGCGTTTTTTTTCTTGTTTTGAAAAAGTAATTTTTCAAACAATTATATTGTCCATAATTTTTGGGAATTTATTCAAGAATAGTGTAAAATAATTTAAAGTTACTTTCTAAAACATAATGTACACTAAGGTATCATAATCGGGTGAAAAGTTTCAATAACGAAAAAAAAGTGTTTTCAACATTGTTTTTACCCCCTCCACGTTCATACCTTCACTTAACCCCATGGTGCATATAGATTTGGATATTTAGCTATTATTATAAATAAAACCATACGTCCCATCGAAAAACTGAAGATACCCCTATATTCATCTCATCAATATCTCCAGGATCTTTTAAATTTTTCGAAAAAAGTAATTTTTGAAACAATTATATTGTCTATAATTTTTAGGAATTTATTTGAGAATAATGGAAAATAATTTAAAGTTACACACTACAACATAATGTACACTAAGGTATCATAAACAAGTAAAAATGTCAATAATGAAAAAAAGTTGATTCAAACACTGTTTTGATCCCCTCCACGTTCATACCTCCACGTAACCTCATGGAGCATATAGATTTGAATATTGAGCTATTAATAAATATCCAACCATAAGTCCCATCAAAAAATTGAAGATACCACTATATTCATCTGGGCAATATCTCCAGGCCTTTTTTTCATTGTTTGCAAAAAGTAATTTTTCAAACAATTATATTGTCTATAATTCTTAGGAATTTATTCAAGAATACGAGACAGGCTCTCAGGCATGACAAACTGACTCACTGACTGTGTGATTGTTCTCAACATTGCAAACGTCTCGAGAAATGCTCTCAGGCATGACAACCATACTGCTGAAGGATCGGTTGCAACATTGCAAACGCCTCGAGACAGGCTCTCAGGCATGACAAGACTGACTCACTGACTGTGTGATTGTTCTCAACATTGCGAACGTCTCGAGAAAGGCTCTCAGGCATGACAAACATACTGATGATGAATTGTTTGCAACATGGCAAACGCCTCGAGACAGGCTCTCAGGTATGACAAAATGACTCATTGACTGTGTTATTGTTATCAACATTACAAACGTCTCGCGACTGGCTCTCAGGCATGACAACCATACTGCTGATGGATTGTTTGCAACATTGCGAACGCCTCGAGACAGGCTCTAAGGCATGACAAAACTGAATCACTGATAGTGTGATTGTTCTCAATATTGCAAACGCCTCGAGAAAGGCTCTCAGGCATGACAACCATTCTGCTGATGGATTTTTTGCAACAATGCGAACACCTCGAGACAGGCTCTCAGGCATGACAAACATACGTACTGACTGTTTGATTGTTTGCAACATTGAAAACGCCTCGAGACGGGCTCTCAGGCATGACAGATATTGATGATAAATTGTTTGCAACATGGCAAACGCATCGAGGCAGACTCTCAGGCATGACAAACTGACACACTGACGTGTGATTGTTCTCAACATTGCAAACGTCTCGAGAAAGGCGCTCAGGCATGCCAACCATACTACTGATGGATTGTTTGCAACATTGCGAACGCCTCGAGACAGGCTCTCAGGCACGAAAAAACTGACTCACTGACTGTGTGATTGTTCTTAACATTGCAAACGTCTGGAGCCAGGCTTTCAAGCATGACAACCATACTGCTGATGAATTGTTTGCAACATTGCGAACGCCTCGTGACAGGCTCTCAGACATGACAAAACTGACTCACTGACTGTGTGATTGTTCTCAACATTGCAAACGTCTCGAGAAAGGCTCTCAGGCATGACAACCATAGATAGAGTTTCCTGTGAAAGGATTCAGTTCTTTGGCGAGAAAGCGTGCTAGGTTGTAAGTTGGTGAGTTTATTGCGCGTGTTGACATCGTTGACATGGCAACCGCCAGTGCGCATGTGCGCGATACAGAGACCAAGTTAATATTCCTTCGTGCTTTAAACACTGGTGTTGGTATTTCTTGAAATATATTTAGATTTCACTTGAGCAAATCTTTTAATGATTAAAGTTTTGTTTTCAGGGTTTTGTAGCCGTTTTCGTCCGTCGCACAAAAGGGCATAAGCACCAACATTTGGCACAGCAAAAGGGCATAAGCGCCAAAATCTTTTTTTTTATAACATTTTCAGACATTTTTCGCAAAACAATTTGCTTACAAAGTTCAAAAATCTTCTCTTTTAAGATTATTATTTTTCGCTAACTCCACCTAACACAACTTTTCCGGACGGGCGTTAAAAATTTTAAAATTTTATTTCGATGTCTTTAAAAATCAAAATATACTTTTTCATTTTTTGAAATCTTTTCCCGTTTTAAATTAAGTTCGGATCTTCTCAAAGCTTGTAAATATATCTTAAACTAACTCGAATTTTTTTCCATATTGATATATTTATTCAATTGTTATTCATGCTTCAAAATTTAATTATTTCACTGAAATTTTACAAATTTGACAAATATAACAATTAAAATTGGGACGTTCAAAGTTTAAAATTAACACTCTGAAATATTAACGATTCAAGGCTTTCTATTTTTAATAATTCAGTTAAAAATTGTTTAGTTTATAATACATGATTAATGATTGCTCATATTGAATAAAAAGTGAAATATTGCTAAATATTCAAAAAAATGTATTTTCCTTAATTAAAAATTTTTTATTGAATGGGTTGAAGATGGAATATTTCAGACTGAAACAATATTTGAATAGCGTTTACCATTAGAATTCCATTCTGACACTAGTGAATCGTAATTTTCAAAAGCTTTGATAAAACTGTTTGGGAAGATTGGATGATTGTTTCCTACTGGACAACACTTTATTTCGTCTGCAGTCAAATTATTTTTCGTATCGTGCGTTGTTTGGCTGAAAATGTTAATTATCGTTTCTTCTTTTGGATTTTGAAAATGCTGTAACTCTGGAAATTTTTATTATATCGAAAAATGCCATGAGAATAAATTGTTTGAATTTTCGAGTACTATGAACAACCGCACATATGATTTACAAATAAAAAAAAATTGTCTCAAAAATTTTCAAAATGCGCTCACTTTTTGACTTTTTATCCAAAATGACTGGCTAACGAACTTGACCTTTAGTTCAGGAGACTAAGGGCGCAGTCCCATGGAAGTCGATTAGTAGAATAGTGGAACAGTTTTCAACAATGAGGTGCCTGCACAAGCTCTAGCAGTCACCTCATTAGTCAGAACTGTTCCACTATTCTACTAATCTATCTCTATGGGACTGCGCCCTAAAAGAGTATACCAAAGGCCAATCCAATCAGTCAATTATTTCGAAAGTCATCGTGCTGACAAACTAAGAACCTGCATACGCACGAACACACACACAACCAGACACATTCGTAAAAATCTTTTTTTGGGGTTCAGGGGGTCTCAAAACGTGGACATTTGACAAATACGGGGGGGGGGGGGGAAAATTATACACAAATCTAATACCTTCTCTGGATGAGAATGTAAAAAGATTAAATGTCTACAAAAAGAGATGAATTTTCAAACCAAAAAGACGAATTTTCAAAAAATGATTTAATTTTTACACAAAAAAGATTGTTTAGTTAAGAAAGAAAAATAATCTTAGGCAAATTATAATTTGAAGGGGAAAGAATTTCAATACAAAACGTTTTAATACAAAAATGTTCGCCGAGTTACTCGGCAAATGTGTGCGATGCCCGTCCCAAACGTCAGTTTCTCACTACTTGCCATGGTGTTCGCGTTATAAGCTCGGCAAGTGATGGATAGCACAAGTAGCGAAAAGTCGCCTAGAGTAGACCAGCCCTATGCATCGTCCGTGTATTTCGCTTAGTTCACGCAGCTTTCTCGTGTAAGCTGAGTTGTAGGTGGCGCTGGGTGGCATGTAAACCTGAATTTGTCAACAATTCTTGGTTTATTTTCAAGAATTTATACATTGACTTGAGTGTTGGACGTTAAATGGGATTTTTAATTTGATTTCAATCTAATTTAAGATTCTTAAATTTCAATTCGATTGTCTATCTCAAGTTGGAAAATACAAATTTTTTCATCTCGGTTTCAAAGTCCATCCATGAAATGAAGTGAATTAAACAAAAATTATTTCCAACTGCAGATTCATTAGGTAAATAAGTCAACCCTAATAATCTTGTAAACACTATTCAAAATGTATAAGTATATTTTAGTATTTCCCTCATAATATATATTTTGACAAAACTTTAAAATTTCATTTCCTGAGTTGAATATATAGTAGTCATGTTCAAAATTATCTTCTGCAGTCGCATGTAAATAAGTTACTCAGTTGGGTTACGTCCTAAGAGTTACTTTGTGTCTTTTTTAACTAAAAGCTGGTTTCTCGTTTTAGAATATAATTTTTAAAAAGTTAGAAAACTGACATGAGGAAAAATACCAAGTGAATAGAAATAAACTGACTCTATACAAAAATTTAAGTCTTACAAATTAAATACATATTTATTTAATGAATATACAAAAAGACGATGACTGCACTCATGAAATAACGAATAGAAATAATTAATGTCGAATGACCAAATATAAACATGACAGCACACCTGGATACTTTTCTTCGCCAAGTTTCAAATTAAGTCTCCTTGTCTGGTTTGGTCCACCTTATATAGTGATAACTAATTACCAAACGAATATATGAATAGGGAGGAAGGTCGTAAGAGGTGTCAATAAAATTGCTACTCACAGATTTTCTACTTATGATGGCATTTTCTATTATCTTGTTTGTGGGACCAGAACGTGCGTCGGCTATCTAATCTCGAAAAACTGGGCGGGGCCTGCAGCAGATTACTGATGGCGAGAATATTGGTCAATGATTTGAGGTAAGAGCTGAATCCTTCTGGCCTGTGTTCGTTCATCTGTTTGTGACAGGTGTCCTTCTGATTGTTGATATAGCTTCGATTTTAGAACTGCCGCACAGATGCTAACTTTTGTAAATGGCATTCCTCCACATCATTAATTCAATCACAAAAAAATGCAATAAAAAAATATATAATTTTTTGTGATCCGGAGTCGTCTTAAAATGTTACAAGTAACTTATAACTACAAATAATAATGATGATAAAAAGGAAATGTATTACGTTTCTGAAGGCCTTAGTCTTTCGTCCATAACCCATCCAGTCTTTTCTTGGAACAGATAAAATGAAGTTCCTTTTTATTCCACCACGTATATATTTATTCAAGAAAATATTCATAGGTTTAGAATAATTTGCCTCCAATAATTTTCCTATAGGCGAGATCACCCTAATGTAGGTAGGAAAAACTGTAGCTGCTATGAAAGAAATTCCACGAAATTAGATAATTAATAAGCTCTCCACGCGGCCCAATTAGTATCCAAGATCTTCCATTACAGGGGTCATTAACTCCACTGACACTCTTCATCATGCATTTTTTATATACTATTTGTCGCCACACTTATCTGTCCTAGCATACCTCTTAAGCTTCCTTCACGTACTTGCATTTCCTCAAACAAGCTCTAGTATTTATATATCTTTTTATATTTCTTCGAATTAGGGTCTCATTTACATATTCTAAATATTCTTTCCTCGATCTTCCTCCAGGTAGGCTGCCATTTGCTTTACCTCCATATACTTATTTTGTCAGTCTTCCATCTTTCATTCTCTCAACATGCCCAAATTTCTTTCACACTTGTCAACCAGCGTTTCCTCTACATCACATTATTTGAGGATTGTCTCATTACTGCAATTGTCCATTAATGCTTTACCGCACATATTTCGCAGGTATTTCATGCCAATCGCGGTTATTTGATTATCATTCTTCTCTTGATAGGTCCATGTCTCGCTACCCTACAGCACAGTGAGTGTAAGTACAAAATTATATATTGTAATGTTAGCTTCATCTGATATATTTTCACTTCTGATAATGAATTCTGCTCCACCGTTAAACTTCATGCCCTCGTTTATATGCCTGCCTATCTATTCCTTGATCTTTGCGTCAGCAGTGAAGAAACAACCAAAAAATTTTATGAAATCGACATTTTGTTTTAAATTTTATGAAATCTTTGCGAAACTTTTTAATATTTCTTAAACTAACACAAATTTTTTGTAAAATGTTGTAAACGTGCAGAATTGAAAAATTTTTCTTTAAAATCTTCTACATTATTTTTCGAAATTTTAGAGCATCATTTTTTAATATCCTCTTAAAATTAATTTACCAAATAAAACATTATTTAAATTTTACCAGGAATTTTGAAAAAACTTTTTTATTCTCTTGAAATCTTCAAAATTCTCAAGGCAAAATGTTCGGCAAAATTCTTTCCTTTATTCTCGTTCATCACAAATAAAAACTTGATGAAATTTCAGTCTAAAAATCGTAAAACTTAATTCTAAAGCAAACAAAAAAATTAAAGTCCGTTTTTATAATATAAAAAGCACCAAATTTCACATTTTTGACACTTTCCCCATGCATTTGAGTAAGTAACTAAAAAGTGATTTGATACAAAAAGTGACTGCGTAAGAGCCCTGATTACTCTTAACAGTTACTTAAAGTGCTTATTACAGAAATTCCCTGACTTTTGCCATTTTTTTCCAAAATCTCTGACTTTCCCTGATCAACAAAATTCCCTAAACTTTCCCTGATTTCCAGTTTTTCCTGAACTGCGGCCACCCTGACTGCAATAAAAAATTGCGATTAAAACAAACTATAGACATTTTTATACATACTTCCAAAACATTGACTTCTTCTTCTTCGACATACTGCTTGACGTAATCTGTCCCCTCAAAAATTTCTTTGTTCACGTCCACTTCCAATTCTTCATCAAGAGCCTTCATGTCTGTTGGAACGTGCCTTTGACTCCTTGGTGTTGGAAGTAAGATTCGTTTAAAATTCTTATTCGGTTTGAAGAGAGCGAGGCCCTCCATCTTGTCGTTCTAAAAAAGCAGATTTAAAAAAAAATTAATATATTTGAAATATTATTATTATTATTAAATCATTAAGCCGCTTCCCTTTCGGGGTAGGCGTGAATTGCTCGGTTGGAAAGTAGTGATGTGTGGATGGGTATATAGGCAAATCATGCTTCAGTGTTTATAGTCCGAGGTGTTACAAAAAATGGAAACAAGTAGTTGCGTATTGTTACACGAAAAACACAATATCCACAGGCAGCTTAAAAGCCTTCATTGTTAAAATAATATCTGAGCTCCAAGAGTGTGGTCTCAATGTCATAGGTATTGTTTGCGATCAAGGACCCACTAATCGACGTTCCAGATCTCTTGGAATGCTTACGAAATGCGATGCTTGAATGCAATGTAGTTTTTAATAATGACAAAGTAGCTAAATTTGAATATGTCAAAATTGTTTTTAAAGTTGATAAAAAAAAGAATTCAAAACTCTGCAAAATTTGAAAAAAGAATATTTCGAATTTGAACAATCGTGAGTTAAAATGACAGTAGTAATTGCTGCTACGCAATTAAGTAGCTCAGTCTCAAGCAATATTAATACGTACGTTTCACATGCAAAACTACCAGAAGAGGCTATCTTTACGTCTCAGTTCATTCACCTCGTTGATACTTCATTTGATTCTTCAAACAATTCAACTATTAACACGGATAATCTAAATTAGAAATTACGGTGTTCGGTATCTAATACTTTGCTAAAGAAATTCCGTGAAAAGACTAGAGCGTTGTACCACAGGGCGAACAGAACTAAGT
The DNA here is from genome assembly GCA_011634705.1 of Andricus grossulariae. Classification (NCBI taxonomy): domain Eukaryota; kingdom Metazoa; phylum Arthropoda; class Insecta; order Hymenoptera; family Cynipidae; genus Andricus; species Andricus grossulariae. The sequence continues at coordinate 219,742,505 of JAABKJ010075445.1, forward strand.
TGCCTTCAGACTGGGATCAGAACATTCCAGACACAGCAAGACTCCACAATATCCTGGCAAAAAATCTGGAAGCACGCCTCGGGCTCATAAGGATCGATGATGGCAAGTTTGTCGACAACAAAGAAGTAACGCTGAATCACCTGATGCAAGTCCACTTCCCAGGTCGCTGATAGTAAGAAGGTGGAATAGTCATTGTATCCTCCTGTCCCTTTATGTCAGGGGGATGGATAGTGTCTATCCAATGCTCTTACAAAACGGCATGGACTTCGTCGTTCCTCTACAGATAAAACTATTTTAGGCAAGCGTAGCCCTAAAACACGTTTCATCGGTATGGCAGGACGGCAGAGTAACCTTCATTCATTAACCTTGGGAGGAGGGCTACATTAATACTGAATATTTCTGGCTTTCTGAGAAAGTATCTTTCTTCTTCTCTCCAATAGGTTTCGAACAATTGAAAAATAACAATTTCTGAAGGAAGATCTTTTTCCTTCGCTCCGGTGAGATTCAAAAATTGAAAATTAATAATTTCTGAAAAAGGATCTTTCTCCTTCGCTCCGGTTGGATTCGAACAATTCAAAATTAATAATTTCTGAGAAAGGGTCTTTCTTCTTCGCTTCGGTGGGATTCAAAAAATTAAAACTTATTAATTTCGGGAAAAAAATCTTTCTCCTTTGCTCCGGTAGGATTCGAAAAATTGAGAATTAGTTATTTCTGGAAAAGGGTCTGTCTCCTTCGCTCCGGTGGGATTCGAACATTAAAAATTAATAATTTTGGAAGAAAGATCTTTCTCCTTCGCTTCAGTGGGATTCGAACATTGAAAATTAATAATTTCTGAAAAAAAAGATATCCCTCCTTCTCTTCGGTGGGATTCAAACATTGAATATTATTAATTTCTGAAAAAAGAACCTTTCTCCTTCGCTCCGGTTGGATTCGAACAATTAATAATTAATAATTTCTGAAAGAGGATCTTTCCTCTTCGCTTCGGTGAGATTCGGAAAATTAAAAATGATTAATTTCGGGAAGATCTTTCTCCTTTGTTCCGGTAGGATTCGAAGAATTAAGAATTTAAAATTTCTGAAAAAGGATCTGTCTCCTTCGCTCTGGTGGGATTCGACCATTAAGAATGATTAATTTCTGAAAGAAGATCTTTCTTCTTTGCTCCGGTGGGATTCGAAAAATTGAAAATTAATAATTTCGAAAAAAAGATCTTTCTCCTCCGCTCCGGTAGGATTCGACCATTGAAAATTGATAACTTCTAAAGAAATATCTTTCTTCTTCACTCCGGTAGGATTCGAAAAATGAAGAATTAGTTATTTCTGAAAAAGGGTCAGGCTCCTTCGCTCCGGTGGGATTCGAACATGAAAAATTAATAATTTCTGAGAAAGTATCTTTCTTCTTCTCTCCAATAGGTTTCGAACAATTGAAAAATAACAATTTCTGAAGGAAGATCCCGTATAAACAGTCGTGTGTGCGTGAACAGGTGTCCAACGTAGTGTTCTCCCCATGTTCCAATCCACACCAGGTCTAGCCACGCTCAGGTAAAAAAAATGCAGCCTATCAGAAACGATACCAGCTACAGCGCCATATTGAAGAAGTGTACAGCTGGCGGTTGAGTTGCATGGTACCAAGATGGCCGTGGAGCTGGTATGCGCTATTTGAACGAAAACGGAACGTTTTCCGGCTAGACCTGGTGTGGATTGGATCATGGTTCTCCCTTCGTGAACCCCACCTCTGCGCTCGCTTCGGTAACACTGCGTTGGAATTCCGCTCACGCACACGCGACGGCTTGTATGGTGCTCCAGATTGGCCCAGCTTGAATAATTTGTGACTCGAAAACTAAAACTCCAACTGATTTTTGAAATAGGAATTTTCAAATTATTATTTCAATTTTTATACACCTATATAAGTCCACACACTTGTGTCTGGGACATCTTGTGGGTCTTTCAGACCACCCGTCCACCACTTTTAAAATATAAAACACTTAATAAAATCAAAAGTTCAGTACCTCTTTACAGTGGACGGACTATGCCCAATTGATTAGAGGTATATTCCACTTCTTGTTCCCACTGGAAGTAGCCTACTCAGACCGAAAGTCTTTTTTTAGATGGAGTTAGACTTCAGAGAGCTTTTTGGGGTGGAAAACGACAATTAGGAAAAAAAATTTTCTACAAAAGTTACTCACTGCTTACCGTAGAATCGAAAGCAATAAAGAAAAATGTGTCATTCCATTTAGACAAAATGACTTCCGGTCTGAATAGGCTACTTCCGGTGGAAGCCGGAAGTTAAAAATACCTCCAATCGATCGGGCATAGTGCATTCACTGTTAGGAGGTAATGAACTTTTCATTTTATTCGGCATTTTAGATTTTGAAAGAGGAGGGCTGTTGGTCCCGGACCAACCCCCATTCGGTTTCAATTTTTATTCCTTTCGAATAGAACTGAAGGGCCTATGACAAAGCCACTGAACGCGTCCTCGGGTTGCGGATAGAGGGTCCCTGGATAAATCTCAGTGCTTACGTACTTATTGTATTTTCGTCCACTATATTGGATTCGCCATTTTTAATTTTCGAATTTTGACTTCAGATTCGGATTCAGCTACCCTAAAAACCCGTAAGTATCGAGATTTATCAAACTCAAGCCGTTTTTTGTATTTTCGTCCGCCATTTTGAATTTTCGAATTTTTACTTCAGATTCAGCGACCCCTGAAACCCCGTAAGTAGTGCGATTTACCCAAATCGAGCAGTTTTTTGTATTTTCGTCCGCCATATTGGATCTGCCATTTTGAATTTTCGAATTTTGACTTCAGATTCGGATTCAGCGACCCCAAAACCCCCCGAGTAAGACTTGAAGGGGTTAAAGTTCTTTAGAATTTTTGGAAATATCGTAAAATCTTTAACAAATTTTAAATGTTTGGAAATACCTTGAAATATTTGTAAATCTCTTCAAATGTTTAAAGTCTTTTGAAATTCCTTAATTTTTGTGACTAAATTCTTTGAAATATTATTATAATACATAAAATTTCTCAAAATCCCAAGAAGATATTTCAATAATTTTTCTTCAAAATCCTTTAAAATTACATAAATTTTCGGGAATCCTATAACATCTGGTTAAATTTGTTGAAATTCCTTAAAATTTCTTTGAAATATTTGGAAGTCTTGGAAATCCATTGAAATCCCTTAGAATCTTTTTAAATATCTTACCTAAATCCGATAAACCAAAAAAATATGGAATGATTTTGTGGGTAATTGGAATCTAAAAAATAGCAAAGAATGATTTTGTTCTTCATGGATATTTTGTACAGGGTGATGGACAAAAATCAGAATTCTAGTCTTATTATACAGATTAAAAAGCTCTTCTATTTGCTCAACCTGGAGAACAAGTAAACGCATATTATTATTATTATTATTATATCATTAAGCCGTTTCCCTTTCGGGGTAGGCGCGAATTGCTCGGTTGTAAGGTAGTGATGTGTGGATGGGTATATAAGTGAAGGGTAGATAGGTATATAGGTTTAAGGTATAGATATTTTAGATTGATCTAGAATTCATTAAAATAGCAATTATTACATTTTTCGTTGAAAATTCAGCTTTTTTCGTTGAAATATCATCTTTTTTTGGTTGGAAATTCGACTGTTTAGTTAAAACTTTTCTTCCTGTTGAAATTTTTATTGACATACAGAAATATTGAAAAATCTTTGAAAATTTTCTTGAGAATATTAGGAAAAATATATTTATACAAACTTAAAAATAAATAGTTATTCGAAATTTTTATTTTTTGTACAAAAATAGCAATTTTCCTTTTTCTTCACTAAAAAATTGTTTGATTTAAAAATTAATTTTTTTATTGTTTGAAAATACATTCTTTTCAAATTGATTCTAACTGTTTTTAGTTAAAAATTAGAATATTTTCATAGAAATAGCAATTATTAGATTTTTCGTTGAAAATTCAGCTTCTTTCGTTGAAATATCATCTTTGTTTGGTTGAAAATTGGACTGTTTAGTTAAAAGTTTCTTCCTGTTGAAATTTTTATTGACATACAGAAATATTGAAAAATCTTTGAAAATTTTCTTGAGAATCTTAGGTAAAATATATTTATACAAACTTAAAAATAAATAGTTATTCGAAATTTTTATTTTTTCTACGAAAATAGCAATTTTCCCTTTTCTTCACTAAAAAATTGTTTGATTTAAAAAATGTTATATTTTTGTTGTTTGAAAATACATTCTTTTCAAATTAATTTTAACTGTTTTCAGTTAAAAATTAGAATATTTTCATTAAAATAGCAATTATTACATTTTTCGTTAAAAAAGCTTTTTTTAGTTGAAATGTCATCTTTTTTTGGTTGAAAATTCGACTGTTTAGTTAAAACTATTTTTGCTGTTGAAATTTTCATTTGAAATGTCTGAAATATTGAAAAAAAATTTGAAATTTTGTCAAGGATCATGTAAAAATTATATTTGTATAACCTTAAAATAAGCAAACAGAAAAACCTAAAATATAAATGGTTATTCAAAATTTTTATTTTTTATACAAAAATATTTTTCGCCTTAAATTATAATTTTGTTGAAATTTTCCTTTTTTCTTCACTATGGCCCAGCGTTCTTGTTGCTTGATGAAGAGCAAAGCCTCCTCGGCTTGCACGGCCCGGATCCGCCGTATCTGGCGAGTAGAGCGTGAGTTTCTAGCACCTCCTGTCATCAAGGGTGGTAGTTGTGTTGAAACCGCCCGTACACAACAAGACACTGTCGCAAAATTGGAGATAGAGATGGAAGCGCTCGTGTGCGTCACGATCCTTCGTGATATTGTTTAGCCTTGTATCGCAAAACTACTCTTTGATAGTATGGGCCTAAGCTTTTGGGCGGCACTGCTACTACAAAGTAAATTCAATCTGGTAAATGTCGGGCCACCGCTGGCCAGTATATGTTCAGCAGAGCGATGAGATGAACAATATACAGGAGCTTGTTTTCTATCACGGAACTTCACTGACACTAAAAACAACTGAAGAAGAATAGACCAATTCTTCTGGACAATCATCACTGGGGAAAATCCTGGATGACGTTGACATATCCGCAAAGTCTCAAGACAACCAAACTATTTTTTAAATTTAACTGATCCTGTCGGAAAAAAACCACAGAAGGAAAGAGAGATGATGAATGAAGACGGATATCCAAAACAAAAAAGAGAGCGGAAGGCCTCAAGGTATATTGGTTTGCTTATTTCCAAGAAGTAGCGAAGAAGGCAAAGCGAGGCAACTGCGCTTCCAAATGTCAATACACGATAGATCTTAGAGTCGAGAGTTTCGCTTTCCGTGATGAGGCACGAAGCTCTCTGTGGCGTTGGGGAGCAGCAGCGGGCCCGCTCATTGGCCAAGATGCCGACGACGGATTCGCAATCAAGCAGTGGAAGATGCTTGCCTCGGTCCTACTACCTCAGCCTCCGTGCGTCAACACCGAAATTAATTGATTCTAAAAATTATGATTCATGATTAAAAATATAAATAATTATCAATGTCATTTCGAGTTTGTTTGTTTATAGTTTGTGGTGAATGATAATAAGGTTTGAATTTTCAATAATTATTATGAATCCTTGAATGACCTTTCTGTTTCTTACCTAATATTAGGGAGAATGCCTGCTTTTACTAAAAAATTGTCATATTGTAATAATTGTCATAATTGTCATAACTTTGAAAAAAGCTAAGAATACATTCCGAAATCTCTAGTCTCACGTGTATCAAAAATCATACCCGGCATTAATTTACCTGTTGGATCTGATGGTCGGACTCCTATGAGTTCTTCATTGTGACCGATATATGCCACCAATGTTATGTCACCTCGTTTCAAAGTACGGATTAGAAAATTATGATTGCTATAATATGGCCCTTGAGGAATGTAATTTTGTGGAAAGATAGCTTTGCGAACTGAAGGACCATCTAGCCATACTTGAATTTCGATTTGCCCATAGAAGACACGTCTATGTGGTGGGCCGTCATTAGGATCTGCGACTCGATATTGATCTTGATTTGCCACTGACCCTCGCGGTCTACCTTTCCGTCGACGTTCTCCTGTGGATGAACCTTCTCCAGGCTCCGCTGCATTCAGTTCTGTAAAAAAAATCAGAGATTTGAATTTTCAAAACGACTGAATATCAATACTTACCTTAACCTTTCACCAATTATAAACTGAAGTAATAAAAATATGTCAAACAATTTCAATTTATCATTTTTACAATGCCACCATTTTGAAAGAGAGCGTTTAAAAATCAATAATTTCTATCTCAATTTTGTTTGAAAGCAACGAATACTCTGCACATTGAAGTTTTGAAAATTAGTCAAAGTAGGTGGAATGCGCCTGCACGTCGCCCTTTCTTGCCTCCTTATCTATCATATCTTATAATATACTATCCAATCCTACTTTCATCTCCGTCACCTGCCCTACTTTCGGTCCCCCTTTTTTCATCTCTTGCTTCCCCTGATTTATCCATGCTTTCCCTATCGCGCTCCCAGGGTAGAAGGTAAGTTCTGTTATGGTAGGCGGTAAAGTCATTCAAAGTATGGGGTAAACTTGGCTCTATTATCGGGTTAAGTCGTTCAGGTTACAACGTAAAGTCGGCTAGGGACATTCACCCCTTTCGTTCCTTTCGGAATGTGCAGCTTCGTAATGTGAGTACAGTGCGATCATAGAAAACGCTAAATAACTGTCCAATTAGCACGGATATGGGAACTATACATTTGTGTCAAATATGCTTCGCTTTCGGTCAAACTTCATTGTTCATTGTCAATCAACAATGAAATTGGTAAATGATGTCGATAAATTCGACTCTTTTTTTAGATTTGAAATAAATATATTTTTAGTTTTAGTTTTACATGTGATAATGTGACAATATGACACGTGACTAATTGTCCGTTATTATATTCGGTGGCTTTATAATTGGAAAAATGAATATATGGTGCTGAAATTTTAGAAAATGGTTGAAAATATATAAAAGGGTACGTCTATATGACCCACTTGAATTTGTATTTTGTTTAAATAGAGCAATCTTAATAATTTTCAACTTGCAATCTAACTGAAAAGAGGGTCTTAGTGCCCTGGCTAAAGTCAAATTATTAAAATTGCAATATTCAAACAAAATAAAAACTCAAATGTGTTAGCCACACATGTCATTCAATATTTTCAACAATTTCCCAAGATTTTAGCACCATTTATTAATTTTTATTATTAAGTCGCCGAATATAATAACATGCAATTGGTCACGGCACAGACTATCACATGCCCTTAAGAATTCATCTTTTTGAATGAAGATTCATGATTTCAGTTGAAAATTCATCTCTTGGGTTAAAAATGTATCTATTTCGTTAAAAAATTTCTCTTTTTTGGTAGAAATTTATTCTTCCTTGGTGGAAAAAATTCTTACGAAAAAGTACAAAGAACTAAAACCATTTTTACAAAAACCTACAAATAAAATCGAACGAATTTTGTACTTATTTTCGTATTTCAGCCAAAAACTCATTTATTTTAGACCTAGGATGACAAATATTTTGAATTATTTTTGAATTATTTTTGAATAACGGTTATTGTATTTGATTATTCGAAAATTTCGTTCAAGTTGTACATTGTAAGTTATAAATTCTTCTAGGAAATCAAAGCTACAATAAAGTACAACAATATACAAAAAAGAACAAAATTCGTCAAAATAATGGGCAAAAGTTGACCTTTTCTGTAATAGTTGTTATGGGATTTACCGCGGTCCTACTGGGAGCCGATGTCATTTTTTAGATGACAGTTGCTCCCAGAGGGACCCTGCGGTGGTTGTTAACCTTTAGTTTTTAAATATATATATATATATATTAGAAAATGAGGGTCGCCGCTGGTTCCCTACTTTCGCTTATACAGATATATGAATTTTTACCAAGAGGATTAGTTCTTAACCCAAAAATATGAATTTTAAAGGTTTCTACTAGTGGAATAGAATTATTCCTCAAATTAGAAGAAACCTTTGGAAGTGAAAAAACTGGCCTAAATTCTTCTCGAAAATTTGGATGGGTTTGGAAATATTAATATTTTGTGAAATATTGTTTGGAAATGAAATTTTCCGAGTGAAAAATTATATGAAATTTTATCAGGAATCTCAAAAAAACTTTGGTATTTTCTCGAAACGATACAAATTCATCAAAAAGTTACGATTTATTTTCATTTAGATGTTTAAAAATTTGCATATAATTTTTAGCTTTTTTTACGATTCTCGACATGTTTCGAGTGGTTGTAAGCGTTTTCAAATATTCTGCTAAAATTCTTAAAAACTTCTAAATTTTTTTTCAAAAACTTAAAAAATCTACATTTTATTTACGTATCACAAATAATTTACAGATCTTTTTAACTAAGGCCGTAGCAGGATAAGCATGGTCTGAGTGCGCCCGCTCGGATGTGATCCATATTGCAGAAGTAAATGGCTACCCCTATAAGGAAAATTTACTTCAAGTATCAATTCAAAAAAAAAAATGACGAAAGTTATAAACAAATTTAAAAAAATAGAAAAATCACATTTTCTCGAAGACGGCTTGACCGCTTTTATTTGTTTAGATACATGTTACAGAGGGTACTGAAGCGGTTCTGAAAAAAATTCATTAACTATTTCTGTTGATTATAAGAAAATAAAAAAATTTGTTACAATATTCAAATAATTTTTTTTGAAGTAAGTACTTTTGGTACACAAACTGTTTTTTCCCTATATCATTTTTACATGCAAGGTAGTGATATATACATACATATATATATATCACATAATACGTAACGCCTTTTTATTTTGTTTGAATAAAGTCAAGAATCAAATTTTCATGAAGCCAAAAGCGATACAACGATATAAACAAAAGAAAAAAGCGTCTCATATTATGTGCAGGACCACTTAGGTCCAATCGCGTATTGCAAATCAAGATGACAGTTGCGAAAAATACATAAAAATGTAATCCATTTGCATTTGCATATCAGTGATCCTTATTAAAATAAGTAACTCGTAAACAGATTCGATTACGATTACGTTATTATGAAAAACTACGCAGGATCACTTGAATCGGTTTGATTACCTGGCACTGCATGATTGAGTTTTCAATAAAAGAACATGCTGATTAATTAAAACGAATGAACAAAGGGAATTGCATGATTTATAATGCAAAAAACCTGCTTTAGAATTGTTATTTCTTGAGATATTTAGCAGTTCAATAAGCTTCCAAAAAATTTGTACAAGATAAGACAGTGGCAAGGTGAGCATGATTCTTATCAAATCAAACAAAATCTTTTCATAGATCAGCAAACAAGCTTGCTGAAATGAACTGAAGTATTGTTTCCGACTGAGCAATATATTTGTTTGGATGAAACCAAAGTTTTATTTGAATTAACCAATATATTATCTTGAATAAAGAAGATTTTGTGCATTTAACGAAATATTTTTCTGGGTATGAGAAACAGCTGACCATAGAAACAAAACTAGTCCTAAACTCTCAGAAAATTGATGATTTACAAAAAATACTGAGAATCTCTTACATTTTCACGAAAAGATGTAAGTATCACTCGACAAGTAGATCTACAGTGCAACGGATTACTCCGTGTTTCCGCGATTGGCTTCCGTAAGGGTTTGCTTCTCCGCGGCATTTCACGTATCTGGGCTAAAATCGATCTTTTCCCTTGGATTCAAAAACAAGCGACAATATCTATAAATTGTTTACATTGGGCATGATTCAACCAGTTCTGACTAAAGCCCGAGTGAGGAAACTCACATGACAACCGAGCGAGTCACGCCTACCCCGAAAGGGAAATGGCTTAATGGTATAATCCTTTCTGTTTGATTTAAAACAACTTATACTACTTGGAATAGTTTCCTGTGGGCTTAAAATAACTTATACTACGCAATGTCACTGAAGGGCCCATGAAAATCAGATATATTCTTAAAAATTCTTATTTTTTTATTGAACTCAACTGATTTTTATTTAAATTAAAATGTATTTTTTTAAACATATACTATACATTTTTGGTTGAAAATTCATATTTTTCCTTTAAAAATGCAACGAGCTGATTAAAAATTAAACTGCTTTGTTAAAAATCCATTTTCTATAAATATTCATCATTTTACTTGAAAATTTCTTCGGTTAAAACTCTAATCATTTTGTTGAAAATTCGACTTTTTTGGTTGAGAATTAATGATTTCAACTGAAAATGTAACTATTTTAACTTTGGTGGAGAATTAATATTATTAATTGAAAATTAATCTTTTTTTGATGAAAATTCCACTATTTAGTTAAAAATTTTATGTTTGGTTGAAAATTGGTCTGTTTTGGTAAAAAACTAATTTTCTCTGTGGAAAATTCACCCTTTTTGGTTAAATCCTTTTGCTTTGAAAAGTGATCATTTTTGTTTGAAAATTCAAAACTGTTATTCAAAAATTTTTATCTGTGGTTAAATTCACTTGAAACTCAAGTACTTACTTGGAACTTAGATGTTTAAATAAATTGTTTGCACAATCTATTATTGTTTGTATCAATTTTTTCTTAGAATAGAGATAGAAGGTCGCGGTTTTTAAAAATTTTTTTCTTCTTTTTGTACAATTTTCAATTAGAGTGAGTTAAATAATTAAAGTAAACAAAATTGATTGTTTGAACAATTTATTATCATTAGTAATATTATCTAATTCAAATAATGCTAGAAAGTTTTGGTTTTTTCTGAAATTTATAACTGTTTGTCTACTTTTTACTTAGCGTAAGTTAATAATTAGTTCAATTCAGCAAAAATAATTATATAAACCAATTATTATTGTTTATAACTATCTTCTTCTTTATTGATGCTGTATAGTTGCGGCTTATTCTGAAATGTTTAACTTTTTGAACAGCTCTTCGACAAGAGGATGCACGGCATCTTCCACAGAAATGTGGAGGATCAGTCGATGTCGTATGAGCTAAGCTTGGCTTTCCTTAAATCACCCGCATGGATGTGGGGCACGGAGGGTTTAATTTTGGCATGTCAAGACAGTGTCATTTACACTTTAGAATACCGTCGCCACATTTTGAACCAAGACATTCCAGATAATAGCTGTAGAGCATGTAATGCGCACCTTGGATATCTAGGACACATACTATCTAGTTGTCCTACTCACGCGGGAACAACCTACATTTGAAGGCACAATGCGGCACTAAGAGTGTTTTATTACCATCTCTGGCATTCTTACGGCATTAGCCGTAATACTGCTCCGCTAAGCGCTCCTAGGGAAGTAGAGTCAATTGTCAAGAATGCGAAGTGTCGCATATACTGCGACTTCATAGTCTCGACAATGGTTTCTGTGGCGCACTGAAGGCCTGACATAGTTCTCCTTGACTTCAGAAAACGAATCATGTTCGCTATCGAATTTTCGGCAGAAGCTGACAAAAACATCATAGCCAAGAAGAATGAAAAGAAATAGAGGTATGAAGACCTTATAAGAGAGCTGCGACGGTCATACCCGAAATATTCTGTTGAGCTAATCGTCCGGATCACCGGCGCTCTTGGAGTTTTCACTGGGCAATAGCCTGACAAGAATGCCTGCTTATCAACAAAATGCTAAGACACGTTCTGGGAAAATGACTTTTGCCGGATCATCGTATTGAGTCCAACATAGACCGTAACCACCTATCTCATGGTCGCGAGACGTGGTTACGGCTGGAATTGGCATATTTAGAGATTGGCATATTTAGAAAAAAAATATTTTATACTGGGACCAACATTTCATTGGGAAATAACTAAGATATGGACGTTCGTGGAATTGAAAGTCAATTTATTTTTAATAACTAAAAGTATACACATCAAATGTCAAAAGCTCTATCGGCTTCAATAACAACAATAACATTCAAAATTTCGATAGTAAATTTTCTGAGGAAAAATTTTCTGAAGAAAAATCTACAATGTTGTCTTATTGCTACAATTTTGCAATGTTGCTACAATTTTCCAATGTTGTTACAATGTTGCAATTTTGGTGCAATGTTGCGATTTTGTTGCAATGTTGCGATTTTGTTGCAAGGTTGCAATTTTGTTGCAGGGTAGCAATTTTGTTGCAATGATGCAATGCTGTTTCAATGTTGTTGCAATGTTGCAATGCTGTTGCAATGTTTCAATGTTGTTGCAATTTATCTTTAATGTTGTTGTGATATTTCAATGTTGCTACAATGTTACAATGTTGTAAAAATGTTGCAATATTGCTACAATGTTTCTAGAGTGTTTTTTAAATGTTGCTGCAATGCTTATACGAGGTTGAATTGTATCTACAATGTTGTCTTGTTGCTACAATTTTGCAATGTTGCTAAAAATTTACAATGTTGTCACAATGTTGCCTTTCCTCTACAATTTTACAATGTCGCTACAATTTTGCAATGTTGCTGCAATTGTACAATGTTTTCACAATCTTACTATGTTGCTACAATGTTGTCTTGTTGCTACAATGTTTATACAATATTGCTAAAGTATTTCCAAACTATTTCTACAATGTTGCAATGTTGTAACAATGTTGCAATATTGCTACAGTGTTGCCAAAGTATTTTCAAAGTGTTGCTCCAATGTTTCCTTGTTGCTAAAATGTTGTTATTTTTTTGCAATATTGCAACATCGTAATGCTGTTGCAATGTTGCAATGTTGGTACAGTGTCGCAATGTTGCAATGTTGTAATGTTGTTGAAATATTGTAATGTTGTTGGAATGTTGCAGTGCTGTTGAAATGTTGCAGTGCCGTTGCAATGTTGTTGCAATGTAACTGCAATGTTTCGATATTGATGTGATATTGAAATGTTGCTACAATGTTACAATATTGTTACAATGTTGCAATATTTCTACAATGTTGCAAAGTGTCTTTACGCTGTTGCTGCAATGTTTATGCGAGTTTGAATTGTATCTACAATGTTGTCTTGTTGCTACAATTTTGCAATGTTGCTAAAAATTTGCAATCTTGTTACCAATTATTCAAATGCATGGGGAAAATACAAATTTAATTTATTTTAATTGTTAAAATACGTTTTTTGCATATATTTATATCGAAAAAATATTTTGTAGCATATTAAATATCCAATAAATTCATAAGTACAAATGAAAAATGAAGAAAACATTATTTTGATGATTAAATACCAATACACTTTTCACAGAGTACGAATAATAATTCTACAAAGTAAACATTACATTTTAGCATTGACATATGTAGATATTATAACCTGGGAACATAGTAAATTTCAATTAAATTTTATTTTTATTGACTTTATAATGATAATTTAAAATTGAAATTAACGCTTATTGAACTAAATTATAAATATTTATTTTTTTTAAACCTAGAAAATAATTTATTTTGCTTGTTACAAATATTTTTAAATAATTTACAATCTTATCTTGAAATTAATTTTTCGAAATAAAAATTATTTCAATTTTCTCAGGAATCTTTAATGAAAAACTTTTTTATTTTCTTGAAACCTTTCGAAACTCTTGAAAGGTTCCTTTTTTTCGTAACTCTTAAAAAGTTCCTTTTTTCGAAACTTTAAAGATTAACATCTTGTTTTTAATTTCTTGAAATTTTTTTAAGTTGAAATGTTTTGTTAAATGCTACTAAAAATGGAAAAATTGCCATAAAATCTTCCAGAAACTTTTCTGACAGTTTTGGAAATCTTTTGAATTGTTTTAAAATGTTTTTCAATTTCATCTTAAAATAAATTGTTCAAAATAAGATTTATTTCCGTATTCCCAAGAATCTTTGAAAGAACACTTTTTTATTACCTTAAAACCTTTCAAAACTCTTAAAAAGCTTTCTTTTCGAAATCTTCAAAAATCCACACTTTGTTTTTACATGTCTTGAAATAGTTTCTAGTTTTAAATTATTCTATAAATTTTTGAATATCTTTCAAACTGGTTCGAATTTTTCATTAAATTAAAAAAAATTACTTTAAGATCTTCCAGATTCTTTTTCGGCAATTTTGGAAATCTTTTGAAATGTTTTGAAATCTTGTTCAATTTTATCACCATTTTCAACTCGAAAAGAATGTCGGTTTTTCTATCTACACAATTCATCACACATAGTCAATGCCAAGATAGAGGGTTAATTAAACTACAGTTTTGAAATTTGAAAAACAAACTTTTTATTTTCATAATTGTCCATGCTTAAATTATTCGGCAGTTTCGCATTTTCAGTAAGTTCGGGAAGACCCAACTTATTATGGCTTCATATTAGACATTAGAAAAAAGCCAAGAAATTTTTTTGTTTGAGGAAACTTAGGGAAAAGCCAGGGATTTGAACAACAAAATTGAAAAATTTAAGATCGTTTATCGTTATTGTATCGTTTATTGTTCGTGTGATTGCGCAGAATGAAATGTAAGAGAAATCTTGGAAGGACACAAATTATCATCTTATATGTCATCTTTTGATGACACATTATAGAGAGAAATAATTAATACAGTAAAAAACAATTGCAAGAAATTTTTATTTAGTTTTCAAAATCCACGTGACACATTTCAGTATTACAAAATAGTAGAAAAATAGTATAAAAAATCATTCATTATACTCTATTTATGATAAAAGTTTGGTTCGAAAATTTGCTTACTGGTATACTCGATGATCAAACGGGAATTGATTTCAGAGTCATTATTGTGGTAAAGTAAAAAATCGTGCTACGTGTTCCGACTATGGAGCCACACCAATTTAATAACCGACTGTTTCGCGAGTGTTTCCAGGTTAAGTGCGTGCTTGAGTCGCGTTTATGTAATCAAATTAGAATTTAGTACGGTTTTTCAGATCTTTTGTTTCGGAATTTAAACTGACCTTTCATTGTATGCGGGGCTAGAATATTAGAATGGTGAGATTGTGGATAGAAGTAATCTATCTGTAGAAGAATATTTCGATTCATGCGCCTGAAGCTCCAGGTATTTAATCTAACCTAATCATTAGTTACATATAAATTGGTAATTGTATCCAAATTGATAACATGGGTACACTCGTCCTCAGTTAGCCCTCCCAAAACAAAATAGAGAAACTTAATGCACACTCATTCAGCACACCTTAAATTAAATATAACTCTCTATGTATTTCTAATTCGGTAACTCCTCAAATCTATAATTTACTTTATACTTTTTATTCGGTAACTCCTCAAAACTCAAACTCTTCGATTATACATCTCTTGTACTCAATAACTCTATAACTCTATATTTCTATAACTCTATAATTCTATGACTCTATAACTCTATGACTCTATTGATCTATAATTATAATTCTATATATTTCTCATTTGGTAACTCCTCAAAACTCTAACTCTTCCATCATACATCTCTTGTACTCAATAACTCAATAACTCAATAACTCTATAACTATATTTCTATAACTCTATAATTCTATGACTCTACAACTCTATGACTCTATTGATCTATAATTATAAGTATATAAATTTCTCATTAGGTAGCTCCTCAAATCTCTATGTCTTTGACTATACTTCTCTGTAACTTAATAAATACATAACTCTTTAATTAAAATTCTTGCTTGCTCAATAAATATATAACTTTTTAATCATACTTATCTGCAACTCAATAACTCTATATATTTTTAATACAAGAACTCAGTAAATCTATAGATTTTTTATTGTACTTCTCTGCAATTCAATAACTCTATAACCCTCTTATTATAACTCGATATATTTCTAATCTGATAACTCCTAAAATCTACAATTCTTTAGTCATTCTCCTCTGTGATTCAACAACTCTATAACTCTCTAATTATAATTCTCTTCATGTTTGTAATTCGGTAACTCCTGAAATCTACAACTCCTCAATTATACTTTTCTGTAATCCAATAATTCAATACCTCTATTACTCTACTTATAACTCTCTATATATTCATAATTCCGTAACTCCTCAAATCAATAACTCTTTAATCATACTTCTCTGTAACTTAATAATTAAATAACTCTTTAATGATATCTCCATATATTTCTAATTCTGGAACATCCTAAATCGATATAACACTTCTCTCTAATTTAATAACTCTCTAATCATAACTCACTGTATACTTTGATTTCCGTAACTCCTAAAATCTATGACTCTTTAATTATACTTCTCTGTAACTCCATGTCCATTGGTGCAGTCGCGGCCTTCTCAGTTCTGCGTCAAGTGCAGACGGGAATGAGAAACCGTGTTTTTAACGCTTTCCGTAGTAATTCTTGACGGTGCAAGAAGTAGTAAAAAACATTGATGAGAATTTTGAGTGTGACCCACTCGAAGGTACGAATGCGTATGTGAGGTAGGGCATTTTTCCAAGCATTGCGCAAATTTTGATTGGATGTTCATTATCAAGCGACAATTTGGCAGCGAGCCATGGAGCGAAGCTATATTAGGAATCGGTGACTTCTAAAAAATGCTGACAGTCATATAGTAACTCAAAGACACCTTTGAGTACATTCATTTAATATTTCTAAATTTGAATTTGAATTTTATGGACTAATAATTATTGATTGTTTCCAAATTAGTTTTTTTATTTCAGTAGTTTATAACTGTCAATTATTATCAGTTCTTAATTTCGAAAATATTTCGCAATAGTAAGAAATTGGTAATTAGGCAATGGTGATTCAAATATTATTATTATGTGTTAAGTACTATACGTCAGATCAGTTGTCTAAATAAATCGATTGCTCACATAGCAAGGATGCTGGGAGATAAGAAAATGCACCTACCAGGACGGTACGTAACAAGCCTACCCTGGCAATTTTTGTTATCTCCTTGATAACAGCATCAAAACGAACAGTTCTTTTCCATGCTAGTTGGGTTAATTATTTTCTTACAGTAAAATTTCAGAGTTATTTGAAAAGAAATGACTTGTAATGAGAAAGCTTATGAGATAACTTCCCGGAACCTGTCCTGACATGAACTATCGTTGGCTTAGGCACTTTTTATATGACGTATACGGGCTTAGTAGTGATTTTTAAATTTTTCATTCTCACAAGCGCCTAAATCATTATATCAATAAGTAATGTAATTTATATTCAATCGTAGCTTTTTCTGTGTAGTGGTTTGAACTTAATACAGAGAATATGGTACATTTGTGTGAACTTTTTTTAAATGTTACGCTTCCACATGAGTTGAAGCATTTGCATCAGTAGCTGTACCTTCGGCAGGGCAACGTAATAATTGATATTTCAATGAAAAATTCTAATTAATAATTGAAAACACTTAAAATAAACTTTAAAAGAATTAATTTTCAACCAAAAAAATAAATTTTTGAATCAAACTATTTTTCAGTGAAGAAAAAAGGAAAATTGCATGAAAATTATCATTTAAGGCGAAAAATATTTTTGTATAAAAAATTAAAATTTCGAATAACTATTTATTTTTAAGCTTGTATGAATATAATTTTCCTAAGATTATAAAGAAAATTTTCAAAGATTTTTTAATATTTCAAGAATTGTTAAAATAAAAATCAGTGTGTATCATATTCAAATAACATTTAGGGATATTTATGAAAAGTATTGATATTTTTCATTTTTAAAACTAATGTATACAGAGTACAGTTTTTATTTGAAATTTCGCGACATTTTTTTGTACCATATTTGACCCTAGGGCACAATCAAGGAGAAATATTCTGAAAATATGTTCATTATTTATTAAAATACTACAAAGTATTACCTTTGAAATTGTTTTGTCCTTTTAAAATTATGGGATATTTCTTTATGAAACAAATTTTATTAAATTTATTTTCCAATTATTTACAATTAATTTCCAATTAAAATAAAATTGTAAAATAAATATAAATATAAGTTTTCTGAATTTTCTTGAGAAAATTTCGAAATATTTTCGAAGATTTCAGATATTCTAAATCAAAATTTGAACAACAAAAAAACCATTTTCAACCGAACAGTTTCATTTTCAGGCAAAAAAGTTTAATTCTCAACGAAAATTTTAATAATTGCTATTTCAATTAAAAAAATGATTTTTAAAAGAAAACGGTCGAATTTAACTTTAGAAAAAATGAATTTTTAAGAGAATAAATACATTGTTAAGTAAAAATGATTTTTAGTCCGGAAAAAAGGAAAATTTCAACAAAATTACAATTTGAGGCGAAACATATTTTTGTATACAGAATAAAAATTTGGAATAACTATTTATTTTCAAAGTATTTTGTTTGCTTATTTTAAGGTTATATAAATATAATTTTCACATGATTTTCCACAAAAATGTACGCTTATGTCGTATATCATGAAAAATTTGTCAACAGCATCATGAGAAAAAGCCCAATTAGATATCTTTAAATGAATCAAAATGTGTTTTTGGGTTTGCTATTGGACGCTTAGCTTTTTTAACATGTGTACTTTTCAAAGTTTAAAATTGATAAAAATTGATTTATTCGTTTAAAAAGTCAGTGAAAAACAAAAAAATTGAAGCTGGATATTTCGAAGATAAATCCAAAGGTTTTTTATAATAATTTTTTGATCAAACGCTTAGTTTCTTATAAATAATCATAAAAGTTTGAAATCCATATCTATCGTCGAATTTTTTTTTTAATTCCTCGGCTCTCTCTCTCTCTCTGTCTCCACTATTCTTGAAATGTCCGAAAAAAATAGTTCCTTCAAATTTGAGCGCAAGCGTTCAATATTTAGGAATAGCGGAAATACCATAATGTTTCCAATTGATTCCACATGGGAACTTCATATAATTCTGACCAGACGTATTTTTTGTCTTTCCAACATGCCAGGAGATTTTCCTTGTAACTGAGGCAAGTAAGGGCAGTGAATTCCCTGAATTGTTGTATTAGGTCCCTGATTTTGAATTGACTGACATGGTCAGCTCTGTTCATCTCCTAGCTTCTGAAAAATATTTTCAATTGCTGATCATTTTTCTTCAGGATCATTTTCTGTTATCGCGTTTGAATTGACCTAGGCTTCTACTTCTGCAGCAACTTCGACTTCTTTACGTAGATCGGACAATCGTTTTTATACTTTGCAAATTCGGTCTTGAGTTCTCTCTATTCCCGTTTCAGAGAAAATGACATTGTATCTGGGATCGAGAGAAAATGACGTTACGATAGCAGCTCTCATGATAAATGAATTTTGCCGTAGTTCGATGAAAACTACAAGTTTTGAAGCGATGTAATTAAAATTTTGACTTGCCTCTTTAGTTTCTGCCTTGCATTGCTGCCAGGCACCGAAAAGTCACCAGGAAAAAGTTGTTTTTCTTGGAATATCTTTTGCTCTAATTCTGGCTGGAATCAGTGCGTGAAATCTTCTAGAAATCATTAAAATATTTGTGACATTTTTCTGAAATCTTGGGAAATCTTTGCGAAATATTTGTATAATTATTGAAATCCTTGGGAAATCATTGAAATTTTTTAGAAATATTTAAAAATCCTTGCGAAATATTTGAAATATTTGGTAATATTTGTAAAATTATTAATCTTCGGGAAAACATTAAGATCTTTATAATCTTTCCTAAATCTTTGAAATTCTTGGGAAATCATTGAAATTTGTGTTCAATCTTTCCAATTCTATCGAAAATCTTTGGGAAATATTTGAAATCTTTGGAAAATATTTTAAATCATTGTGAAATCTTTGCAATATTTTCGACACATTTGGCAATCCTTGTGAAAATATTGAAATCTTTTGAAATATATTCAAAATCTTTGCCAAATTTTTGAAATCTATCAGAAATCTTTGTGAAATAATTTAACTCTTTGGAAAATCATTTAACTTTTTGTGATAACTTTTAAATCTATCCAAAATCTTTTATAATTATTTTAAATATTTGTGAAATCCCTGAGATCTTTGTGAAATAATACTTGTTTTTATTATTACTCATTATTTATTAATTACTATTTATTGTTTTTTTTAAATTTATTATTTGTATGTAGAAAAAATATCAGAACAAAAAACACCAGAAAAGATTGTGGAAACAGAGAATATTCAATGCGGAAACAATGAATTAATAATAAACCCCGTGCAGAAATTTCGGCGTGGCTCTGGTCGGGGCCAGATCTGGCAGAATCTAGCCCCGATCGGGCATCGAAATCAGGGCCAGACACGAAATGAAAGGCCTGATCCGATCAGGGCCAGTCTGGGCTATCCATGAGGAAGGCTCCATCTGGCCCTTATCAGGCCCCTTATGATTTTTAATCACAGAAATATTATTAAAATTTTATTAATTAAATAAAAAAGTAAATAATTGATAAAGTATATTAAACTTTAATCTTTCGAATATTTGAAAACAATTATCGTGAGTTTTACAGAGAATTTAAAAGTCTTTGTCATCTTTCGCATCAACCATCATCGCGGTCGTTTATTCTGTATCCCCTTTTAAATCTTTCGAATTCTTCGAGAAAATGCGCGGTATGATCGTCTTTATCATTTCATAATTTGATTGAACAAATTACTCATGATTTGGAAAGGCGTTTGTATTATGCCGAAAGGAAAATACGTAGCTGGAATCGTTTCATTATTTAATTTATTGCCGGATTTGTAATCTGCTTCTGGGTTATTTATGTGAATTCCAAAATGTCTCTTTGACCTGTTAGTTTTTGTCGAGAGTCTACGTGTTCTGTTTTAATTTGATTTGTTTTTGTCCTCTGAAGGTTCGCTGCCATTGGAATGTTGTAATTTTAAATTATTGTTTTTCAATCTGCTACGGTTTTCAATATTATTGTATGGAAGTCGACGCGGTTCTTGTGAATTTTCTCTTGAATCTAATTGGACGAAATATCTAGTCTAATTTCTTAATTTGTTGCCCTTTTCTCTTTTCTTTGAATAATCTTTCCTCTTGTTGATCCATAAATTCATTAAACTCTACGCTTTCTAAAAGTTCATCGGTTACTAGAATAAACCGTGTCGTATTTTGAGGGAATAAATCGCATTGGAATGTTTCATTGTTTATTTCTGGTCTTATTTTGTTTCTAGGGTATGGTCTGGTTTGGTAGATCTTCATGATCCCAAAAGTGTGCATTGTCAATGGGGTCAAAGGTTTTATTACGATTTTGTATTAGGTCTGTAGTTGTTGGTAAAGTTATTTTGTCCATGTCAAGCAATTTTCTCCTTGGGTTTTCTCCGTTTTCCTGGCGAAACCTCTGCCGCGACCTAAACACCTATTTATTATTTTAGAGGTAGCGCCTGTGTTCTTGGAACCATAATTTCGATTATTGCTCTCGTTGTGGCCTTATGTGAAATAATATTTTGAATTGGAGGTGCAGCGGCACGTGTAAGATTTCAAATTTTGCATTTTCCCCCTAAATTACGATACGAATTTACTTGCAATGATTTTTGACGTATCAATGGTATATTCTTAAACGCATATCCATTCAAATGTTAAATTTCATAAACAGTATTTTAAAAAGATTTCAATGAATGTTTAATTGATTTTAATAATTTGGTAGATTTGAAAGGGTTAATATTTTAGGGAATTTTAAAGATTCCAATGCATTCTCGTGATATTAAAAAACTTTCAAGGGATTTTCAAGGATTTTAATGATTTTAAGGGAGTTTAAAACCCCCAAAGTATTTTGATAAATTTTCTCGAATTTCAGAAATTATCAGATTTCATAGAATTTCACGAGATTTTATAATGTTTTAATGGATTTCAAAGATTTTATTCACAAGAATGGAGGAATTTTGCAGATAACGTTTTCCAACATTTGAAGAGATTTTCAAATTTTTTTTGAAATTCATTCAAATTCATTTGGAATTCATCTCAAATTCTTATTAATTCATCCTGAATTTTTTTTAATTCTTTTGAATTCATTGAATTCACTTGAATCCTTCTAAATTCACTTGATTCTTTTCTTAATTCACTTTGAATTTTGTTTGAACTTTGAAAATTGTTTGAAATTTTTAGAATTCATCTCAGATCTCTTGAACTTAACTTGAATGGTTTTAAAGTCTTACGAATTTATCCTGAATTCATTCAAATTCGCCTGAAATTCTAATCAATTTCATCGAATTCTTTTGAATTCTTTTAAATTCCAAGGAACATTAGTCACATTATTAATGCACGTCAGCCACTTCTAGTCAATTTGGGTTAGAAATTAATCACTTTTGCCCACTTTTTTCAAGTAAATTAGAATAACAAATTAAAGATTTATAAATTAAAATGAAAAGTTTTTTATTCCATTTATAAAAGATTCTATATTAGAAATGTTAGAAGATTACAAATCTGGTCTATAAATATTAATGTTCAGGAAAAATTAAAAATTGGTCAGGGAAAATTAGAGAAAAGTTAGGGACTTTCGAAAATGATGTTTTGCAGTTACCCTGAAAGTTCAAAATTTGTTGTGTAGATCCTTTCCACATTGAAATAATTAAAAATGTAAATTTCCATCACCACCTTTATTATTCTTTATTATACTTTTTTATTTGAGGCCACTCCTGTTGTATCACAGTGATTATAATAAGAGGACACAGGAAGGTACATGACCATTTGTGTTGAGTTTCATCGAAGCCCACCGAGAGTACATTTATAGCATTTAAGGTTGACAACTTTTGAATTGCAGTCGGTAAAGAATGCTACAATATCAAATTGTACTTGAACACTCGATTATTATTGAAGTGTTGCCGTTTCCCTACTGTAAAACTTTTTCTTGAATGCTTTTTTGTTTAGCTATCGTTTACTGCAAAGGTTAATATATTGTCAATAGTCTCTTCATGTAATGGTGCGTAGTTCAAATTAACAAAATTTGGTAAATTAGGATTGTATTACTGAATTATGATTCGGTCATTAATAACTCTTGAAAATGTTAAGCATCTCGAACTTACTGACCTAGCATGAAGAATTATTATCCAAAGTAAAATTCGGTCAAAACATCTTTGCACTCTAAATTTCATTAATTTTTTACTTTGAGTGATAAACCCCAATTCTGGCTGGTTACAATCCAAGTTAGCCCTGTTCAATGATGACATTAGCTGGTACGATTTTTCTATAGTTTCAATTTCAGAAAAGCTTTTTCGTAATTTGCTGAGATCTTGATTAGCATCTCCAAATTGTTGTAGAAGCGTTTCGCATTCTGCGCACACTGCTTTTCACTTCATTTTTTTTATATAGATAGAGCATGTTTGTATCAAGTGGTAAATTTTGCATAAGAAACACAGCCTAAGGTTAACCTAGACAAACCGAAGCTAGGTAGTGTTGAATTCTTACCGACTACAACCTCTTTTTTCCCGCCAACTCATGTCCTCGGAATTCGTTGTCGAATGCAGAGGTAGCACTGAAGAGTGTTGACGCGCTCCGCAGACTTGTCTCCCTCGGTAACGCACCTCCAGCCTTCTCTCGTCTAATCAGAAACCTTGCAACCAGCTGCTATGTGGCCAAAGCCTAGACAGCGGTAGCATCTAATAGCCTCTATCTTCTGACGTACGCGACAGGGCACACATCCCACCTTAAAGTGTCCTGCACTCACCAATTTCGAAGTTGTCTGCATAGTTGGTTCGTAACCTTAAAGCCATAACCGCGTGCCAAAAATATGCCACGGCACTTGCGAGATGGATGCAGAAAGCTGTCGTCCTTGGGTCGCTTCGTGTCCTTAAAACACACGAGGGTTTCGCCGGCCTTTCGTTGTGATTTCGTCATGTCCCATGACCACCCATCTCACGACTGTGAGACGTGGCCATGAGTGTGATTTACCGCGGTCCTACTGGGAGCCGGTGTCATTTTTTAGTTGGCAGCTGCTCCCAGTGGGACCATGCGGTGGTTAAAATGGAATGGAATGCGTCCGTCGGTTGCGGATAGACGGTCCCTGTACCAAGGGCTTGTGCTGGATATGGATAAAATAATTAATAAGCAGTCGTGGGCAATTGTCCAGGGATGATCTCGAAGGAATAACCCCTGAGCGGAGGCGTAACAACCGTGCCAAAAGCTGAAAGGCACCTAGATGAGCTGTCTCAAACGGTGACTCTGGGATATCGGGCGACCTCTCAGAGTATGCAGCCTGATCTTTGCAATCTTCACAAGGACGTAAAAACCCTTTCCCTAGCTTTTTGTAGGAAAAAAATGACACCACCAAAGCACCAAAAAGTTGTAGATTGCGGATCAAAACAATCGAACGCGCAGAGCACCGACAATGGGTCGGCAAACAGTGCTGATCACCCCAGAGTTCGGGGTGCTACAAATAAGTTAAATGGTAACATGACGACGAACCGACGGAACGCCAACATTGAGTGGACAAATCAACTCAAGGATGAGTTGCTGGACTGTCCTGTTTGCGAAGGCTTTATGGCGCGTATACATAGTTTATGGTGCCAGAAACACCCAGAGCTTCAACACGTTTTGCGCCAACCTGTGCGAAATCAAGTCGGCTACCTCTGGAAAAATGGATATATACGTTCAGCGCTTTCCCAACCACTGCATGAACAAGCCGCAGATGAAGAGGAGAAAGCGGCATTGAGAGCAACCACGGAAAGCAGGCACCTTGTGAGAGATGATCACGATTTCATGACAAGGAGGAACATTGACATCCACATTCCTCCTAAGGTGTTTATCAACAAAAATATTACGATAATTTTTATAATATAAGTACTTCCTAACAATATTCAACTTATCTGTATGAAAAATCGAATTATATAATAGGATAGTCATGTCGACTAAATTTTTAACTACACCAATCATATGTTGCACATGATGATCTGACAAAAAATTAAGAAATCTACCCAAATATGTTTTTGTCGGGAACCAATTCGTGATGATACTATTGTTTGAATCTTTTATTACTTAAGGGATTGAAAAACTTATAGAATTATTCTTTTCTGTTTAAAAGTAAATGTCAGTATAGAACGATAAGAAATAAGAAGTGAAAGTATAAAATAAAGTTTAGTACTTGGTATAATTAAAAACGAGTTGTCAACATAACGTATGTAAGCCAGAATTCCAAAATTAATTTTTGAAAAAGCATACGATTCCAAGTCTTGCATAACTATTTAAGATCATATGGCAGAAATAGGAGATCCTATAGAAGTCTAAAATAATAAGTTTATCTTTTCCCAATTTAATTTATTTCTCAAATTTATGATCAGTTATAAAAACACTTTTTATGTTGTAATAATTAGGAAGTCTATTAATATTATTGAATACTGTTCTTTCAAAAGGAATAGATATAATCTCCTTTTTAACAATAATGACGTCAGTATTATAATCTGCTCAAATAAGTCTATCCCTTTTTTTAATACATAAGAAGGATTTAACATCACTTACTTTCTTCAATAATTCTAATTACATACGCATTGACCAGGATTGCGTTAACACCATGTCTCTAAAATGAATTCTATTACATTATGGACAAGAAGCTCTCATCACAACAAATAATGGGATTAATGTCAATGCAAAAAAGGATTTCTTGATGCGACAATTAGTTAAGAAGCTTTTGGTTACATCCTTTTTCCTGAAAAACATTGTTGGATTTTAAGAATATTTGAATTTGAATTATAGAAATAATCATCATAGTAAACCATGTAATAAGAAACTAGTTGATTTAATCAGATAATACAGTTATAACACAATTAAATTAAACAAAAATAGATCATTCTATTTGTTCTCAAAAAATAAATAAGACAATAAAGTTCTCTCTCACTCCCCACACTTTAGGTTATAATAAGATCTTATCTCTAAATTTATATTCTAATTCGAGCTTGTGCCGGCCATGGGAATAATCACGGTCTAATGTTTAATTCTGAAAAGTTGGGGAAGCTTCCATAACAGGTGGTTAGCCAACACGTTACAATAATGTAAAAATCATTTCAATGTTTCAATGAAAATAATTATTCAATGCTTTTTATGTTGTGAACTTATTAATTAATTATTATCTGATTCTATTAAAACTTACATTTGCTGGAATTATTTTGAAAGGTTACTGATGGATCAAATTTCCAATAAAAAAAAGTAAAAATTATTTGAATGTTTTAATGAAAATCATAGTTTAAAGCTTCTTATTTTGTAAAATATTTAATTAATTATTAGCTAAGTAAGTTTTTTACGATGTTAAATTAAATAAACATTAAAATTTAAAATGGAGATTTTTCTAAATTAAGTGACATAAATTATTTTTTCAAAGGTTATATAATTCAGTACTGGATATAATTTGTGCAATAAAACTTTATTTGTATTTAAAATACCGTTATTCAAATTACATAATTTTGAAATGTGTCTGACATTGCGAAATCAGTATCTGAATTTAATTTTCAAAATTGTATGTAACTATGTTCGAATTTTTTTACAAATTACTATAAGAGGTTGCGAATAAATCAAATTTTCAGAAATGAAAGTAAAAATTAAAAAAAAAATATCAATCAAAAATTATTTGAATGTTTTAATAAAAATTGTAGTTTGAAGCTTTTGTTTGAAATTCTCGTATTTTGCATAGGTCGACCGCAAAATGAAACTTTTTATTTTTCATTATGCTTTGTTTGAAAACGACATAGACACTGGCGTAAAAGCTATTTCCTCTGAATTAGGGGGCCTCAAAACGTTGACATTTGATGAAATCCGCGAAAGTAATTTTTCCCATAAAACCTTCTCATTAGGATGAGGATGTAATAACTATAAAAAACTGAGTAATATAATATTTTTACATCAAAACAATCAAAATTGATTTTATTAAGTGTCAAAATTTACACTTTTCTCGATTACATTTGTTCATGGTTGAACAGTCAATTTTTTAGGGTTAATCATATTTTTAAAGAAGATTATCATCGAAATAAAAATAACTGAGAATAAATCGCTGGGTGTCATTGAATGCTTTTTGGAAAGGTATAAGTTTCAACATTTTGGACCAATTCTTTAGACCGAGAGTTTTGAAATTGTATAGAATCGATGTAAATTCTTCGCCTTGGTTACACAAATTGTTAATTAATTCCTGAAAATTTTTCGAAATTATAAGTGCAGTTGGAAGCATGTAATAATATTAAAAGTTGTACACTTTTAAGCTAGAAACATTTCAAAAAATCTGCCCGCGGTGTGGGCACATTCTCATCGCGCGCTACGCGCGCGGCTGGGAAATCTGAGCTCGCGTAGGGCGCGCGACTGTTGGATCTCGCGCTGCGCGCTCGGTCTCTGTACTTCCTCCCTATTTGTGCGCAGACCTTTTAAAGCTAAAGGTCAAAGTATCAAAAACTGTAATTTGGTGATTGTGAATTCTCTTTTGTTAAAGCTCCTTGGCTTTAACGAACACATTGTCATTACATGTCTCGTGCTTCACACTCGATTTTGTCAAAATGCGAACGTTTCTATATTATGTTCAACACTTTTATATCAAATGTATATTTCATTTATTTACGTACCTCGGCCTGGAATTGCTTATTCAGATATTGTAAAATAAAGTACAAGTTTTATTTATCATGATTAATTTAATATTCGTTTCTTATTTTTCATTAAATTTTATTCTCAGCTACCCTGAAAAATGTATCATTTCAATAAATTTATATTATTATAATTCATAATATACATTGGTATTGAAACAAATGTATTTGCATTGTCTTGTTTTTATAATTAAAAAAAAAGTGCGCATACTATAAACAAAATTTTGTTTTTGAACATTTTATTGCAACTTGTGTCGTTTTTCCATATATTTAATTTGTTTATTTTTAATGTTATTTTTTACGATTTGAACCAAAAATACGCGTTTTGTAGCCACCGTATAAAAAGTGTTGAAAAAAAGTATCCATTTCACAACAAGAGGGACTTCTGAAGGAAGGAGATACCGACGTCCCAGCCTTTTTCCCTTCACGGTATCCCCTTCCTTCTGAGGTCCCTATTGTTGTGAAATGGATACTTTTATTCTAAAACTTTTTATACGGTGGCTACTCTCATTAAATGCCGAAATATTCGTAAAGTATTATTTTGCAAAATATTGATCTAATTTAATTTTTTTAAGTGCACTTCAATCACGTTACAAAACTGCACATTTTAGGCCACAAAAAAACTTCCTATCATTATTTCTTTCCATGATGATATGTTTGTGGAAAACGGTCTGTCATTGGTAAACAATTTTATATTTTGAAATTTGGGAAACTCAGTTGCGTTCCAGACACTTTAAGGAGCGTCTGTGAATTTTTTCAGATTTTCGAAGACGTCCAGCTTGTTTTGGGAAGCATCGGCAGTCAAGGCTAAAAAAAGGTGCCTCCAAAATCCTTTTTTTCGGCACGTTTTACATCAGCGCTATCGTAATAATTTTTTTAGAACAACAATACACGTATCGTTCAATTCGGAAGACCTTAAGCTTTTACATGTACATGGCTAGAATTTTCTGTAATTTTTTTTCAACGAGTTTCCAGTGATCAAAGTGCGGGTCGCGTACTTTTGGCGCCGAATTTAGAATGTTACTTCATAGAGACAGAAATACTGATCGTTTAGATTCACATAGGAGTTGCGTCATAAAATATAATAACAAGATTCAATTGGACAAAAGGAAATCATTGAACGGGCATTGCTAGGAAATCGAGAGTATATCAGACACAGAATTCAGTGAATTAAGAAAAAATCTAATACATTGTATGAATCTTCTTATATTACCATCCGGTGAAATGACGGAAACAATCAGTGAAATTCTCTAACACCTTATATAGGTTCACTTTCCGGGTTCTGAGCTTTATCTCCAATGTATAAACTAAAAGTATTTAAAATTGAAACAACAGTTTAATCATTTCTTATCCACTTAAAAAGTATTCTGGGCGTAGTCCTCATTGCTCCAGTCAAACCCCTAAATGCTAGCGTTTGTAATCTTCGCAGCCTGTCCTGCATTGTTCTTAGTTCCGCCCGTGGCCACCAGACCACGGCCGCATGTAGGAGCCTGGGTTTTAGGACAGCAGAGTAGAGCCATGGAAGCATTTTAGGCCCTAGTCCCCACGTCAACCCAAAGGCTCTCCTGCACATCCAAAAAGTCATGACGAACTTCCTGCATTAGGTCTCCAGGAGCTTTGCCCAGTTCAGCTTGCTATGTAGGATTACTCCCAGATATCTAACCGAATCTGAAACCGTCAGCTTCCCATCGCAAAAAACAGGGGCGTCAACTTTTGGAATTTTATATTTTTTCGTGAAAATTATCAGGTTGGTATTTTCAGGATTGACCGAGAGCCCTGAGCTATCGCACCAGAGCTCTAGAATGCGCAGTGCCGACCTCATAAGACCCATCAGCGTCTCCAGATGAGCCCGACTGACTAGGGTTACAAAGTCATCCGCATATCCCTGAGTATAAAACCCCTCTTTATTTAGCCTTCGAAGAAGGCGTCCACAACAATGCACCACAGGAGGGGCGACAGGACACCCCCTGTGGACATCCCCGTGGAGCTATTCCCCTTACTAGGCCCAAACCCCGTCTGGTTTCGAGTCTTCTCCGACGCAGCATGCTTCCTATCTAGCGTACAAGCTGGTCCGGCAAGCCACATCTCAGAGCCTCTCTACAGATGACTTATGGAGGAGTATTGTTGAAAGCTCCCTCTATATCCAAGAAAACGCCCACAGCATACCTCTTTTGTTCCAACTGCTGCTTCAATTTTGCCACCACAGGATGAAGCGCAGTTTCTACCGAGCAGCCTGCCTTAAAAGCATGCTGCCCTCTTTGCCGCGGGGAGGTCAAGAGCACCTTATCCCTTATGTGTTTCTCGACCAGCGTCTCCAACGTCTTCAGGATAAAGGAAGTTAGGCTGATTGGTCGGAAATATTTTGCAGCAGTGTAACCCTCCCTCCCAGGTTTGGGTATGAAGGCCACTCTGCCTGTTTGCGCGCAAATGCTGCGCCCTTATTGGTCGACTAGGTTGGAGAAGAACAGGCACACCTTCCGGGAGCACCAACGTTGCGTGGCGACCTGTCACTCGTTCTTCATCTCCTGAAGCGAAGCCGCACAAAATTGTACGCGGCGCGAAAGAAAAGTTATCGAGATTGAAAAAGATACTGAGATATCGAAATATTATTTGTATAAATACATAATAGAAGAAAAGCTGGATTTCTCAAAGGCACAATACGGGTCGAAAGCCAAGGTAAACGTTTAAGATGTTTTGGCAAATCAGTTAAGTGACATTTCAACGTTATAAGGATGATAGTCCAAAATTAGAAATCTCGCCAAAGTGATTAACCCCAATTAGTGCTCTCGGTGCGCGATCCGTTCAAAATTTCGCTAGAATGTCGCGAATGTAGTGTGTTATTTTGATTGTTTCGCGTGACTGATTTCTCTCTGCGTTGAAGCAGCGGTCAATTTTTCGCCTTATGTTTCGAGAAATAGTGTGCTCTCAACTTAACCTCTAAAGTGAGCACGTGGTCGACCATTTTGTTTGTGATTTCAACAGAAATTTTGGGGTCGATCAGGTGCTGTTACAGTAGTGAGATTGGGGGTTTCTTTAGAATTTCACTAGAATTTGCGGGATTTCTTGAGTTTCGCTTTAGAAATATCAGTAATGCGGTGGGCCGCATATATGTCTGGAAAGACATTTTTTTGTGATCTCTGATTTAATTCGTGGTAGTATAAACCCTCGCCCTGAGTGCAGTAACCTATAAAATTAGACGTTTGGCGTTTCGCTATAATAATAATAAATTTTGAAAATAAATGTGTCACTAGGGGATATAAAATAAAAAAAATAAAAGGAAATGTCTATATATATTTTTTTTACAAAATTTCACTAGTGGCTGGCGCCCTAGATTATTAGAATAATTTTTTTATTATTATTTTAATTCATTTAATTTACCTCCAAACCAAAAATACATAAGGGTGACTTTAATGAGACCTTGAAGCCACCCTTATAACATGTTTCTCGTCTGCTGGATTGAATTAAGTTTTTTTTAAATAGAACAATTAAAAATATAACGTTCAAAGTTTAGTTTTTTGTTTTTAATTTTGAATATTTGATTTATAATTACTGATTTTAAATCGGCAGTCAGACATTTCTAAATAATAAGTCATTGTTCTTTTTCTTTATTAAAAAATTTCAAATTGAATGGTTTAAAAATAGACCATTTTAGAGTGAAACAATATTTCAAATTTAATAAAAGCCTTTAATTATGATTATATTATTTTGAAGTTATTTTAAAATCTGGAAATTCTAAAATTGTGAACTGATTCCGAATCAACAAAATAGATGAATTTTTAATCGAAAAAAAAGTTAATTTTAAGTTGGATGAATAATTTTTTCACCAAATAAAATAATCTTATAACGAAATAGTTACATTTTCAACCAAGAAAATGAATTTTCAAGTAAAATGATTAAATGTCTATAAAAAAATGTCGACAAAAAATGCGATAGTTAAATTTGTAGTTAAAAAAATTTGTTTTCAACAAAAAAAAAATCTAATTTTCAACCAAAGAAATTAATTGTCAATCAAAAAGATTAATTTTCGATCAAGAAAGTATAATTCCTACAAAATACATGAATTTTCAATCAAATATTTTAATTTTTAAGCTAATGGTTGAATTTTCAACCAAACAGGCAAATTAGTCACCAAGAAGATTAATATGCTACCACAAACGACAAAATTTAATCAAAATACAGAAATTTTCAAACAAATAGTTGAATTTTCAACTGAAGAAAATTGATGATCAAACAAACATGATATATTAAAATTTTCAGTTAAAAAATTAATTTTCAATCAAAAAAACAACTGATTTTCGGGCCAAAGAAATTAATCTTGAATCAAAAAGATTAATTTTCTACCAAAAAATATTAATTTTCAACAAAATACATGAATTTTCAACCAAAAAGGTGAATTAGTCACCAAGAAGATTAATTTTCTACCACAGAACAGGGTGGCCACTATTTTTTAAATTATTGTCTCCCGGTTTTCTCCCGGTAAATATTCGTGATTTCTCCCGGTTTAGACCAAATTCTGGGAGAAACGACTTTCCTCTACTCAAGCACGCCCGCGACTGATTTGGAGAATAAAGGGTGGTCACATGATATCATTAATATCATGAATAACTTTTTTAAATCTTTAAAATCTTCTGCAATCCTGTGAAATCTTTTTAAATATCTTGGAATCTTTAACAACACCCGAAACTCCTCAAAATCCTTTGAAATATCCTGAAACTGATAAAATCCCTTAATTCTGTTGAAATTCCAAGTAATCCCATAAAAACTCTTGAAATCTGTAATATCACTTGAAATTCCTTATAAAATAATAAGGTCTTCGAAATACTGTGGATTCTTTGAAATCCGTTAAAATCCACTTAAATCTATCAACACCGCTTGAAATCTGTTGAAATCCTAGGAAATTCCTGGAAAAATTTCCCATTCTTTTTTAAATCGCTTGAAATTCCTTTTAATCTTATCTTTTGAAATCCCGTCCAAGATTTTAAACTCTTTATTATCTGCTGAAATTCCTTTAAATATGTTTAAGTCTCTAAAATCCTCTGAGAACCCATGAAATCCCTGAAGTTCTATCAAAATTCTTTAAAATTCTTTAAAATCTTTGAAATCCTTTGATAATTTTGATACTCTTTTAAAATCGTTTAAGATTTTAGGAAATCCTAAAAATTTTGGAAATCTTATAAGGTACTACTCTGAATTCTCGTGAATACTCTTTTTAAATCCCTTGAAATTTTGGAAAATCCTGCAATTTTTTGGAATCTTATAACATACTACTTTGAAATCCCGTGAATTATCTTGAGATTTTTAACATCTCTTAAAATCTCTTCAAATATTTTGAAAACTTTGAAATCCTTTGAGGTATTTTGAAATCGTTTGAAATTTTAATTTATGAGATGGCGGATATGTTATTTTAGCCAATCAGCGAAAAAGTTTGGAAATGTTTTTAAAGGCAAAGTGAAAAAATAGTTGCATTAGCGAGAAATTTGAAAAATTAGTAGCATAAGTGTCACTTTTTTCAAAATGCTTGTATTGGAAAAAATGTCAAAAAGTATGCCAAAAAACGTGAAAAGATTTCAAAACATTCAAAACACAATGTTGAATAGTTTTAAATGAATTAAAAATATGTATCAAAATTGTAGTAAAAATTCGAGTTCCAGGGTAATAAAATTATTATTAGATTCTTGGAAAATTTTCAAATGACTTTTTTTGAACAAAATTTTGAGAGAATATTTTGAAAGATTTTAAAACAAATTTTAATGCATAATTTAATGTTTCGAGCTTGAAATTGCTTGAAATGATATAATTTTGAAAATTTATAAATTTTTTGCCTTATTTTTCAATTCATAGCATTGAAAATGAAAGGGTGGATTTATATTTTTTCAAATATTTTAACTGTACAATGCATAAAAGTTAAAATTGCAAATTTTGCAGTTTGACGGCTTTTAATTAAAACATTTTCAACTGAAAATTTTTAAAAGCTTTCATTTCATACGCGAAAATTATTGCGCGTTTGGGTTAACATTTTTTTAGGCTTTAGTTCTAAAAGTTAAAATTTTTTAAATATTCCACTCTGAGCGTTTTAATTTCCGGTTAAGTTCCTATAAATTCAAAAAAAAAAGTTTTTTATTTCCACGAGTACAAATCTTTTAATTTCAATTACCGTGATCAATTCTTTCTCAATTGTTCAATTTTTATTTGCAGTCAAAAAGTTGTTTTTTTATATTAATTTGGCTTATTTTATATTATTTTCTAGATTAAATCAAACTAAATAGTATAATGTACTTTTATTTTAATTTTTCATAGAGATAAATAAATTGAATGAAAGTTTTCGTTAAAATTGAAAAACCTTATCTATGAAGGGTACTTTTTGTGAACAAAGTGGATTAAATTTTATTTTTGCTCAGAAATTTTTATTATAGGCAATAAATTTTTTTTGGGTGGATGAAAGAGAAGAAAAAACTATAAAGGATGAAGTCAAAACTGAAAAAACTTGGTTAAAGTGAAGTGCAAATAAAATATTAGGCTAAGTTCCCTTTTAGTTTTTTTTCATTCTCTTCAATTTATTTATTATCTATTATATAATAATTATTATATTATATTATATGATATTGTAAACGTTTTCTAAAAATCGTAAATTTACGGTTGTTAGATATCTTAGCAAATGGATTTGTAGCTTGTGAGAATAAAATTATTACCGGTACCGACAAATTTTAAACAAAATGTAGATTTTTGAAGATTTGAAAATAAAATTTTGAAGCTTTTTAGGATTCAGAAAATTTTAAGATAATTACATTATTTTCTCAAGATTTCAGGGAATATTTAAATAATTTCTTTTTTGGAAAAATTAATTGAAAGAAAATATTCAAAAATATTGAAAAAGGTTTCAAATAATTTCCTAAAATTGCAGAAATGAATGTAGAATATTTCACAGCAAAATTTTTCAATATTGTAAAATTAAAAAATTGTAGAAAAAATTCCAATAAGTTTAAAAGATATTTAGCAACTTTGAAAGGATAGAAAAATAGTTTAATTCAATACGAAATGTAGATTTTTCAAAATTTCAAACAAAATATTTAAAAGAATTTTAAAAATGTTGAGAAATTTCAATAAAATAAGAAATTGTCTTAAGATTTCTTGGAAAATTTTTGATGATTTTTTAATTTACAACATTTATTTTGAAAGAATATTTGAATATATTTCAAAACATACCAAAAGATTCGAATTATTTCAAAAGATATTAGGAAGTTCTTAAAAAATTTCAAAAAAGCTAAAACAAAATGTAGATTTTTAAAGATTTCGGAATAAAATGTTAAATTCTCTAAAAAATTTCAAAAGGTTTCAAGATAGTAAAGAAATATGTTTGTAAGATTCCTGGGTATATTTAAACTGATTCTTTATTTTGAAACATTAATTTTTAAGAAATATTTAAAAATATTATAAAAGATTACAAAAGATTTTAAAAATTGCCAGACCGAAATCAATCCCAAATATTTAAAAACAATAATAGGCATGATTAGAATTAGTTTAAAAATACCTAGGAATTTTTGGGATTTAAAAAAATCAATATTATTTGAAAACTTTAAAAGATTTCAAAACATTTATCAAATATTCTCAAATATTTCCTCACCCTGGAGTTCAGCCATCATGATCGTGCAGTCCATATTCAAAAAGTGCCCAGTTGGCACAAAATTTGACGCCGTCTTTACGACATCGTTAGGAGATCTTTACGACGACTTTAAGACATCCTATGTCCAATATCAATTTCAATATTTGCCCATTCCTTAATGATTTTAAATTCTATATCATCAAAATAGAACGTACCGTCGAAAGGTTCAGGATTGGTGCAGGATTTCATGTCCTACTGTTTGTTGAAAAATAGAAAGTGTTTTTAAAAAGTGTTACATTTAAATATTTCCGAAAATTATTTTTGATTTAGAAAAATAAGCCACTACGAAGCTCATAATGCCTTTGAACCTTATTTAATTATACGGACCTTATTGTGGAAGCACTTCATTAAATTATTAGGACCTTATTGTGCAACAAAATTCAATTGATTATCAATATTGTTTACGAATAAAAAATATTATATATTCTGAAATGAGATGAAAATACGCAATCATCTCTCCCTTGAGTGAACCTACAATCTATCATGCAGAATGTTGATATATTTTTTATTTAGAAATAAATAATCAGTCTCTAACTTCTTTGGAATCTTTGACTCTTTTTGATGTCAAAAAAATTGATGATTATATCTATAACAATTTTATAATTAAGAATTACTTCACTTTTCACTGCCCTAGAGTTAAGAAAGCTGAAAATATCACTGTTTTTGGATAATATGAACCGATAGTCATACCTAGAAGATATTTGGTAATAAGATTTGATGATCAAATAGTTAGAGCTGGTTTCAATGTCCTACTAGTGTTTAAATCAATATGTATTGTTGGTTACAATTCACTAAATGATTTTTAGTGAAATCAAAATCTTTTCATCAAATGAGCCAAATGCTCTGATTATTAGAATCAGTAATATTAGCAAATCCACAAGTATAAAATCTAACTATTTTTGTTTAAAAGTTTATCCTTCTCGTCAAGAAGACTACTATGAGATTTTTGGTTTAAAATTAATCCTAAATGGTTCAGAATGGAATTAGTTTTTTGCAAATTCAACAATTTAGTTGCAAAGTCATTCTTCTTTCTTAGTGCTTCTTATTTATTATCCCAAATTTTCAACTCGATGTGGCTATTCGTGTGAAAATAAGTTTACAAACAGAAAAAGTGTCGGTAAGGTAGGAAGCGGGTCACGTGACCCACTCGTCACATGGCCTTAAACAGTATTCCATTTTCTTCCTGAATTTTTAGTGCTTTATTTTTTAATCATTTTGATTTTGCGCATCACGCCAAAATTTCTCAATAAATACTTCAAGGAAAAATAATATTCAATATAATCCATATAGAAAATTTGAAAAATATTTCAACTCTTCAGTTTTATTTTAGAAAATAATGGCAATGAACAATAAGAAATTTTTTATTCTTTTTAATGTTTATAAATTATAATACTATTTGTTGATAACTATAACGAGCCGAAGAAAATTTGAAGAATGTAGGAAAAACCGAAAGTTTCTAATTTAATTCTTTAAAAATATAATAATAAACAACAAGAAATTGTGTAAACAATTATTTTTGTTATAATACCTTGATAATAATTTTTGTATTTAACTAAAGAGCCAAAGAAAAAAAGAAAATTTGATAAATTGAGAAAACCTACAACTCCGTAGATTAATTCTGGAAAAATATAATAATAGACAATAAAAAATTGTTTAAAAAGCATATTGGTAGAAAATTCAAATATTTGGTTGAAAATTAACTTTTTTCTTGAAAATTCCATTTTTTTGTAGAAAATTCAACTGTTTTGTAGAAAAGTTGTCTTTTTGTGTTAAAATTCAACAATTTGGTTGAAATTTTTGTTCTTTCTGGACTTCAAAATATTTTTTTGTTAAAAATGTAACTGTTTTGCTGAAAATCAATCCGTTTTGGATGAGTTCAACTATTTTAGAATTACAATTTATTTATTTTCATTATATAAAATATATAATATAATTATTAATATTATTCAATAAAATAGAATAAATTTTTTTTAGTTAAACATTGAACTACTTTGTTAAAAATTAAATTTTGTTGTTAAAGATTCATTATTTTAGTTGAAAACTCATATCTCTGCTTAAAAATGTAACTATTTCGTTCTAGAATTACTATAGAAATTCCTAGAAATAATGTTAGAAATGTCTGAGGGATTCCTTAGAATATTTCCAGAAATACTCGTGTGATTCCTGAAAATATTGCTAGAAATACTAATTGGATTCCTCGAAATATATTAAAAAATAAAGAAGTATTCCTGAAAAACCTGCTAAAAATACTGAAAGAACTAAAAAGCACTTCTAGCA
Organism: Andricus grossulariae; assembly: GCA_011634705.1. Lineage (NCBI taxonomy): Eukaryota > Metazoa > Arthropoda > Insecta > Hymenoptera > Cynipidae > Andricus > Andricus grossulariae. Next base: position 219,779,720 of record JAABKJ010075445.1, read on the forward strand.
ATATTGGAAAGTGCGAGTGGGTTTTTTAAAAACTAATCCTAGAAATACTCGAAGAATTCCTAAAAATAGTGACCGACATGATTAAAGGATTCCCAGGAATATTTCTAGAATTACTAGTAGGATTTCCAAAAATATCGCCAGAAATACTAGTGGGATTTCTGCAAATATTGTTAGAAATACTAGTGGGATTTTTAAAACTACTTCTAAAAATATTTAAAGCATTTTTGGAAATATTTCTAGAATAACTAGTAGAATTCCTAAAAATATTGCTAGAAATAATAGTGGGATTCTTGAAAATATTGTTAGGATTACTAGTAGTATTTCTAAAACGTATTCTAAAAATACTAGAAGAATTCCTAGAAATATTGTCAGAAATGTTGAGAGGATTCTTGGAAATTTTTCTAGAATTACTAGTAGGATTCCTGAAAATATTGCTAGACATAGTAGTGAAATTAATGAAGAGAAAAATAGAAATACTATTGAGGTTTCTAAAACTAAAGCTAGAAATACTATATAAATTCCCAAAAATAATGCTGAAAATATTTGCGGAATTCCTAGAAATATTTATAGAACTACTAAGGGGATTTCTCAAAATATTTCCAGAAATACTAGTGGGATTCCTAAAAATCTTGCTAGAAATACTACTCGGATTTCTCGAACTAATTTGAAAAATAAAGTGGTATTTCAGTCCAAACTGCTAGAAATACTATAATAACTAGAGGTATTCCTAGAAATGTTGTGAAAAATGCTAAATGTGATTCTAGAAATATTTTTAGAAATAATAGTGGGTATTTCTGAGTACATTGACAAGATCGCTTACAATCTTAATTGGAATACTAGTGGAATTGTTAATTTTTAGTGGACTGAAATATTCTTTCCGAATGAGAGATGCCGCAATGTGACTTGTTGCATTTTTGCCCATTTTTTTATTGTATTTAACTTCTTTTAATTTAAATTTAAATTTCTTTTCGTGGAAATACCAACTATTATGTTTTCCTTTGAGAATTAATCTTTTATCGTTAAAAGTTCAATTCCTAGGTTGAAAGTGGAATTACTTTGTTAAAAATTTATTTAATTTGTTGTAGATTCATCATATAAGTTGAAAGACCATCTCTTTGATTGAAAATTCAAGTATTTGTTTTAAAATGTATTTTTAAACTGAAAATTTAATTATTCCATTTTTGGCGCCAAATGTTACTGTAACGCGTTTTTTTTATCTTCTTGATGCAACCTTAAGTATGATTTTTGACGGATATGTATAATCTATTTAAGACTTTTTTATTTGTTCTTTTTTTGTATTGTTGTTAAGAAATATGCCAAGTTTTCTGTAAATGAGATGTATAGTCTCCTAATGAATATTATTATTAAATTATTGAATTTTTTTTTAGAATTTGTCTTCTTAGGTATAAAATTAATCTTCTTGGTTATAAATTTTTTTGTTTGGGTTAAAAATGCAACTGTTTGGTTGAAAATTAATCTGATTTGTTTGACGATTCAACTTTTTTGTTGAAAATTCTTCTTTTTACGTTGAAATCAATTGATTTTTATTTAAAATTAATTTTTTTGTTAGAAGTATCAACTATTACATATTTCTTTGAAAATGAATCTTTTTTGTTAACAAATTAAACTACTTTGTTGAAAGTTGAACTACTTTGCAAAAAATACATTTCCTTTGTTAAAGATTCATCATTTTACTTGGAAGATCATCGTTTTATTTGTAATTTAATTTTTTTTCTCTCAACTCATAATTTAGGGTTGAAAATTCAACTATTTTGTAGGAAATTTATCTATCTGGCTTGAAAACTTAAAAATATAGTAGAAAAATTTTGACTGAATTTGAATTGTTGTACATTCTTTATTTGTTGCTGAAAATTCATTTTTTCAACTTAAAAAACGTTAGAATTCATAAAAAAATACAATTTTTCAACAAAATAGTTGAATCCTTAAACAAAAAACGTTAATTTTCAACTAAAATAATAAATCTTTAACAAAATAATCTTCAAGTAAAGTAATTTAATTTTCAAACGAAGAAATAAAATATTATATTTGATATTTCAACCGAGGAAGATTTCAATTTCAAATCATAAGCAGTCCAATATAATAAAAAAATACTAATTTGCAACAAAATACTTAAATCCGAAACTAAAACTGATTAATTTTCAACAAAACAGTTACATTTTCAACCAAAAAAAATTGATTTGGTACCAGAAGAGGCAAATTTTTACCAAATATATAAATGTTTAACCAAATAGTTAAATATTCTAACAAAAAATTGATTTTCTACCAAAAAAATTCCAATTTTTATGAAAATATATCAATTTTCAACCAAATGATTCAATTTTAAACTAAAAGGATTAATTTTCTTCCAAAAAATGATTTTCTACCAAAAAGACGAATATTCAATTAATTACATAAATTTTCAAGCAAGTAGTTCAATTTTCTACTAAAAAAGTCAAATTTTCAACAAATTACATAAATTTTCTACCCAATAGTTAAATGTTGAACGAAGAGGATTAATCTTCAAACAAATAGTTAAATTTTCATAATCATAAAAGATGAATTTTCAACAAAAAATGTAATAGTTGATATTTTTACCAGAAAATATTTTCATTTTAAATCATAAACAATTGCATGTAACTGAAAAATAGGAACTTTCAACAAAATAATTGAATAATAAACTAAAACAGATTAATTTTCAACGAAACACTTGCATTTTTAACCAAAAAAATGTATGTTCTAGCAAACATACGAATTTTTAATAAATTACTTCAATTTTCAACTAAATAGTTAAATTTTCCAACAAAAAAGTAAAATTTTTAACAAAATATTCACATAAATTTTTAACCAAATAGCGAAATTTGCTACCAAGAAGATTGATTTTCTACCAAAAATTCTAGTTTTCAACAAATTACTTCTATTTTCTACTAAAACTAATTATATTTTATGCGTACTGTCAGCCGAGAATTCTGGCCTCGAAAAATTCTCAACCCGACTATGGCTCATTCCGCTCTAAGGTCATGGACTTTTGACGTTACTATTTACGCGTGGTTTATGACTTACTGTTTTTATTAAATCGTTGAAGATCCTTTAGGTCAAAACAACCTAGTCAAGTTTACCTTAGGGCGCCAGCCACTAGTGATAATAAGTTAAATTTATCAAAGAGATCCTGCGAATTACACATTTTTCTCAATTTTACTAACAAATCTAATCAAACTTTAATTATTTAAATTTTCCACTTTAACGATCGAGCTCAGAAGGAAAGAGAACCGAACGAAAAGAGGGGCGAGGAGGGGGGGGGGGGTCGCCTAACCACACATGAATCAGAGGCCAACATTTCGAAAGATATAAGTAATGGTTCTATTGATATCACACAAGAGAGCCCAATAATTTACAAAGCGCGTCACTTCATTCTATAGAAGCCACTGTTAACTGACAACAATTATTGAACTACCAAGAATAAACTGCGGAATCCAAAATTAAGTAGAAGGCTATTATTCCTCAATCTTACCACATTACCGTGATCGAATCTTAATCAAAACAAAATTTTAAACAATAACAATTTCGATCACGTGTCCTTATTTGAGGTTATGGGCCGGAAGGGCTCGTAACCTCCATTTTTAAGACCTGATACGACACAATGCTCCCGCGTTAGAAAGAATTCAAAGTCATTCCAATTTTTGAAGGTTAACGGCACGATAAAATCATGATAGACATCGAAATAAATTTGCCTAATATTTAAAAAAACATCGGAAAAGAAAAACCCGCACAGAGAGCACTAAGCTAGGCAAATCACTTTGGCATTATTTCCAAGTCAAGAATTAATTGAGTCATTTCCAATTTTTGAAATGCCGCCCAAGTCGTTCACCAAAAATTAATTGAACTCACACCTTTATAGAAATTAGGTATTAAAAGGTGGACTTGTAATATGGTGAGGAAAAGATAATAAATCACATGGTAGTGAAGAAGTCGGTTCGATTATATTATTTAAATTGCTTAAGTAACCATTATTTGTCTAAACAATTTTTTCTTACTGTAAATTGTGAAAAGTCATAATTTTTTTTGATATATGATACACAGTTGGTGAGTGTCAGGACCGATAATTCTTTTTTAACTTATTTTTTAAATATTAAAACCATTTTCATCTGTTCAAACAATTTTTGCCGCTTCAAGAATGTGAATTTTTTTCGGGAATAAAGAACACAATGAACGCATGTTGATTGAATTTTCTTAAACAATGTTTGGTAATTTTTCGAACAATTTTCATTCATTTGAATAATTTATTCTCTCAAAGAAAGTTTGCAATTATTTAAACAATTAATAATAATTCATTTGCACATTTTCATAGGAAACGTAAAAAAATTCTAGTTTTTTCGAATCTGTTACACTGTAACTTATTACACAGGTACACACAATTTTTTTTTAATTCCTCAATGTAAGTCATTAATGATTGTTTAAACTATTGAAAATAAGGTAAAAAATTACAAATTCTAGACAAGATTTTTTCGTTATGAAGAATACCAAATTTTAACCGAGTTGTTGAATTTTCTACAAAAAAGTTGAACTTTTCAATCAAAAAGGATAAATTTTTAATAAAATTGATGAATAGTTGCATTTTTTATCGAACAAAAAATTTAATTTTTACAAAAATTTGTGGATTGTAGTTGTGAACAAAACATTCAAAAGTTGATATTTTAACCAAAACAGAGTTTAACTTTAATAAAAAACCGTAAAAGGAACCAAAAAAGACAAATTTTCAAGAAAATAATTGAATGTTCAACCAAAAAGAAAAAGTTTGAAGAACACACCCAAAAATGGTACTTTCAAAGCAATTGCTTAATTTTCAATCAAGTGGATTAATTTTTAACAACACAAACAAAACTGATACTTCTTGAAGAAATTGTTTAATTTTCAATAAAATGGAATGATTTTCAACCAAATGTTGGATTTTTTAACCAAAAACATGAATAATTAACCAAAGAGTTGAATTTTCAACTCAAAAAGATCAATTTTCAACCATGAATAGAGTAGTTTTTAAAGATTCTTGGGAATACTGAAATAAATCTTATTTCGAAAAATTTATTTTAAGATGAATTTGAAAAACATTTTTAAACATTTCAAAAGATTTACAAAATTGTCAGAAAAGTTTCTGGAAGATTTTAGAGCAATTTTTTTATTTTGCAGAACTTTTGAAAAAAAATAGGAACAATTCTATTTATTTAAAAAGACATTGAGAAGTTTTAGAAAATTTTCAAAAATAATAAAAAACCTGGAACGACTTCAAGAAATTTAAAATAAAATGTAGATTTTGGAAGATTTTGAAAAAAGTAAGTTTTTAAGAATTTTGGAAGATTTCAAGAGAATAAGAAAGTTATGTAAAGATTCCTGGGAAAATTTGAATGATATTTAATTTTGAACAATTAATTGTAAGATAAGATTGAAAAAAATTGAAAGTACTTCGAAAGGTTTCGAAAATTGTCGAAAAAAAATTTGGAAAATTTAGAAGCAATTTTTTCATTTTTAGCAGCATTCAAAAAAATCATTTCAACTTGAAACAATTTGAAGAAAATGAAAACAAAATGTAGATCTTTGAACTTTCGAAAAAAGGAACTTTTCAAGAGTTTCGAAAAAAAAGGAACTTTTTAAGAGTTTCGAAAGGTTTTGAAATGATTTTTTATTTAAAAAAATTCATTTTAAGATAAAATTCAAAATTATTCCAAAATATTTATAACGAAACAGAATAAATCATTTTCTAGCTTTAAAAAAAATATATAAATTTTTATAATTTAGTTCAGTTAAGCGTTATTTTCAATTTTCAATAATCATTATAAAGGTCAATATAAATAATATTCAATTTAAATTTACTATTCTCACAGTTTACAATATTTACATATGTCAATGCTAAAAATTTAATGTTCACTTTGTAAAATTATTATTGGTGCTCTGAAAAGTGTATTCGCATTTAATCGACAAAATAATATTTTCTTCACTTTTCATTAGAACTTATTAAATTATTGGATATTTAATATGCTACAAAATATTTTTCCGAGATAAATATATGCAAAAAACGTATTTTAACCACCGTACCAGAACCTTGGTAATCATCTGACACGCCTTAGCCTTGGTTATCATGGAGTCGTGGACTGGTATCGTGACGTCTGCCTTGGTAATATCGCTGAATAGTGAAAGATGGCGATCAGGAATGAGACCAACTACTGAATATTCGAGGCCCGCTATCTTGTACTGTGATCGTTAAGATGGTGGCGTAGAATGGTAAGGCAATGATTAGTAGCGGAACCTTGACTCAGGGTGCGTTGAATAATTCCAAAGAAACCCCTGCTGCCTCTACCCACCCCTGGATTCCGTGGTATTATTGTTGCGAACTTCTTCGTGACGTAACGCCTCACTAACATGGCGCTGAAGGACCAGTGGTGATGACGGCCAGATATGGTGCTAATTATACGGGGCGTTCGTGGTACGCCATCTTGGATTGAAGCCGGTCACCATGGGGACGTGGCGCGCCTGAAATATGGTTAGTGATAGATGCTTTATCCAGGGAGCGTTAGTGGGTACTGGTGACTTCTGATTCAACGATCGCCCCCTGACTGCCATGGTGATAGGGAAGCTACTGGTGGTTGTTATTCATTAATCAAAAGTAACTATTCCAGCGTGTCAAAAACCCTGGCAATCCTTTGACTTGGCGTATCAACCCTGGTTGCCATAGAGTCGTTAATGGTGAGTTTATTATGACGTCACGCCTCGGTGACATGGCGCTGAATGACCAATGGGGCAATGGTGGCCAAGTACGATGTTAACTAGACAGGGTGTTTGAGGCCCGCCATTTTGGATGGAATTGGTTACTATGGAGACGTGGAATGGTTGAACTACGGTTGGTGATAGGTACTTTATCCAGGGTACGTTAGCAACACCTGGTAAACATCTGATGCGACGACGCGTCCTTGACTTCTGTTATTATTGTCATTGATCTCGGATTTTACAGGTGGAGGTTAGGTCACATGAAAACAGATATTTCGAGGAACAAATAATCAAAAATATACAATTTCTGACGAGCGCTCCCGGCCGAGGTGACTTCCGCTCTTGGTCGCAATGGATTTAGTTTTAAAACAGAAAATATTTTAATTAAAAATAAAAAACAGTCGGATTAGGCCAACAAAAATGAATTTTCAACTAAACAGTTGCATTTTTAACAACAGCAAACAATTGATTTTCTAACCAAAAAAGACGAATTTTCAACAAATGCATACATTTTCAACCAAGTAGTTTAATTTTCTACCAAATAGTTGAATTTTATACCAAATTGTTAAATTTACAAGCCATCAGTTAAATTTTTAACAAAATAAATAAATTTGCAGTTTAAAAAATTAATTTTCAACAAAAAACTGAATTTTAAACGAAAAATGTAATAGTTTATATTTAAAAAAAAAAATTATAATTTAAAATAAAGACAGTCGTATTTAGCCATCAAAAACGAATTTTCAGCAAAATACTTGAATCCTCAACCAAATTCATGGAATTTTTTTATTTACAAAATTTTTGCCAATTCATTTGAATTCCTTTAACCTTACCTTGAATTGTTTTTGAAGTCTTTTGAATTTAGCCTGAATTTATCCTGAACAGTTTAATTTTGTACCAAATAGTTGATTTTTATATCAAATTGATGACTTTTCAAGCCAATCAGATAAATTTTCAACAAAGAAGATAAATTTACAGTTAAAAAAATTAATTTTCAACAACAAAACTGAAGTTTCGGCGAAAAATGCAATATTTCATATTTCAACAAAAAAGATTTTAATTTAAAATAAAAAACAGTCGGATTTACCCAAAAAAAAAAGAATTTTCAACAAAATAATTGAATCCTCAACTAAAACAGAATAATTTTCAACTAAACAGTTGCTTTTGTGACAAAAAAATTGATTTTTCAACAAAAAAAGACGAATTTTCAACAAATGCATACATTACAACCAAATAGTTTAATTTTCAACCAAATAGTTTAATTTTCTACCAAATAGGTGAATTTTATACCAAATTGTTGCATTTACAAGCCAATAGTTAAATTTTCAACAAAATAAATAAATGTACAGTTTAAAAAATTAATTTTCAACCAAAAAAGACTGATTTTTAAACGAAAAATGTAATAGTTGTTATATCAAATTTTTAACAAAATACATGAATTTTTAACCAAATAGTTAAATTTTCAACTTTTAAAAATAAATTTAGAATCAAAAACGGAACAGTAAAATTTTCAGTTGAAAAAATTAATTTAAAAAAAATGAACTTTCAATAAAATGGTTAAGCTTTTCGCCAAAATAGTTCAATTTTCAGCAAAAATATAAATTTTCAATCAAGAATATTAGTTTTCTACCACAAGAGACGAATTTTCAATTAAAAGAAGATACATTTTCAATCAAATAATTAAATGTTCAACTAATAAAGATACATTTTCAGCCACGAATGGAATAATTATATGTTCAATTAAAAAATTAAAGTTTTTACAACAAAAAAAAAAATGTTCCACAAGATAGTTAATTTTCAACCAAGTAGTTGAATTTTCAACCAAAATTATTTAATATTTTAACCAAGAAGATTAATTTCTAATAAAATATAATACATTTCAAACAAAGAGTTGCATTTTCAACTAAAGATTAATTTACAATAAAGAAGGCAATAGTAAAATTTGCAGTTAAAGAAAACAATTTTCAACACAAAAAAAAAAAAAGAAATTTCAACCAAAAAGATGAATTTTCAAGCAAGAAGATTAATTTTCTACCAAAAGACAATTTTTTAACAAAACACATGACTTTTTAAACAAATGGACTTTGAACAAAAAAGATAAATTTACAATCAAAAAGGGAATAGTTAAATTTTCTGTTAAATAATATTTAGAAAAAAAAAACAAACAATTTTTCAATAAAAAAGACGAATTTTCAAGCATGATTAATTTTTTACCCTAAAAGAAAATTTTAAAACAAATTCATTAAATTTTAACCAAATAGTCGAATTCTCAGTTAAATAAAATAATTTCCAACCAAAAAAGAAACGAATTTTCAACCAAAAAGATAAATTTTCAAGCAAGATTAATTTTCTAGCAAAAGAGACAAATTTTCTATAAAAAAAGACAAATTTTTAACAAAATACATGAATTTTTAACCAAATAGTTAAATTTTCAACTTTTAAAAATAAATTTAGAATCAAAAATTTAAGCTAAAAAACCAAACAAAAGGGAAGTTCCGTGAAAACAGACAAGAAATGAAGAGCTACATTTTCTGAATAATAAAATTAATTTGTAACAAAAAAAAGAAAAACAATTTTCAAAAAAATAATTGAATTTTTAAATGAATATTTAAATTTTCAACCAATTTGTTTAATTTTCTACCAAAGTAGTTAAATTTCAATGCAAAAATATAAATTTTTAATCAAAAAGTTAATTTTCAACCAAAGAGATAAATCTTCAATAAAATAAATGAATTTCTATGAAATCAGTATGAAATTCAATTATTATAATTAAAATTTAAACCTATCCTATTAATTCAGTTCAAAATTAGGCAAAAAAACTACATAATGAGGAGGTTTCTTGAAAGCAAGGAAAAGAGTATTTTCACATAAAAAATTAACAAAAATTTTTAACACAACAGTTAAATTTTCAACCAAAAAGATGAATCTTGAAAAAAATGATTTTGTAACAAATTATTTTCAAGTTCAACTAGTTGATTAAATTTTTATTTTAAAACATGAGGAATTTTCATCAAAAGAGTTCCATTTCCAAAAAAAAAAAATTAAATTTAGAAGCAAATATTAGAATTTTCCATCAAACGAGATGAATTCCAAATAAAAAATATAATGGTAGACTTGTCAACAGAAGAAAATTTATTTTATTCTGAAACAGTTGGATTTTGTAATTGGTTCTACTAATTCAATTCGAACTTGAGTGAAAACCCGGAAAAAAGGAAAGTTTCCTCAAAAGAGGAGAAATAATTAAAAATTCTTTAGAAAGGGGGAAATGAATTCATTTACGGTCCATAATCTGTTAAGTTAATTTGCTACCCCAGTTAATCTTATATTATATCAACGATCTCTAATGAAAAAAAATGTCCAAAGAATGTATTGAAAAATATTCTTATGCTAGTATCAAATAGTTATAACTGACAGAGGAGTGAATGACGCTTTAAACGAAAGACCCTGGATTTTAATGGGCCCGACTGGAGAGATTTATATGGTGACTTTGTGAAGCTCTTCACCTGGGGCATACTAGGGTGTCCAATACAAATTTGAATTTTGCAAACGCTACCTCCTAAGTTTCTTTCTTTTGGTGGAAAAATACTCATATAGATTCTCTTTTATTTAAAAAAAAATTGTTCAGAGGTTCCGGTAAGCCGTCGTAGATTTGCAAATGAACTTTCTTAGTTTTTGACATGAAAAATTCCAATTAAAGGCCTAAGACTTCTTTTCCCTGGAAAGCATTTTTGCATTTATTGTGAAAGAAGCCCTAAATTTTATCAAATAAATACAAAATTTTGCAGCTATTACTATCCTTATAATATAAATGTTTTTTTCCCTTGAAAAATATGTACAAAATATTTAAATTTTCAACCAACGTGATAAATTTTTTATAAAAAAATTAACTCTTAGTAAAAAGTGTAAAAGTTGATATTTACACCCAAAGATATTTTAATTTTTAATTTAAGAACAGTTGAAAAAGGTAAAAAAATAAGAATTTTCAACAAATAATTCGAATCCTTAACCAAACCAGACTTATTTTAAAACTAAAAAAAAAGATAATTGTTGACAAAAAAGTTGAATTTACAACCCAAAAATATTTATTTTCTATCAAAAACATTGAATTTTCAACCCAAAAAAGACGAGAAGGGAATAGCTACATTTTCGGTATAAAACAAATAGTTTTTTTACAAAAAAATACAAATTTGTAACGATAAAGATGAATATTTAAGAACATAGTTAAATTTTTGAGCAAACAGATGAATTTTTGACCAAAAAGATTAAATTTCTATCACAAAAGATAAGTTTTCGACAAAAATGGAATAGTTAAATTTTCAGTTAAAAAATTAATGGTCAATAAAAAAACCTTTTTTTTATTTAAAGCATAGTTTAAAACCTTATAGTTTAATTTGTAACAAAAAAGGTATATTAGTCACTGAAAAGATAATTATTCTATCACAAGAAACAAAATTTCAGCAAAATACAGAAATTTTCAACCAGATGGCTGAATTTTCAAATGAAGATAAATGTTAAACCAAGCATAGAATAGTTTAATTATTGGTTTAAAAAATTCGTTAAATCCTCAACCAAAACAGATTATTAATTTTCAACCAAAAATTTGCATTTTTAAACAAATAAGATGAAATTTTTACCAAAAAAGATTACATTTCAATAAAATAGATGAATTTTTAACCAAAAACATTAATTTTCAACCACGAAGATAATTTTTCTGCCAAAACAGACGAATTTTCAACAAAATACATGAATTTTCAACCAGAATTACAAAAAAGATTAATTTTTAACAACCAAATTAAATCCTCAATAAAATGGTCGAAATTTGAAACAAATAGTTACATTTTCCAAAGAAAAACAAATTAAAAAAAAAAGTTAAATTATTAGGTAGAAAAATTAATTTTCAACAAAAAAGAAAAAGAATTTTCGAAATAATAATTAAATTTTTAAACAAAGAGATGAATTTTTAACTAAAGATTATTCTTCAACCAAAAAAATTAGTTCTTAAGAAAGTAGTTAAATTTTCAACTAAGTAGTTAAATTTTCAATCAAAAACGATGAATTCTCGACGAAAAATGTAATAGTTAATATTTTAACCAAAAGAGATGAATATTCGAAAAAATAGTTGAATCCTAAACCAAAAAAAATTATTAATTTTCAACCAAAGAGTTGCATTTTCAACGAAAAAAAAAAAATAATTTTCTACTAAAAGAGATTAAATTTCAATAAAATAGATGAATTTTTCAGCAAAAACATTAATCTTCAACTAAGAAAATAAATTTAAAAAAAAAAGAATTTTCAACAAAATCCATGAATTTTCAACCAAATAGTTGAATTTTCAATCAGAATTATAAAATATATTAGTTTTTAACAAAATAATTAAATCTTCAACAAAATAGTCGAAATTAATTAGTTACGTTTTCCAAAAAAAAAAAATAAAAAAAAATAAAAAAGAGGTAAATTATTAGGTAGAAAAATTAATTGTCAACAAAAAAGAGAATTTTCGAAATAATAATAAAATTTTTAAACAAAGATATGAATTTTCAAATAAAAAGATGATTCTTCAACCAAAAAATTAGTTCTTAACAAAGTAGTTTAATTTTCAAGGTTTAAAAGTTTTGGAAATGATAAAAAAGATTATTTGACATTTTTAAATATTTAAAAGAAAATGTAAATTGTGGAAGATTTCGAAAAAAAATTTAAAAGCTTTTCAAGAAGTTTGAAAGGCTTCGAGAAAATAAAAAACGTTTCTTAAAATTCATGGGAAAATTTAAACTGAATTTTTATTTTGAAAATAAATTTTAAGAGAAAATTGACAAACATTTTAAAATATTTTAAATTATTTTCTAAAATTTCGGAAAAGAATGGGGAAGATTTTCAAGCAAAATCTTCCCATTAGCAAGATTGCAAAATTGATAAAAAATTGGAAAAAAAATTCAAAAGGTTTCACGATAATAAAAAATATTTCTCATAATTCATGGGATAATTTAAGATGCTTTTTCATTTCGAAACATTAATTTTCAGATAATGTTTAAAAATCTTATTTTCAACATTTCAAAAGATTTCCAAAATTGTCAAAACAGAATTCAAACATTTTAAACAAAATGTAAATTTTTTAAGATTTCCAAAAAAATTTCGAACCTTTTTAAGAAGTTTGAGAGGTTTCAAGAAAATAAAAAAATTCTGGAGATTCCCGAGAAAATTTTTAACTACTTTTGATTTTTAAAGAAAGTTTGAAAAATTTTAAAAATATTTGAAAATATTATTATAATTTCAAAATATTTCTACAAATTTCGAAAATAACTGGAAGATTTGAGGGCATTTTTTTTATTTCGACAGATTTTCTAAAATTTTAGGAATATTTCGAGTCAATTTATCCTCCAAACTTCCAAAAGTCCTAAATATATTACAAACTGACTCGAATTTTTCTCAACATTTTTCTAAATCCTAAAAAAAAATTTACTTTTCCGACGTATCTGGAGGCTTCAAAATAATTTTTGAATATTCTCAAGAATCTTAGGAAAATTATATATTTATTCAATTTTATATTTATATATATATATTTATTCACAACGTCTTAAATTGTTTTTTAAATTTTCGAAAAAGAATATGGTCGATTTTATAGCCAATTTTTTCAAATAGCAAGATTACAAGATTTTTTGTTGCATAAATTCATTTTTTTGGTTTAAAATTTTACTATTTCGTTGAAAATTCATTTTTATGTTGAAAAGTTGTTCTTATTAGTTGAAAATTCCACTAAATGGTTGAAAATTCGTCTTTTTTTAGTTGAAACTTCATCTTTTTAATTGGAATTTGTTGTTGTTGTAAAAATTCATTTTTAGGTTTAATATTTAATTATTTCATTGAAAAACTAATTTTTATGTTGAAAAATGATCTTTATTAGTTGAAAATTCCACTATTTGGTTGAAAATTATATTTTTGTTGTTGTAGAAATTAAATATTTTTCGTCGAAAATTATTTTTTTAAACTGAAAATTCAACTATTTAATGCTTGATTGGAAATTTATCTTTTTTTTTAGTTGAAACTTCATCCTTTTGGTAGACATTTTTTTGTTGCAAGAATTTATTTTTTTTTGTTTAAAGTTCAAACTTTTTCGTTGAAAATTCATTTTTTAACTGAAAATTTAACTATTTGATTAAAAATATATCTTCCCTTAGTTGAAACTTCATCCTTTTTTTTTAAATTGATTTTTTGATGTAAAAATTCATTTTTTTGGTTTAAAAATTAACTTTTCCATTGGAAGTTCATTTTTATTTTGAAAAATGATATTTATTGGTTGAAAAATTCACTATTTGGTTGAAAACTCTTTTTTTTGTAGAAATTAATATTCTTAGTTGAAAATTAACTTTTTTAACTGAAAATGTAACTATACAATATTTGGTTGAAAATCTATCTTTTTTTTTAGTTGAAACTTCATCCTTTTGGTTGACATTTTTTCTTGTAAAAATTCATTTTTTTGGTTTAAAAATTAACTATTTCGATGAAAATTCCTTTTTATGTTGAAAAATTATCTTTATTAGTTAAAAATTCGACTATTTTGTTGAAAATTAGTTGTTTTTTTTCGTAGAAATTTAATATTCTTCGCCGAAAATTAATTCTTCAAACTGAAAATTCAACTATTTAATCTTTGGTTCAATTTTTTTTTTTTTAGTTGAAATTTCATTCTTTTGGTTGAAATAAAAAAAAAAAGTTTTCAACCAACTAGGTAAACTGAAAAAAAAATTCAAAAAAAAATGGTATAGTTAAATCTCCAGTTCAGAACATCAATTTTACAACAAAAAAACGAATTTGCATTAAAGTAGTTATATTTTTAACCAAAGTGATGAATTTTAAACTAAAATAGTGAATCTTCAACTGGAATAGTTAAATTTTTAAACGCGGAAGGGATGAATAAATTTTCAACTAAAATTGTGGAATATTCAACTAAATTGCTCAAATTATCAATTAAAAAAAATTAATTTGTGAAAAAAGGTGTTTTCAACAAAGTGCTTAAATTTTTATTTAAAAAAATTAATTTGAAAAAATCGAATCTTAAAAAAAGAATTTTTAACAAAGGAGTTCATATTTTAATCAAGTAATTAAATTTCCAACCAAAATCATTAATTTTCTACCAAAAAAAGAAAAAACGAATTTCCGTCCAAACAATTGAATTTTCAAAAAGAAAGGATAAATTATCAACTAACTAGGTAAACTTACGAATTAAAAATAAATTTTTAACCAAAAATTAAATATTTAAGTATCCAGTTTAAAAAATTCATTTTCAAAAAATAAGAATTTTCGTCAAAATAGTTCAATACAAAAACAAAGTGATGAATTTTAAACTAAAGCGGTAAATTTTCAACTAAAATAGTTGAATGTTTAACTTTGAAGGAGATGAATTTTTAACTAAAATTATGAAATATTCAACTGTATTGCTCAAATTAACAGTTAAAAAAATTAATTTGTAACCAAAAAAGAAACACGAATTTTTAACAAATCACTTAAATTTTTAATTAAGAAAATTAATTTAAAAAAAAAATAGAATCTTAAAGAAATTTATTTTTTAACAAAGGAGTTCAATTTTCAATCAAGTAATTAAATTTTCAACCAAAATCATTAATTTTGTAGCAAAAAAGACGAATTTTCGACCAAATCTTGAATTTTTAAATAAAAAAGATAAATTTTCAACTAACTAGGTAAATTTTTAAATAAATTTTCAACCAAAAGTTAAATATTTAAATATCCATATAAATGTTAAAAAAAACTAATTTTTAACCAAATAGTTAAATTTTGAAACAAAAAGGATGATTTTTTAACGAAGTTGTTAAATTTTCATGACAAAAAGACGAATTTTCTACAGAATACATGAATTTTTAAAACCAAGATTGAAAAAATTAAGAAAAAACGATTTTTCAACAAAATAGTTTGAGAAAGAAAAAATATATCAAGTTAATTTTTGAGTTTTCAAGCCGAAAGGACGAATTTTTAACAAAATAGATAATTTTTCAATCAAATATTTGAATTTGTAACCAAAAAAGAAAAATTTTCAACCAAAAATGGAATAGTTCAATTATTAGCTGGAAAAGATCATTTCCAACCAAAAAAGGCTTTTCAACAAAATAATTGAATTTTCAGCTAGAGATGAATTGTTAAAATAAAAACAAATTTTCAACAAAGAATGATTTTTCAGTCAATAAAGAAAAAGAAAAAAACCAAATTTTTGAATTTTGAACTCAAGAAGATGAATTTTTAAATCGAAAATGTGAATTTTCAATAAAAAAGTTAACTTTCAACCTAAAAATGAATCTTCAACTAAGCTGTTAAATTTTCAAGCTGAGAAGATGAATTTTCTATAAAATAGTTGAAGTTTTGATATATTTCAACAACAACAAAAAACAGGTTAATTTGAAACTGAACAGTTTCGATTTTAAACAAAAAAATATTAATTTTCTACCAAAAAGAAGAGTTTTCAACAAAATATTTTATATTTCAATCAAAGAGATGAATTTTCAACTAAACTGATAAACCTATAACCAAAAATAAAATCAATTTTCAACAAAGTATTTAAACTTTTAACTCAGAAATTTAATTTTACAAACAAGAAGACAAATTTTCAACAAAAATTATTATAAAAAAGATAAGTTGTAAACAAAATAGTTAAAATTACAATTAAAAATACGAATTTTAACCAAAACAGTTGACTTTTGAAGCAGAAAGTGTGATTTTTTAACCAAATTGTTTAAATTTGAACCAAATAGTATAATTTTTAATTAAAAATATAATTGTCTGGGTTTTGGATTTTGTTGTTTATTTCATTTTTTTTCGTCAATGTATATCATAATATCAACTTTTTAACTGTCACATTTCATTGATTTTATATGAAAATGGACCGTATAAGGTATTAGACACGATTTTCGGGCAAATCTGGGCCGATTTGGCTCTCGTCCGCAGGGACAATTTTGGAATTTGGTTTGTTGATTTCATTTCATTGGATCAGTATATTTCATAATATCAACATTTAAACTGTCACATTTTATTAATTTTATATGAAAATCGACATTTATGAAAAAAAAGTCTTTTGGCTCTAAAAAAAAAAAATGTAAAATTCAAAAAACCGGAAGTGACAGTGTCTTCAGTAAACATTACCCTACACTTATATGAAAAAAACACAGGAAATTCAAAATTGACAATTCGTAAAAATTAGCGAAACCATCACACTGTGTCACATTTTGTCTGATTTGACCCTCGTCTGCACGGATAATTTAGGATTCTATGGTTGATTGTAATTTGTTTCGTTAATGTTTATCATAATATCAACTTTTTAGCTGTCACATTTCATTTATTTTATATGAAAATTGACCGTATAAGGTGTTAGACACGACTTCCGGGCACATTTGGTCCGATTTGACCCTCGTCCGCACATATAATTTTGGATTTGATTGTTGATTTTATTTCTTTCGGTTAATATATTTCATAATATAAACTTTCAAAGTGTCACATATCATTAATTTTATATGAAAATGGACCGTATAAGGTAATATACACGATTTCCGGGCTCATGTGGTCCGATTTGACCTCCGTCCGCACGTATAATTTTGAATTTTATTCTGGATGTCATTTCGTTTGCTCAATGTATATCATAATATCAACTTTTTAACTGTCACCTTTCATTGATTGTATATGAAAATTGACCGTATAAGGTATTAGACACGACTTCCGGGCACATTTGGTCCGATTTGACCCTCGTCCGCACAGATAATTTTGGATTTTGTTGTTTATTTCATTTTTTTTCGTCAATGTATATCATAATATCAACTTTTTAACTGTCACATTTCATCCGTGTACGCTGTTTTTTGACATAATAATCAGGTTATAACTAGAAAAAGCAAGGTTTTCGAAAAAAAGACGTACTTGTTATTAATGTTTTGTAAACTCAAGTTTATTCGCTCCTGAAGAAATTATCAAGAAATAATTTCCACACAATAACTTTCAATTTCAACCCCCCTCAACTCCTTGTATTATGCCAGGAAAATGCCTTAAAAAAACACAAAATAGCAGTTTTATGTCAAATTCATACCCAAGATGGTATTTTTAAACATTAATCTTTTTTTTTCTCGATAAGTGACAAGTTTTCAAGTATCTTTAACTAATTTTTCATTGCTTAAAGAATTATTATTTTTCAAAGAATTTTTTTTCCAGCAAATCGTGAAAAGTTACTGCTTTTCGGGGTTGAGAATATGTTTGATGAACGTAAAAAATAATATATCATGTTTGACATACTTTGCAATTGTCTAAAAATTTCTATTTGTATAATTTTTCAATACTAAATCGTGAAAAGTTAGTATTTTCTCGAATTAATGACCCAATTGAAGAATTTGAAGAGTAAGCTTTTTTTCAGGATATTTGTCAACAAGTTAAACAATTTTCAATTTTTTTTAACATCTTTTTTCAACTATGTCGCTTATTAATTAGTATTTGCTTATTTCAATGAAATCGAGCTGAAAAACAAAGTAACTGAAAAAATTGTTTAAAATATAATTATTGTCTACAAAATAAGGGTAACGTTTTGGAGATAATAAAATTGTGAATAGTAAGCGATATAGTATGAGGGATTCGAAAAAGCCAGAATTTTCTCTTCCCTTTCCATGAAAAGGTGCAAAAAATACGGCTCTTAAATTTTACAGAAATTAAAAAAATCGTTTCAACTAATGAAAATGTTTGCAATTTTTGAAGAGAAACAAAAATGTTCAAACGAGAATAATTGTTCAAAGAATTTAAAATTAGTTTCAAAATACTGAGCATGTTGTAACTTATCGAATGAGACTAATTCGTGTTAAAAAGTTTTAAAGAATACCGTCTTTAGCATGAATTTTATATCAAACGTATTTCATAGTAGACTCGGTCAGCTCCGAATCCCAAAAGTTATTGTTCTTGGTTAAGAAAAAAATCTCAATAATGCCGACTTTTATATATATTGAAAATATTCTCATTAACTACATGTAAAAAATCTAAAGTCGTCAGACTTATAAATAACTGGAAAAATAACATTTCTGTTGTGTTCGTCAGCGTATTTTATAGTAGACTCGGTCAGCTCCGAATCCCAAAAGTTATTGTTCTTGGTTAAGAAAAAAATCTCGATAATGTCGATTTTCGTATGGATATTGCAAATAGTCTCATTAACAACATGTAAATTATCTAAAGTTGGCAGACTTATATGTGTTTGGGAAAATAACAATTCTGTTGAGTTCGTCAGCGTATTTCATAGTAGACTCTGTCATCTCCGAATCCCAAAAGTTATTGTATTTGGTTCAGAAAAAATCTCAATAACGTCGATTTTGGTATAGAGATTGAAAATAGTCTCGCTAAATCCATGTAAAAAATCTAAAGTTGTCAGACTTGTATATTACTGGAAAAATAACAATTCTGTTGAGTTCGTCAGTGTATTTCATAGTAGACTCGGTCAGCTCCGAATCCCAAAATTTATTGTTCTTGGTTAAGAAAAAAATCTCAATAATGCCGATTTTTTTATAGATATGGAAAATAGTCTCATTAACTACGTGTAAAAAATCTAAAAATGTCAGACTTATATATAACTTGAAAAATAACAATTCTGTTGAGATCATCATGTATTTCATAGTCGACTCGGTCAGATCCGAATCCCAAAAGTTATTGTTCTTGGTTAAGAAAAAAATCTCAATAATGCCGATTTTTTTATATATATTGAAAATATTCTCATTAACTACATGTAAAAAATCTAAAGTCGTCAGACTTATATATAACTGGAAAAATAACATTTCTGTTGTGTTCGTCAGCGTATTTCATACTAGACTCGGTCAGCTCCGAATACCAAAAGTTATTGTTCTTGGTTAAGAAAAAAATCTCAATAATGTCGATTTTCGTATAGATATTGCAAATAGTCTCATTAAATTTCTTCTTCCAAGTCTGATAATATGTTAAATAAAAGTTGGGCTCAGAGGACACCCTTGTCTTACTCCTCTCACCAACTAAAAACTATCTCCTACTTGCTCTCCTACCTTGACCCTGCTTTTTGTCTGTCTAAAAATTCCTGATACTCTCTTTATTAACCCTCTCCTATTGCCTCTTTCAACATAACTTTCTATCTCGCCACGGTCTAATGAGTCAAAAGCCGCCCTTAAGTCCACGAACATTACTATCATTGCCCCTTTCTTCCTTTCAATTCTCTTATTTACAAGATAGTTCAGAAGATATATATTGTTCATTACCCCCATCCCTTTTATAAACCCTGTCTGATGCGGTGGCAACCACTTCTTCCTTCCATAAATCTGGCCATCCCTTTTATCTTCATACTCTATTGCACATTATCCATGCCTATTCCTTTAATTCTGTCCCCCCATATTTCCAGACTGCATTTGGAATCACATCTATACCACGTGCCTCTCAATCTTTCATCATTTCTAATACCTTGACAACTTCCTCCCTTGTAATTTCCTCCTCCTCATCTGTTTCCGTACCATATTTTCTTCCTTTCCTAACTTTCCTCTCTACCCCTCCTACTGATTCTATAAAATATTTTTTCTATTCTACCATCTCAATATCCTGATTTACTCTTTTCCTTCTTCTTCTCTCTCTATTCACTACCTTCCAAACCTCTTCTTTCCTCCTAGCCCTCTACGCCCCTTCTTGAAACCTTTTATTTTCCTCCTCTTTTTTTATCACTTAACTCAGTATACTCCTTCTTTTTTCTCCTATATTCTTCTTCACTGCTTGTTCCTTTTCTCCATTTTCTTAATTCCCTTCTCACTTCCTTCTTCTTCTGTTTAAATTCCTCATCCCATCCACTTCTATGCCCTCCTTCACTAACTTCTTTTTTGCTTATGCACTCTAATACTCTTTTTATTTCTCCTATCATTATTTCCATTTCCTCGTTTACATTTCGTTTCCCCATTTTGATATTCCTGACTTTTTCTTTAAACTGTTCTTTACCTGCCACTCGAGGAACCTACTCCAAGCAAGCTGAAGTACCGTAAAAACCAGACATCCCCGTAGAAGATGTGTTTTTTACACCTGGGGAATTGGTTCAATCTCGTGTCCTCGAGGAACCCACTCCAAGCACCCTAAAGTACTGTAAAAACCAGATTTCCCCGAAAAATATGTGTTTTTTATACCCTGGGCATTGGTTCACTCTCGTGTCCTCGAGAAACCCACTCCAAGCACCAAAAAGTACTGGAAAAACCAGACATTCTCGGATGAGATGTGTGTTTTACACCTCGGGCATGGGATCAATCTCGTGTCCTCGAGGAACCTACTTCAAGCAAGCTGAAGTACTGTAAAAACCAGACTTCCCCGTAGAAGATGAGTTTTTCACACCTGGGGCATTGGTTCAATCTCGTGTCCTCGAGGAACTCACTCCGGAAACCCTAAAGTACTGTAAAAACCAGGCTTCCCCGTGGAAGATGGGTTTTTTACACCTGGGGCATTGGTTCAATCTCGTGTCCTCGAGGGACTCACTCCGGAAACCCTAAAGTACTGGAAAAACCAGACTTCCCCGGAGGAGATGTGTTTTTCACACCTGGGGCATTGGTTCAATCTCGTGTCCTCGAGGACCTCACTCCGGAAACCCTAAAGTACTGGAAAAACTAGACTTCCCCGGAGAAGGTGTGTGTTTCACACCTGGGGCATTAGTTCAATCTCGTGTCCTCGATGAACTCACTCCGGAAACCCTAAAGTACTGGAAAAACCAAAGATGTGTGTTTCACACCTGGGGCATTGAATTAATCTCGTATTCTCGAGCAACCCACTCCAAACACCCTAAAGTACTGGAGAAAACCAGACTTCCCCTTATAACATGTGGTTTTTACACCTGGGGCATTGTATCAATCTCGTGTCCTCGAGGAACTCACTCCGGAAACCCTAAAGTACTGGAAAAACCAGTCTTCCCCGGAGGAGATGTATTTTTCACACCTGGGGCATTGGTTCAATCTCGTGTCCTCGAGGAACTCACTCCAGGACCCCTAAAGTACTGGAAAAATCAGACTTACAGACACATCTATCGATGAGCAGGTTCTCCCGACATCCTGCTACGCCTTTCTTTGAGCCGAGTTGTTCGTACATTTCTCGCCACACAGGTCCAATTGTCCGAACAATCCTATCATGTAGGATAGCTGTAAAGATCTTATACAGCTCGTTCAGACAAGTTATTGGCCTGTAATTTTTAGGGTCAGCTCAGTTGCCCGTCTTTGGCAGGAGCACTGTGCGCCCTTTAACCAACCACTCCGGAATGGGCCCTTCCGAATTTAGATATGAGTTGAAAATTCGGGCAAGATGCTGGTGTGTTGAAGGAAACTTCTTCCACCAGTAGGTCTTGATACCATCTGGTCCGGGAGCAGAATAGTTCTTCATGCCTCTTATACGTTTTTCACCTCCTCGGTAGTGATAGGCGGGCATTCCTCCTCAGGTGTTATGAGGGCACTGCATAGCTTCTTGAAGCTATTTATATTCGCTAAGTGATCTTTTAGTGGATTCTGGACTTCGTAGACTTCTCTCCAAAATGTCTCGATCTCCTCTGGTGTGGGTGGGTGGACGACAGTAACTGGAGAGTCTTGGAAGAGTCGAGATGGGTCAGACAAAAACTGTTGATTTTCTCTCACCTACCTCTCTCTCCGCTCTAGACTTCTCCCAGCATTAGAAAGTACTCGTAGTCTGTCACAATATGCTGCCTGATGGTCAGTAGCTTTGACTTGTAGTACAGAGGTCGGATTCTTCGGAAAAATCTCCACGAAGCTCATCATCCAGTTCAGCCAGATCTTTGGGCTTGAGAGAAACCTGAATGTTAATGTTTCTCCGGTTCCTGAAGCATCGCCCTTCCTCGATTGGATTCCCGCTCGCCGTTGGTCTCAGTATCGCCTCTCTTTCTCTGTTTCCGGCTTGTTCTGGCTGCGTTTGAGTAGGCGCCCCGCTTATATAACCCCTTTTCCGGAGTTCCTCGGCACGGTTTCGCAGACTTTTATGCGAAAAATGCGAGAGCTCTGGGTGTTTCGCGCACCACAGAGCATGCAGTCGCGCCATGTAACCTTTTCGTTAGGTAGACGTATTCGCACCAGTAAAGGCTACATTTTTGTGTTCGTGTGCTTCATTACAAAGATGCTGCATTTCGAGCAAGTTGGAGATACGACACCTGAGGATACTTCAATTGCTAGGCTAGAAGTTTAAATACTTTGTTGAAAATTTATCATTTAAGTTTAAAATTTATTTCCTTGGTTGAAAATTTAAATATTTTGTTGAAAATTCTTCTTTTTTTAAATAATTTTTTACTTCAGTTTAAATTTGAAATTAGAATAGATGGTTGGCATCATGTTTAAATAATTAAAGCCTCCACATAGATAACGTTGGATCCACAAGAATCTGTTTTTCCAAACTGTAAGCATATGCCGATATAATTTTTTCAATAACATACATATATACTACTATCACACAGAACAGAAAAACCTTGGACCGAAAGCTATTTTAAGTGATCTAACGGTATCTCAGCCAAGGCTTCAAGTTTTACATGATTTTAGAATCAGTTTAAGTTAACTAAAAAAAAGTATAAAAATGCTATGATTGATAATAAATATTTTTTTCCAAAATATGCAATAAAAGGCATGCTCAAGTCGCTAATAACTATTCTTACTGATGTAAATACAAAGATATTACTACCTAGAGGAAAGTCTAATAGAAATTTAATCTTTTGAGTAAAATTATTGCATTTTTAATAAAATAAACAAATTCTTACCCAAGTAGTTTATTTTTCGACTGAAGAGATGAATTGTCAACTAACAAGATTAATTTTCTACCAACAAAATCAAACTTCTGATAAAAAAAATTAGTTTTCAACCAAGAAGTTTCATTTTTAACAAATAAAATATATTTTCAAACAACAGGTTAGATTTTCAGTTAAAAAAATTAATTTTCAACAAAAAAATAGAACGATATTGGAGCAAAATAGTTACATTTGCAACCACAGGAATCAATTTTCAACCAAAATGATGAATTTTCAACAACAACAAAAATATATTTTTAACCACGTAGTTCAACTTTTAACCCAGTAGTTGAATTTTCAACAACAAAAATGAATTTTCTTTCGCCTGTTTTCCAGATGAGATTGTAAATCTGGTTTTCCAAAGCGGCATTAATCTCTCTATGCACCTCACGATGTGTGGATGCACCTTTAAGCTTTCCAACAGACAGATGATAAGTCTATGGCAGGTTGAATCAAAAGCTTTTCGGTAATCAATCAATGCTATCGATAGGTAACGCTGATAGAATGCTGCTTCTTTACAGACACATCTATCGATGAGCAGGTTCTCCCGACATTCTGGTACGCTGTTCTTTGAGCCGCGTTGTTCGTACATCTCTCGGCACACAGGTCCAATTGTCCCAAGAATCCCATCATTAAGGATAGCGAAGATCTTGTAGAGAGTGTTCAGACAAGTTATTGACCTGTAATTTCTATGGTCAGCTAAGTTTCCCGTCTTCGGCAGGAGCAATGTGCGCCCTTCAACCAACCACTCTGGGATGGGCTCTTCCAACTTCAGATATGAGGTGAAAATTCAGGCCAGATTCTAGTGGGTTAAAGGAAACTTGCACCAGTAGGTCTTGATACCATCTGGTCCCGGAGCGAAATAGTTCTTCATGCCTCTGAATCCGTTTTTCACCTTCTCGGTAGTCATACGTGGACATTCCTCCTCAGGTGTTATGAGGGCACTGCAGAGCTCCTTGAAGCTATTTATATTCTTTGAGTGTTCTTTCAGAGAACTTCGTAGACTTCTCTCCAAAATGCCTCGACCTCCTCTGGTGTGAGCGGGTGGATGACAGTAACTTGAGGGTCTTGGAAGAGTCGAGATGAGTCAGACAAAAACCTAGCGTTAGATATTACTCGTACTCTGTGTGTTTACACACACACACATATATATATATATAGATATATAAATGTATGTACATATATATGTATATATATTTGCTTTTTTGCATCGCACTTCTGCCTCTATCTCTCGCACTACGAAATTCTTCGGGATACATCTGTGGCGACATTAACCAGCGTGAGCATATGGTCGCTCATGTATTTTATATGGATGACCTGAAGATCTATGCCTCTGGTAAAGGCAAACTTCAAACTGCCATAAATATCGTCAAAAATTTCCCCAAATTCCTTTTAACTTTTCTGTCTCATTTTCACTCAAAACGTCATCATCAGGATTTTTAACTAAATACTCAACAGCCGTACTCTCATAAACGGCATTATTACTCTGGATGGCAGGTGTCCATAGGACGCAACCTCCTTCCGTACTCTGCATAACAGAATCAACTAGAAACTCAACAGCCGTACTCTCACAAACGGCATCATTACTCTGGAAGGCAGGTGCCCATAGGACGCAACCTCCTTCCCGGGGACCGTGCCTCCTCTATCGAGGACACCTCCCCCAGGGACAGGACACCACAGTCAGCGGTTCCTTCCCGATTCGAAATGGAAGAGCCGACACCAAAACTGGCCATCTCTCTCTCCCTTCCGTCAGCCTCTCTCTCAGTCAAGCGCTTTCATCCGGAGGTGCCAAATCCCCGTGCCCTCACCGCACTTCCGTAGCCAGGGCGAAGAGGGGAGGTCCGTGCGCTCACCTCACTGCCACCTGCACCCGGAGTTCCCTCTTGGCCATTGAGTGAACCAGAAACAGGTGTAATACAGCGAACCGAATTGCACCTCTCCGAAACCTGCGCATGAGTTTCTGTCTCATCTTCACCCTGGCGGGACCCGCACCAACCGGAGCTAGGCTGGGGTATAGAGCTTACGAACTGACAATCACTTAACCGTGGGACTTAATTTCACACGGAGACCAAACTGTCTCCAACTTCCTCAAAAATTTCGTCATTCAGCTCTATCTCATCGTCGAAACAACAATTACCAACAAAAGCTCTT
This sequence comes from Andricus grossulariae, assembly GCA_011634705.1. Taxonomy (NCBI): domain Eukaryota; kingdom Metazoa; phylum Arthropoda; class Insecta; order Hymenoptera; family Cynipidae; genus Andricus; species Andricus grossulariae. Next base: position 219,805,395 of record JAABKJ010075445.1, read on the forward strand.
TCTATAGGATATTCGTGGTAGAGGACTTTGCTTCCGGAGAAACAGCCAATATTCGAACAATATTCTCTTTACTACTTTTCACATTAAAATTTACTGGATTTCGTGAAAGCGCATCCGCATTGGCATTAACACGACCTGGCTTGTATACTATTTTCCATTCATATCCTTGGAGTTTTACTTTTCAACGAGCCAAACGGGATCCCATCGTAGGGTCTTTTAACTTGTCTAACCATACTAATGCTTTGTGATCTGTAACTAACGTAAATCTCGAGGCGTTTGCCATGTTGCAAACAATTCATCATCAATATGTCTGTCATGCCTGAGAGCCTGTCTCGAGGCGTTTGCAATGTTGCAAACAATCACACAGTCAGTGAGTCAGTTTGTCCTGCCTGAGAGCCTGTCTCGAAGCGTTCGCAATGTTGCAAACATCCATCAGCAGTATAATTGTCATGCCTGAGAGCCTTTCTCTAGACGTTTGCAATGTTGAGAACAATCACACAGTCAGTGAGTCAGTTTGTCCTGTCTAAGAGCCTGTCTCGAGGCGTTTGCCATGTTGCAAACAATTCATCAGCAATATTTCTGTCATGCCTGAGAGCCTGTCTCGAGGCGTTTGCAACGTTGCAAACAATAACACAGTCAGTACGTTAGTTTGACATGCCTGAGAGCTTGTGTCGAGGCGTTCGCAATGTTGCAAACAATCCATCAGCAGTATGGTTGTCATGCCTAAAAGCCTTCCTCAAGACGTTTACAATGTTGAGAACAATCATACAGTCAGTGAGTCAGTTTGTCCTGTCTGAGAGCCTGTCTCGAGGCGTTTGCCATGTTGCAAACAATTCATCAGCAATATGTCTGTCATGCCTGAGAGTCTATCTCGAGGCGTTTGCAATGTTGAGAACAATCACACAGTCAGTGAGTCAGTTTGTCTTGCCTGAAAGCCTGTCTCGAGGCGTTTGCAATGTTGCAAACAATCCATCAGCAGTATGGATGTCATGCCTGAGAGTCTGTCTCGAGGCGTTTGCAATGTTGAGAACAATCACACAGTCAGTGAGTCAGTTTGTTCTGTCTAAGAGCCTGTCTCGAGGCGTTTGCCATGTTGCAAACAATTCATCAGCAATATGTCTGTCATGCCTGAGAGCCTTTCTCGAGGCGTTTGCAACGTTGCAAACAATAACACAGTCAGTACGTTAGTTTGACATGCCTGAGAGCTTGTCTTGAGGCGTTCGCAATGTTGCTAACAATCCATCAGCAGTATGGTTGTCATGCCTGAGAGCCTTTCTCGAGACGTTTGCAATGTTGAGAACAATCACACATTAAAAAATGACTTTTTTTAAAAATGAAAAAATACCTGGAGATATGGCCGAGATGAATATAGGGGTATCTTCAGTTTTTCGATGGGACTTATGTCGTTGTTTATAATAATAGCTTAATACTCAAATCTATATGCGCCATGGGGATACGTGAAGGTATGCACGTGGAGGGGGTAAGAACATTGTTGAACCTAATTTTTTTTCATTATTGAAGTTTTTATCCCAATTATGATACCTTAGTGTACATTAAGTTTTAGTAAGTAACTTTAAATTACTTTTCGTTATTGTTAAATGCATTGCTGAAAATTATAAACAATATAATTGATTAAAAAATGACTTTTTTTAAAATTGAACAAAAACCTGGAGATATTGCCAAGATGAATATAGGGGTGTCTTCAGTTTTTCCATGGGACTAATGGCGTTGTTTATAATAATAGCTCAATATACAAGTCTATATGCGCCATGGGGTTACGTGAAGGTATGTACGTGGAGGGGGTAAGAACAATGTTTAAGCTAACTTTTTTTCATTATTGACATTTTTTTCCCAATTATGATACCTTAGTGTACATTAAGTTTCAGTCAGTAACATTAAGTCATTTTACCTTATTGTTAAATGAATTCCTGAAAATTATAAACAATATCATTGTTTAAAAAATGACTTTCTTCAAAAAATGAAAAAAACCCCTGGAGATATTGCCGATATGAATATAGAGGTATCTTCAGTTTTTCGACGGGACTTATGGTTTTATTTATAAAAATAGATCAATATTCAAATCTATATGCACCATGGGGTTACGTGTAGGTATTCACGTGAAGGGGGTAAAAAAGATTGTTAAACCAACTTTTTTTCCTTATTGAAATTTTTTTCCCAATTATGATACCTTAGTGTACATTAGGTTTTAGTAAGTAACTTTAAATTACTTTACGTTATTGTTGAATAAATTCCTGAAAATTATAAACAATATAATTGTTTAAAAAATGACTTTTTTTAAAAATGAAAAAATACCTGGAGATATGGCCGAGATGAATATAGGGGTATCTTCAGTTTTTGATCATGAATGAAAAAGCAAGACAGCATCTCAAAGATCATGATTTTGTATCTCCCAGATTATTGTGGGCTAGAATGTAGATAGGAATCAGAACATTATTTCTCATAGCGTGCTACGCCCCAGTTGATAGTGATCCAAGAGAAGTCAAAGACGCCTTCTGGGACACTTTAAATGATACCCCAGCACAAAAGAATGTATTGATACGAATTGAATTGATAATACTAAGACACCCTGCAAATCTCACTTTGCGACAATGACGCATTGGACCTATGTGTCAATGCGTGTAAATGCGTGAAGATGGTATTTAAATGTTTATCTTTCTATACGTACAAATACGGTGCAGAAGTCTAAAGTCAGCGAATACACTTCAATGCGTTGGCACGCAAACGCTTCAACATTGGTCAATGCGTGTGAATTCGTGAGAGTAAAACACACTCTTGAATTCACCCCAATGCGTCACGGCGAATTTCAGCAAGTGTTGATTTATATAATTTAATCCGTCACAGAAAAACCAACGTGCGGGGCATGTAGAATTTATTGCAAATGCTTAGTAACTTGTCTCGTAGTTCAGTCGCGGGTACTCTGGACTGATACACGAGGGATCGCTGTTTCAAGTCTCGACGCATGCACTTTTTATTAATCTTTCTTCTAATTGACCTCGACCACGCATTCATATGAATCCACACGCATTCATATGAATCCACACGCATTCAATTCGCGCTGTCTCAATTCATCTAAATGCGCCTCAATACGTTTGAACGAATCAGAAAACGGGATTCACGCACATTAGTTAGTTAGATAGTTAGTTTTAGGACGGGCGAGGAGCCCATGGAGAGTTCCTCTGGTGGTCAAGCTATAAAGCCTATTGTGCCACACACTTACTTACTCGCTCTCAGCAGTTAACCCCAGACCTCTTGACGAAGCCTAGTATGTCGACTACTGATCGTGTTGTAATTTCCTCTGGTCACATAAAATGGGCCCCGAGGATCTGTTGCCTGAGCCCAGCTAATGCCGGGCACTGGCATAGTACATGCAGGGATGTTTAGTCATTTTCGGCTGTCATTTTGCCTGTCGTTTTCCTGTGGTCGCGAAAAAACTACAGGGAAAAAATGACAGGCCTGTCATTTTTTTCTCGTCATATATTTTCGTAAGGGACGCCCAGGTATGTATAGGTTTCTCCAGTGTCAAGATATCTAATAAAACTTATATCCACAAGTTCAGGATCCTCAGGAACGCCAGTATTCGTTCCTTTCTTCAGATTAATATTGGCACATTTGTGCAATCCAAAGTCCTTACAAATCTCTCCTGTGTACCCCTTGGCGATATTTAAAGCAACTGAGTTGAAGTTTGCTTGCAACAGAAGCATAGATCGTGACCTTATGTTCCCGATGATCAGTGTCGCCGCAAAGGTATCCAGAGGAATTGCGTAGTGCGAGAGATAAAGAGGCAGAAGTGTAATGCGAAAGAGCAGAGGGATTATGGCATCCCCCTGAAAGACTCCCCTCTGGAAGGTGACGTTGTTCGTTTTCACGATAATTTCCAGATGAGATGATAAATATAGTTTTCCGAAGGGGCATCAGTCTCTCTACGCATCTCACTATGTGTGGATGAACCTTCAAGCTTTCCAACCGATAGATGTTAAGTCTATGAGGGGTTGAATCGAAAGTTTTCCGATAGTCAATCAAGGCCGTTGGCAGGACGCGCTGATGGACTGCTGCGTCTTTACAGACGCACTTGTCAATTAGCAGATTCTCTCGGCATTCTGCTACACCTTTTTTCGAGCCACGTTATTCGTACATCTCTCTCCACACGGGCTCAATTCTTCGAATAATTCTGTCATTTAGGACAGCTGTAAAGATCTTACACAGCGTGTTCAAACAAGTTATTGACCTGTAATTCTCTAGGTTGGACAAGTCGCCTTTTTTTGGTATTAGTACTTGCGATCAAGGTGAAAGAATAATTTGGTTAGGAGATATGAACGGATGGGTTGGCATCCAGCATCAAGACACAGATACAGAAAGGATACTAGGTAAATTCGGGGATCCAAGGAAAAATTATAACGGGGAAAAGTTAGTTAGCTTATGCTTAGAAGATGTTCCAGATACTAAAGTCAAACTCAGATTTATCGATTCTTTCCGATTCATGCCCAGTAGTCTAGAAAAATTGACCTCATATCTCAATGACAGTGAAAAAACTATTACAAGAAAATGTTGCAAAAATTACAGTGAATTCAATCTGTTAACGAGAAAAGGTGTATTCCCATATGACTACATTGACAGTTGGCAAACATTGGAAAAAGAGACTTTACCTCCAAAGGAGGCAATCTATTCAAAATTAAATGTTTGTCACATTTCCGCCGAAGATTATCAACATGCGTGTAAAGTGTGGGAAACTTTTAATTTTCAACATTGAGGGCAGTATTCAGATCTGTACCTCAAAACCGATGTTTTACTTTTGGCAGAAATTTTTGAAAATGTTAGAAAAGCTTGTTTCACAACATATTAATTAGACCCTTTGCACTATTAAACAGCACCGGGACTTTCTTTGGATGCAATGCTAAAGTACACAGGAATTGAACTGCATTTACTAACTGATGCGGAAATGTTACTATTAATTAAAAAAACAATCAGAGGTGGTATTTCACAGTGCTCAAACAGGTTTGCAAAAGCAAACAATCGATTTATGGGAGAAGATTTTAATCCATTCGATTCAGAGTTATACATTTTTTACTTTGACATCCACAATCAGTATGGTAAAGCTATGAGTGAATATTTACCATATCAAGATTTTGAATGGTTTGAAAATTTCGAAAATAATCCAAATTTTTTTGATGTACCTGATGATTTACCTGAAGGCTATATTCTTGAAGTGGATCTAGAGTACCCAGAAGAGCTTCACGATTTGCAGAAGGATCTTCCATTAGGCACGGAACACTTTGTGCCTTCTGGTTCAAAATGTACGATTCCAAAGTTAGTACCCAATTTGCTACCAAAGAAAAATTATGTTCTACATTATCGAAATCTAAAAATGTACCTGAAATTAGGCATGAAACTAACGAAAATTCATCGAGTGCTAAAATTCAAACAAAAGGCGTGGTTAAAAGAGTACATTGATTTAAATACAGAACATAGAAACCCAACTCTCGGTTTCTGTCCCCCCGGTCTCGGCCTTCCTAGAACTGCCAACCCACGCGGTTTCTCAGCGCGCAGGGTGAGAGAAGGTTCCGATTTTCGCCTCGGAAGGGCCGCAGTGCGCGAGTACTTAGTCGAGTCCATTGCGCAATATTATGCATTTCAATTGGAAACGGTTCAGGCGGCCCTGACTGTTTACGTATGGATCCCCCCGCCTTGTGGCGAAGGCTTTTTGCAGCATTCTTTTTAATGTGATAATTGAAAAAAATGCGCCATATTAGCGGCATTACAACACAAGCATCGCAGTAGTGAAGTACTCCATTTATTATCTAAAAAAGGAGTAGATAAAAAAGTTGTCTACATCAATTTTTGCTTACGAGACATACCATGCTTGTTACCGGCCATGCCGGAGGAAGAGGGTCTTCGGTTCTGATTTTCGGCGAACTTAACGACAAAACGAAAAACTACCATCCTTCAGGGATGGTATAGAAATTTTGGAAAAATGTATTTTTTTTGGTGTGGATTTGAACAAAGGGGGCGATAAGCATGCAAATTTATAAATAAATTTTCCAATGAGTTGTTGGTCTACTTCACTTACTTTGCTTGTTACCAGCCATGCCTGAGGAAAAGGATCTGCTCAGTTCTGCTTTCGTGCGAACCTAATGACAAAACTAGAAACTAGCATGAACTTAGTTCCTGAATGATGGTTGTTTTTCATTTTGTCGTTAGGTTCGTCGGAAAGCAGAACCGAGTAGATCCTCTTCCTCACGAAAGCAAAAGCGTGGTGTTATCGTAGTGTCGCTCATAGGGTGAATTGTTTTCTTTCGATTATTACATAAAATATAGAATTTTCCCCGAAAAACGGCCCTTGCCGGGAGTCTTTCTTCTCTTTAGATTATGTATAGAACAACAAAAACAGACATTTACCGATAATTTCCAGGGGCCTTAAATATCTGCGAGTTCCCGACAATTTGTATCAAATAACCAATTTTTAATTTATATTAAAAGTACCAGCAGAACTGTTATTTTTTTACTCTATACTCTTTTCAAATGTTGTCGGTTCTCGATACATTTAAATTATTTTTCACTCCAGAAATGGCTGATATCATTATACGCCATACAAATAAGAGAGCAATCTCAACATATGTAGCATATAATGGAAAAAAATCCAGGGAAAAAACAACTAGTGTAGCAAAATCTTGAGATTCAGGAATTCTATGCATTCCTGGCTATTTTGGTAACTTCTGGAGCCAAAAACTCGAATACTGACAATACCATTGATATGTGGAAGTCATACTCATACCCATTGTATCGTGCAGCAATGAGCATCAATCGCTTCTGGAACATCATCCGTTTTATTCGATTTGATGATGCTAACACTCGTGCTCAGCGCATGAAGAGTGATAAAGCTGCTCCTATATGAGACATTTGGACAATGCTTAATACTAATTTGATAAAAAATGATAATCCAACGGAGCACCTGACAATCGACGAGCAACTTTACCCATATCGGGGTAAAAGTAAATTCACTCAGTATATTCCATCAAAGCCAGCCAAGTATGGAATTAAAGTATGGTGGATCTGTGATGCTAATAATTCGTATCCACTTACTGGACAGCTTTACACTGGGAAATCGAGTGCCGGTCGGGAGAAAAACGTTGGTGAGAGAGTAGTAAAAGACTTGGTGACACCGTACAAAGGATCCGGTAGAAATATCACAATGGATAATTATGCCACTACTTTGCCATTGGCAAAATTTTTACTGTCATGGGACTTGACGATTGTTGGCACTTTGAAAAAAAATAAGAAGTACATTCCACCAGCGATGGCTGCATCGGAAAACGGGAAGAACTATCTACTGTGTTTGGCTTTCATGAGAAAGTAACAATGTGTAGTTATGTGCCAAAAAAAAATAAGGCAGTGATTATGCTATCGTCGATGCATCAAGAAGCGAAGATTGGTGAATGTACGAAGAAAAAAACAGAAATAATTCAATTTTATAATTGATCAGAAGCCGGAGTGGACACGATGGACAAGATGCTTGGTAGATATACTACAAAGAGATCAACTCGAAGGTGGCCTCTAGCATTTTTCCTCTATCCGCAACCCGAGGACGCGTTCGGTGGCTTTGTCATAGGCTCTTCAGTTCTATTCGAAAGGAATAGAAACCAAAACCAAAATAAAACTAAAATATATATATATATATAGCCTTTCTTGAATAGTACGGCAGAACAGTCTTCGTATTAGCCAATGAGATTCAAAGGACACAATGTGTTGTAGCCATGAACTTGTTTGAAATTTACACGATCAAAGTTTGTTGTGCTGCACGTAATTCATATGGAGTTACAGTTAAAAATTTCCCTCAAATGCATTTAGTTGTACGCGGTCAGTAATTATCAAGCATTCATTATTTATATAAACTCGTAAATTTACATATAAAACGATTACTTCAAAGCACTACTTTACGACTGCGTACCCGGTAAGAAGGCTTGCATTCAAAGGTATTAAAAATTTCAATACCTAGGATAGCCGTTTCTGTCCTCATTTTTTGAATCCCCGATTAGGCAGCGAAAATATTCAGATTCCAATCCATTTTCAAGTCGACAGGGGCTGTCAAGCTTAACTTGAAATAAATTAAAAACGGCATTTTCGTTTAACGCATTAGAAGACGTATCAAAAGCATAAAATTTGCCAAATCTAGTAGGATTGTGCATAACAATACATCACTTTATAATAAAACTCTCGCTTTATGCAACTGTGATCAATTAAAAATATATAAAATCATGATAAAGAAATTGAAAAAATTAGTTTTCATCACAGCTACCTGTGTAGCAATCAATCTTGACAACATAAAATGACTAATACTCTGTGTTTTTAAAATCTTTTACACTCATTATTATTCGAAAAACAATAAATAAGAACAGCGAAATATGCATGTGAAAAGGGATTAAAAATGTTCTATTTCATGGTCGATTTGGGATATTCAAAAGTTTTCAGAAAAATATTGTCGTCACTGAGTACAGAAAGCGCTTCAATTTAAGAGATAACTTCTACTGCTCTAAGGATTCAAAACGCGAGGACAAAAACGGTATCGAAAAGGATTCAATAATTGTCACGTCACCATTGAACAGGAAATTTATCGGGATTATTTCGTAAATAGACATGAATTCTAAAAGTATTTCAGCTTTTTATTATCAAATTTTTCATAACAAAAACACTTGAAATATAGAACGTAAAATATATGTGAATTCAAAATTAATATCGAAGGGAGGGATTCTGCTTTTGGCTAATTTCTCATTAAGTATCTTAACTAAATAGCCACTTGAATTATAACATAAAAGTTACTCGAATTATCCTTGTACTCCACGTTTTAAAAGACTCAGAATTGAGAATTTAAGTCTCGATAGCTTTAATCATATGTATATATCATATTTCTCGTAAAGCAAAAAATTTCCCATTAGGGATAGAAAAAAAATTCAATTTGATTTTTTGAGGAAAAAATTGTTCTGATATTTTGGATAAGAAATCAAAACGATCCAATTAGGGGTTTTAAGGGTAGAAAATATGGATTTATATTTTTTATTGAGCCCGCACTAATAAGTAAAATTAAAAATACCACTGATATTTAAAAATATCAAAAAATTATTTTTATGACTTTTCACCTTTTTTTTAGATTTTTCTCGAGAACGGTTGTTTCGTTGAACAAAATTAATGCAAAAAACAACACAATGTATTTTTCTCGATGAAGCTTCCAAATGTTTAAGAATTTTATGGAGGTCATCAAATGCTTGTACTCTGTTAATATAGAGTTACTGATATTCAAAAATTAACATCAGTAGCAGTATGCAAAAATAATTCTACAAACAAAGCTGCTGAGATATAATTCTTCGATTCAGTACGAAATTTGAGTTTTCGATTCGATATTCGACACACGGCTGGCTCGGGCTCGGATCGAATCGAAAATGTTTGTCTCAGCCAGGATCGAAAGGTGGCCTTGGCTCAAAATTAATCGTATGTACGTTAACATATTCAAAATACAATAACCTAATTTTATTTCGTATATGTATCATCCTAAAATGTTAATAAATATTCTAAAGCTACTAATTGTCTTTAAATAAAACTAATAAGAAGAAATACACTGAATTTTGTTTGTTTTATTTCTGATTAGGATAAAACTAAATTGCCTTCATACATCTTAATACTTTTTTCACCTCCACGGTAGTGGTGGGTGGGCGTTTCTCCATAGGTGTTATGAGGGCACTGCACAGCTCCTCGAAGCTATTTATGTTCTTTGAAACTTCTTTCGGTGGTGGACAGTAACTGGAGAATCTTGGAAGAATCGAGATGTGTCAGAGAAAAACTGTTCGTTTTCTCTGAACCACCTCTCCCTCCGCGTCAAATAGTACCCGTATTCTGTCAAAAATGTGCTACTTGATGGTCAGCAGTTTCGAATTGTTAAATGTGTGATGACACATCCACAGTAAGCGCAAACTGTCGAACCTTGGCGGTGAAATTCCTGCAGATGTTATGTGGTTAATCACACACTGAATGCGGGATGCGTACTGTCGTGCTCTGCCTATCTTTGTGCTGAGTTGATGCATTCGTCTTTTGGACTTATAATCAGCAGTTGGTTTTTGTCGGTTTGTTTGGTTTTTGGTTTTGTCTCAAAAGTCCCGGGACGGTTGGATATTTTCTCAGATAAACCATTTTCCACAAAAGTGAAGGTCATTTCTGAAGTAAATTTCAACTGGTAATTCAATGGTGACCTTTATTTTGACCTTTAAGTTGATCTTCGTCGCTTTTTGGAGATAAAGTTAGCTTTTTAAAATGGAAACCTCCTTTTTTTACATCGGCAATCGATAGAGCGGAAAATTCTACGTTCAGATACGTTCAAAAGTCATAAGTAAATTGTAACGTTTAAGGTCAATTAGAGGTTACTTGAAATAAACAAAGTTTTCCAAGAGGTCAGTGCAATTCCTGTAGTATTTTTCACCGGCGAATTCAATGGTGAACTTCATTTTGACCTTGAAGTTGACCTTTGTGGCTTTTAGAAGATCAAATTTTTTTTTCTTTAATGGAAACCCCCTTTTTCACATCTGCAATCGATAGAGGGAAAAATACTACGTTCAAGTACGTTCTCAAGTCATCGGACAATTGTAACGTTCCAGGTCAGTTAAAGGTTATTTGAAATTAACAAAGTTTTCCAAGAGGTCAGTGTAATTCCTGAAATCTAATACCTTCTCTGGATGAGAATGTAAAAATACGAATTTTCAAGTACCATGAGCATTAATGATGGTTATTTTATAGTTTTAATCTTTACAAATAGTATTGAGGACATGGAAAAAATTTAATATTTGGAAAACCCAGAAGCAAGATGAAAAAAAAATGAAATAATCAAAATTTTGATGAGAATGTGCCCACTATACGGGCCGATTTTTTCACTATTAATGTTATTTTTTACGAATAAAAAAGAAACTACACATCCTCTCAAAAAGTGACCAATAACAAATTTCTAGATCTTTTTGAAGTACACAGTTTATGTTCAATCATTATTTGCCGTATCTTGCATAGTTTGACCGTGGAATTGAATTTTTGATTTTTCATCAATTTTTGTGCAATAAAAATGGGAATTTTCGATTTTTCAAGAAAATTCAAGAAGTCGTTATGATGGTCCTGTAGGGCGTGCAAAAAGAAACACTTTTTTCGAACTGACTTTTTTTCGTGTGGTGCGTTTTTTGGCTGAACATGTTAATTTTCGTTTCCTCTTTTGGATTTTGAACATGCTGTAAGTCTGAAAATTTTCATTTTATCAAAAAATGTCATTGAAATAAATTGTTTTCATTTTTGACTACTATGAACAGACGCACATATAGTTTCCAAATTGAAAAAAATAGCCTAAAAAATTTTCAAAATGCACTCACTTTTTGAATTTTCATCCAAAATGGCTGTCTAACGGAATTGACCTTTCGTTTGCGAGACTTGAATAGAATACCAAAGGCCAATCTAATAGGTCCATCCTTTGGAAAGTTATCGTGCTCACAGACAGACAGACATACATACATACAGACAGACAGACATACGCATTCGTAAAAACCTGTTTTTTGGGTTCATGGGGTCTCAAAACGTGGACATTTGACAAAAACCAGGGGGCGGCAAATTTTACACAAATTTAATACCTTCTCTGGATGAGAATGTGAAAATAGGAATTTTCAAGTACCATGAGCATTAATGATGGTTATTTTATTGTTTTAATCGTTACAAATAGTATTGAGGAGGTATTTCGGTACTCATTTCTGAACATTATCTCGTACATAAACGATGTTTCTTTACAGAAAATTTCCTAATTAACGTAAACCTGAAAATATCATCAATAAACAATTTCCACAAATTTTAAGCAGGTGAATATTTTATTATTTTACATGTTTAGTATGTAAAAAAAAATCAAGCGAATCCGAACTTTTTCGGTCCGATGCAAGATAAATACCTAGCGTGCCTCCACTACTGGTGGAAAAAGCAATAGCGAACCTCGGATTTTACCAGTTTTAAGGGAGCTGGGTGGATTTCTACCGTTTCTTATACCCATCTTTGATGACATAAGTGCTACTAGAGCACTAGTTGGTGGAGCTGCGGGAAGAGGTAAATCGGTCAATCATTCAAATGCTGCAAAACGACAGCTTGCAGAAAGCAAACCTCATAATGAAGCAATATGGAAGCAATTTCTTTGGGAAAAGGTCTTCATTTGGAACCATATAAACAACTGGGAGTTGATCTGAAACCATATACTCAAGGAGCAGGACTTAAGTGCAAGTGAAAAAACTCAAAATGACGCTACCTCACTGAGCATCAACCGATGCTCTAAGAATTATTAACACAATCCTTCTGAATGTTTCATAAAATGAGAGTTATTCGTATTTATTGCAATAAGTGGTAACATAAGTTGGAAGATTCAAGTAGTAGTACAGGGCCGGTTCTGGACCGATTAGTGTTAGGGCATGTCCGTGTGAGGATGAGTTTGTATTTGTTTGTATGTGTGATTGCGTATGGAGAGGGATGATGTGTCATGCTTTTTTGCGTCATAAGAAAATACCAAAGAGGTGAGTCATAGTATTGCCCTTTAATATGAGCCGTCATATGTCATGCATGTCATATGTCGTCGCAATGTTACATGCTTTTATGCAAGTTCGAACAAGTTTCATTTGTACACGTCACGCAAATCGCAGAAGTCGGTGATGTGCGTCTCATCTCATATTCAAGCTCTCATCATCCCTTTAACCAATGCCGCTTATGTGATATTATAACTGTACCGGGAATTTTTAACTTCTATTACAGAAAAAATTCACAGAACACACATTTTTCCTGTGTGAACGACCTGACAAAAAATTGAGTGAAGAAGAGGAACAAAATCTGTTGAAAGAGGCACACGGTAGCGTGGCCACTGACCACTTTGGCGAGAATAAGACAATCAAAAGATTACGCGAACAAACATCGTGGGTAAATATGGAGAAAGATGTAATCGACTTCTTTAAGAAATGTCAAACATGCCAACGCGAAAAATCGACCAGAATTCGTCCCAAGGTTGAAGCAATCATTCCGGAAATGCCGACGCAACCAAATGAGAAGATCGCGATGGATATAGTTGGCCCATTACCGGAAACAGCGAGTGGAAACAAATCTATTTTATCCATTCAAGATATGCTCGCGAAATATATATTTCTTATAGCACTGTGGGACACGACAAGCGAAAGCATACTAACAAACCTGCTAGATCACTACATTTACATATTTTCTTCGCCAAAGCACATCTTAACTGACCAGGGCGCTAACTTTGTATCGGAATTAGTTCAAAAATTTGATAACCTTTTTAGAATCAAGCATATCAAAACAACTGCTTTCCATCCACAAACTAATGGAGCCTTTGAAAGAACTCACGGAACAATTAAAGATTTGTTAAAAACATACATGGCCGATAATGAGACGGACTGGGATAAAAACTTGAACCTTATATGCTTAGCATTTAATACCACAGTCCATCAAAGTACAGGTTTAACGCCATTTGAAATGACATCCGGAAGAAAAGCCAATTGACCTTCAGCCTTAGCAACAACCACGCCGTTAACCCATCAAGAACTGTTAGACATTTGGCGAAAGAGACATGAGGAATATTTGGAAAAAGGAAGAACTGCCATTCAAAAAACACAGGAACGATTAAAAAGGCAGCAGCATGCAAAAATAATTATTAGTAATCCTCTTTTCGAAGCAGGCGATTTAGTATTATTGCATAATGATAGTAAAGAAACAAAATTAGCGAGCGAATGGCTCGGACCCTACACCATATGCAAACGCGTTCGTTCCTCTGATTATGAACAATGCACACATGCTATCTTATGTAAATTTCAAATTTCTATCCCTCAGGGATTTTAGGCTTTGGCCGCCGCGGGCGTTGCCTGTCATATCCGGTAAATATCAAGGTCATGGCCGTACTCAATACACTAGTGACGATCGTTCGGGTAAGTTCGGAACAGCGGCTGAACACGCAGTATCTCTTACGTATATTTTTTTATTGTATTGTGAGGCTGTGCTCGAGCTCTTCGATAAAGGGATAAAGTGACTTTGTGTTCTTTTTGTCTTGTGTTTTTGACTTTCTGCGACTAGTAAAAAATCGCAAGTCCATTTTCTAATAGAAATTGTAAACAAAAATCAATTTATTATTGCAAAATATGAAAAAGCACATTGTTTTTTTGTTCCGAAAAATGTAATTTTTTATTTTTCTCGTAAACGATGAAGGGTAACGTAAAAGAACAAGAGACATTTTCCATAGAATTTTTTTAGATTTGCAACCTTTAATCTTAACATTTTTTCATATCTGTCATTGTTTCCGAGAAAAAGTAGAAAATTTGATTGTAAGAAAAAAAACAAAATTCTCCTGATCACAAAAGTTATTCAGCCCGCATCAAACTTACAGGATATCTTCCTTATCAAAGTACAAATTAAAAAAAAAGTCGCAAAAAAATTAAGAGTGGGGTTTTTTGAGAAAATCGACTTTTAACTTTGTCAGGTGAACCGCCGCCATTTTGTTAATGGCCTAATTTCCTCTAAAAGACAACATCTTTTGTCCCCGAGAGATTTTGCGATTTCAAGTGTAGAACGCTGTCTGATTTGAAGATGATTCGGTCCATTTATTTTTTTGTGGATTTTAAGAAATTTGGGGACGTGATTTTTATCAAATTAAAACTTTCCTAATTCCCCATCGAGTTTCAATCATTCTTCAAGTTTAAAATTTTAATTTTTAATCATTAGTTAGCTGTAATAATTTTTATGAAGTTAGTTAGTTTTAGTTAGTTTTAGGACGGGCGAGGAGCCCATGGAGAGCTCCTCTGGCGCTCAAGCTATAAAGCCTATTGTGCCACAAAAAAGCTGTCTCAACATAGAGCAAGAGACACCTTTTAAGTAAGGGGGGAGGTGTAACGGCATGCGCCGTTTTGAGAACTAAAGTTTCAGGGCGCTAAGAACCTTTGACTAAATACTCACTAGTTAATGTACTCATTATAGTACTGCGCAGTCTCACTGCCTAAAGTAAATTTAAAGTTAGAAACTTTAGGCCTTGAGCTATTTGTAAGCCGGGCGCACACACATTTGCACAGCGCTGTGATTTTCGCACAATATGGCACAGAAGGCGTCAAAAAGTTCGAAACGTTGAAGTTTCATGCAATCTGCAGTCGTCTTGTGTAATCTGCAGCCGCTTATAGCAGAATATTTTCAATTTTCCAACCTGAAATTTCTCGCGCGTCGCGTCGTTTTGTTTTCAAAGTGTCGCTCGTCTATGAAAAGAGAAGTCCAAAAAATAGAAATTAAGTAATAATTTCCTAATTAAAATGCGCAAAGTGAGTTAAAATTTTGATCCTAAAAATTTAATGAAACACCGTTACGTGAACGTCTTATAATGTTTTTCGATAACTCAAATTATTTTACAAGTAAGTGTAATAGTATCATAATTAAAAAAATTTCTCAACATAAATGCGTCAACTTTTTCGGTTAGAACTTGAATCCAACATCGTTAAATAATCTTAATACAATGCTGTTAGATAAACCTAAAACAATACTGTTTCATAAGCAAAGACAGGCAAAGAAGTTATTTCACATAAAATCACTATAAATATTAGATTATTGGCGCATTTATACCTCTGTCCCTCCAACCGATGCTGGCAGAAAGTCCATAAGAGTAAAAGAGATAGAGAGCGCAAAATTTGACAAACAGTACTCTCTATCTCTTTTACTCTTATGACTTTTCTGCCTGCACCGGTCAGAGGGACAGAGGTATTAATGGACCATAACTGTCCACGAAAAACACAGTGTTCACAATTCTCACGTCAACCTTTCACATTTTGAGGTTACAAAAAGCTGGTCGGCGCCACCTGAAGCTAGCCCGATAAAACCTGGTGCATAGGAAGTAGCTCCCATATATTTTTGGCAGATTTTTCATAATTTTTTTCAGTGACTCACAGCCATTCAAAGTTAAGTATTCTGAAATGACCATAGGATTATTGTGATTTTTCACCTTTCAGTCGCCCGTAAATAATCGCTAATCATCTGAAAAATTTGAAACTTGGTATCAGTATTAGCGAAACCTTCACCTGCAACATACATGTTGTTTCATATTTTTAGAATTTTTTTTTAATTGAGATTTTCATTAAAATCTGCACAAAAATCGAGCTGCCTAAACTATTTGGACGGATAATAGTGGCCCACAACGTACACAGTTGTACCACCGGCCCTCGACATGTGTAGTTGGGCTCGTGCACAATTTCTTCGTGCACAGATGTTCGTCACCCTTGCGTTACCAACTTGGCCACAATTTGGAGTCCATGACAAGCCTACTATCTGTCCAAAAAATGTAGATACCTCGAATTTTGTACAGATTACAGTAAAAATCTCAGCATAAAAAAATTCTAAAAACATGGGACAAAGTATATGTTGCTGATGAAAGTTTTGCCTATACTGTTACAGAGTTTTGAATTTTTCAGTCGAATAGCGATTATTTACTGGCAAGTGAAAGGTGAAAAAGTACCATCATCTTACGATCATTTCAGAATATTCAACTTTGAATGGTTGTTCGTCCCTGAAAGTGAATTGCAAAAATTCTGCAAAAAATATATGAATTTCTTTGATCCTTTCTGTGTACACTGGTAACATTTAGAGTCAGAAATAATCTTTTGTTATTAAGTTAATAACAAAAGAGTAGCTAGGTCTCATCTCCAAAACTAAAGGACGTACGGAGGTATTTTTTGAAGCAAATTGCAGAGTTTTGGCTTCGGAAAATGGTGTATGTAGTGGCAGTGAGCAAACACCAAAAAAGACGATATTCTAATTTTAGGAAATTCCCACTAAGTTTAAGAATATTTGCAACTTACATAGGCGCCAAGAATATATTCTTAATGTACGATCAAGGCCCTCTTACCTTAAGAATATATATATATATATATATATATATATATATATACTGGTAGCGTCTTTTCACTTTGAAATTAGAAACTCAAGCATCTTATTGCATACGTAATCTGAATCCTAACAACCAGGCGTGTATACATGTTTTCCATATTAGAAATCATCTGTCTGTTTATTTCCTTTATTTATTTAAATTATTAAAATGTCGGACAAAGAAATGGATCCCCCTCAAACAGTAATTAATAACGAATCTGAGTTGTTACAATCTGCGAACAATATGGAAGGGGATATTAATAATCCCCCCCATTTTAATATAAGCGTTCAGAAATTCAACGCCCAGGATCCGCCTAATATATTATTAACTAGAGGTAGCCAAAAAGGATCTCAACAAAGTTTAAACGCAATATTGCCGTTTGAAATTGAATCAAATTTTGGTATAAACCCCCATCATAATACATGCGAAGATACAGAATCCGATATAGAGGATGGTTAAGATGTGCAGGGTTGGGAAGACTTATCCAGAGAATTAAATTCAGTAAAAAAAACTCTTGATGAAGTCATTAAAAAACAGGCACGCGTTGTTGACACAGTAAAACAAAATAAAACAAAGCTAGCTAGGCTTGATCCGGGTGTCAATACTTTACAAAAGGTTGTGGAAAAAAGAGTTGAGAGAAGGTTAGCCACAAGTATTCAAAAACAATCTGAACAATGTGAATTTCTGTCACGTTTGAATGAGGATCATGTTATAGACGTGGATAGACGCGTTGATCATTTACAGCGTGAAACTGAGGAAATTCCCCTAACAAATGGGGACCTTATTGTCAATAAAATGTCGAACGAAAGGCGTCTAAGAGACTTGGAGAAAAATCAGTCTCATTTGAAGAGCACCTTAGAACGAAAGGTGATCCCGTGTGGGAAGATGCCATGGTTGAAAAACCTTCCCGTTTCGAAATTCTCGGGCGACGGTAAGGAAAGGCCAATGCAGTTCCTAAGGGATTTCGAAGTTTTCATCAGTGCTGTTGAGGTTAGTAAAACGCAGCAGCATTACGTGATTTTGGCTTCCCTGGAAGGCATGGCCAAAGATTGGTGGAATCTCATGTCAAGTCTTGGAGAACAATGTCAGGCCTCGAGTGTGCAACGGAGACTGCTGTCCGAAAATCGTAGTTCCAGAAAATTTGTCACTTCTCGTTTTGGACAATTGAGTTTATCTCCCTTGGAGCGCTCGGCAGGGCAGGGTCACGGCCAACACCGTCATAGCTGCAAAGATGTTAATAAAGCACTCTCAGAGCCGCATTGTGTCTGTAGACATATGTCGTTTCTGCTTGGGTGGGACACCCCGATAGTATGTGTTCCAGGTACTCAACATGTGTATGACACGCTCTGCACCTATCTGTTGGAACTTCTTGACCAAAAATGCCGTCACGGAATGCTAAGGTGGAAATGATACTGTCCTGGCATGCGAAAATAAAACCACTGTACCTGAATTAAGCCCTGATGATCTGAAAAAAGCAAAAACTTGCTCCTTCAACAAGGACTGTTTTTCTACATTCCTATGAAAATTGCCGTGAATTTTTTGTCAAATAACTCTTGATGAAATTTTTCAAATTCTGCTTTCTTCACTTCGACTTTCAGAAGTGAAGCATCTAGATGGAGTAATGCATTTTCCTCACTTCTGACGTTAAAATTCAGGGCAAGGGTCTTAGCTGTCTGCTCCGCCCCTTGGTACAGGGACCCTCCGTCCGCAACCCGAGGACGCGTTCAGTGGCTTCGTCATAGGCCCTTCAGTTCTATTCCAAAGGAATAGAAAACGAAACCGAATATACATATATATATATATATACATATATATATATATAATTTTTGCAGATATATATATATATATATATATATATATTTGGATTGGATAAATGTGTCAAAATTCATTTGAAGAAAGGAAAGATTATTGGCTTTCCCAAGGACCCTGAGCTTGTGGATATAAGTGTTCTTAGACATTTTAACACTGGAGATACCTATACATACCTGGGCGTGCCTCAAAGCCGCATTCAGGACGTAACATCAGTAAAGGAGTATCTCTGAAGCAGATACAGGCATCTTCTTCGACAGATTTGGTCATCCAATCTGTCGGCGTTGAACAAGGTATCTGCGAGGGTTTTCTAATGTATTATTTTCTATCTCGCAGCTCTGTTGCCCTATATCTTCACCTCCTAATAATTCTTTAAAAGAATCTTTTAAAGCGTCTACTATCCCGTCTGTATCATATATCATTTCACCTTTGTTGTTTCTCATGTTCACAAACTCTGTACTTTTACTTTTCTTCATCTCTTTAAATATTAGTTTCATGGTTTTTGGGAAGTCGTTATGTAATTTCTTCTCTTCTTCTGTTCTGATTTCATCTTTACATTCCTTGACTAGTCGTTTAACTTTCTCCTTTTTGTGTCTGTAATCATTTTCCAGTCTACTTCTCTCCTCCTCGCTAAGACCTCTGACGTTTAACGTCCTCTCGCACGCTTCTTTCTTTTCTTCTCGTGCTGTCTTAATTTCATAATTCCGAAGCCCCTCCCAAGTTGTCTCATCTATGCGTTCGTTTAGCTTATTCTGAAAATCTATTCGCACTTCCAGTTTCTGTAAATTTTCAATCTTGATTCGCGTTTGTTTAGTTTTTTTTTTCTCCTTTCTTCTCCATCCCCGCCCTAAGTTTATTTTGGAGACTAAAAGGTAATGATCAATATTTCATTCGGAACCCCTCATGACTCTTGTATCTTTAGTTTTTCATCCGCAATAAAGAAGTCAATTATACTGCGGTTATTTCCTTTACACAAGGTGTACGTGTGGATCTTTATATGTCGAAACCAAGTATTTGTAATGAATGGGCCCTTTTCTAAGCATAAGCTAACTAACTTTTCTCCGTTATAATTTTGTCTTGAATTCCCAAATTTACCTAGAACCCTTTCTGTATCTGTATCTTGACTTTGGACGCCGACTCATCAGTTCATATATCCTAGCAAAATTATTCTTTCACCTTGATCGCAAGTACTAATTGTATCATTTAAAGTGTCCCAGAATGGCCACAACAATCCGAGAGATACACAATCATGATCTTTGAGATGCTGTCTAGCTTTTTCATTCATAATTAAACCGACCCCTTGACTACCATGTGATTCACTACCTACTCCTGACCAGATTTCAAAACCAATGGCGTCGTTCAATGGAATAATCGTGCTGAAACTGTGTGCGTTAGTGAAGGATGTGTTGTAAAAGTTAAATGCAATTTTTTCAATGAAACGTTTCATAGACTTACAACCCTACTCAGAAAAAAACTGGGGGTAACCAATGTTGCAGGTAATCATTATTTCTGGGTGAAATGGGCTAGGATACAGCGTAATGTCGAGCTGGGTAATTTATAAGTGGGTAAAGTATACCTGATTTTACCCTGGAGAAGAGTAACGAGAGCGAAGTGTCACTTCTTAATTTATGTTTAAAGAAGCAACTATAAATAAGGAATTAGCGCATATTTCCGCGTACAAAGCACTCAAAATGGCCTTTGAAGTTAGAGCGCAGTTCCATATGTGACCGTCCGCGAAGAAAGGGACCTAATGCGGAAAAAATCGATTTTTAGTTTTTCACACCAATCGATAGCTTTTTATTTGCTCTTTCATAATAAGAAATATTATTCCTATATCTCCTATATCAGTAAAATGTAGCTACGCGCATTAGGTCCCTTTCTTCGCGGTCGGTCACATATGGAGGACATGGTGGTATATTAGCAGAAAAGTACAAACCAGGGGTCGGAACCTTTTTAGGTTGAACCCGAGCTTCAAAGGTTTCCTATGGATTCCGGGCCGGACTCGACCCTTTAATATCCTAATGGTCCGGGTTCGCACCCGGACCCTTAAGGAACCTTTTAGTATCAGATCCAGCATAAAAAGTTCCTTTAATTATATTTGAGAAATTAATAAAGGCGATTTGAGAGAGAAGAAGCCGTAGTTTAGTTGGAGGTATGGGACTAAGAACAATGGAGACCCGAAACCTGAATCTGCCCTGATAGCACGGAACGTTCCAGGAACGTTCCGCGGGCACCTTTGGAACGCTCCCGTGAGATATAAAAAGTCCACCGGTTGGGAACGTTCCAGGAACGTTTCATTGGGACATGAGAGGAACTTTCCATTATTGTTATTTTTAACAACAATTATCTCGTAAACCGTAAGAGATAGGTGAAAATGGATGTCATTTTTGAGTGGTCAAGAAGTTCCAAGCGATAGGTTCAGAGCGTGTCATATACACGTTGAGTACCTAGAACACATACTATCGGGGTGCTCCACCCACGCAGGAACGACGTATATCTACAGACACAATGCGGCCCTAAGAATGCTTTATAACCATCGTTGTCGCTCTTACGGTTTTGGCCGCGACCCTGCCTTGCCGAACGCTCCAGGGAGATAGAGTTAATTGTCCAAAACGAGAAGTTCCAAATTTTTTGGAACTATTATTTTCGGACAACAGTCTCCGTTGCACACTCGAAGCCTGACATTGTTCTCCAAGACTTCGAGAAATGAACTATATTTGCGATCAAATTCTCGGCTCCTTCCGGATACAACATCACTGCTAAGGAGAAAGAAAAGGAGAAAAGGTATCAAGACCTTAAAAGGGAGCTGCAAGGACTGCATTCAAAATATTCGGTACGTGTAATTGTCCTGGTGATAGGTGCTCTCGGAGGTGCGAATCTATCACTGGTTCGTATCCTTCAAGCCATACCCGCGTGCCAAAAATATTCCACGGTACTTGCGAGATGGATGCAGAAAGCTGTCATCATTGGGTCGCTTCGCAGTAAATCCCATCCATGGCCACGTCTCACAACCGTGCGATGGGTGGTCACAGGACACAAAGAAATCGAATATTTTGGATACAGTCGTTGCAGCTCCCTTTTAAGGTCTTGATACCTTTCCTCCTTTCCTTTCTCCTTTGCAGTGATGTTGTATTCGGAAGTAGCCGAGAATTCGATCACGAATATAGTTCGTTTCTTGAAGTTTCGTAGAACAATGTCAGGCCTTGAGTGTGCAGCGGAGACTGCTGTCCGAAGATCATAGTTCCAGAAAATTTGGCACTTCTGGTTTTGGAAAATTGACTCTATCTCCCTTGGAACGTTCGGCAAGGCAGGGTGGTGGCTAACACAGTAAGAGCGACAAAGATGGTTATAAAGCACTTTCGGGGCCGCATTGTGTCTGTAGATATACGTCGTTCCTGCGTGGGTGGGACACCCCGATAGTATGTGTTCTAGGTACTCATATTTGTGTTTATCAGATGAATTAGTGTTCGTCACAAAGTAAGTGAATTGTCCGACCGCATATGCGCGTTGATCACCAACCAGTAGTTGCCTCCGTTGTACAGTGGAAAAAGACAGTAAAGGTTAGACGATTGAACTGCGGAAAGAACGAGTAAAAGAGTCCATATTTTATTAATATCTCTGCTGAGATGTTCAAGCCATCACTGAATGGATTCAACTATTATGATAATAATTCAATGAATTGTATGGCTTGAAGCGCGTTTAACAAAAATGCAAAATGATATAAAAGGGGTAATATGCTGAGGCGAGTTATAGGTATGCTGTGAATAGAAGTTATAATCTTGAACGTTTGTTAAAATTTGAAATGATTGTGATAAGTGAATCCATTGTAAGAATTTCATCTACGGGTGATCAATCCATAAGAGAAGAAAACTCACAATGGATTGAGATTTATTTTTCCTAAAATGTAAAGATTTTGAAATAAAGGGAAGTATGCAATCAATAAGTGAAAATCCAGTATCTAGTTAGATGTTTGACAAGTTTATGGTCCGATAGAGGCTCGTAAATACTTCAAAATTATAAAAGTTGTATTTTAAATTATTTGGATAGTTTAAATGTGGAACAAGGTTAGAATTGTCAAATTAATTAATTTCCACACGGTTGTGGTTCATTTAGACTTTGGAAGTCGCAGCTTTAAAATTCCAAATATAAAATTCGTTTTAAAATAATGTTAGTTCGCGGGACGATCTAAAATGCGACTGTTGAATGATGATCTTCGATGACGTTGATTTGAACCCTTCACTTGTACAATCCTGCTACAAGGAGTGCATACAAGGTTACTTCAGGGTGTTTTGTAGGTTTATTAACGATGGCAGAGCTTGCGAGCACGCGAAGTATACCAACGCCTATGTTGCACTTCGAACTTTGCCTTGTCCCGAAGGTGTCCGTATAAAGTATGGAAAATAGGTAAAGAGAGAGACCAGTGTGCTGATTATGTCAGGTTGGTAAGACCTGACCAATTATTTAATTGTGGGTTTGTGTGTCAATATTCAAGTATGGGGCGGACTTTATCATCGTCCACTAGCAACCCATCTTTGTTCACCTTGAATCCCAGAAACTTTAGTTCCGTTTGACAGAATTTACACTTGTCGGGGCTGAGCGTCAGCCCCGCTTCATTCAAGCGGCTAATGGTCTGCTCCAACCAGTACAAATGCTCGTAAAAGGTTTCAGCGACGATGATCACGTCGTCGAGATATTCGAACACGTGGGGTCTAATTTCCGGGGTGATGACCTTGTCCATCAACCGTTGAAAGGTTGCTGGGGCCCCGGTGAGACCAAAAGGCATACGTTTGAATTGGTACAACCCTTTTCCTGGGATAGTAAAAGCCGTAATTGCCTTACTATCTTCACTTAAAGGGATCTGGTGGTAAGCCTTGTTCAGATCTAAGGTTGAGATGTAACGAGCGGATTTTAAGCGGCCCAAGATTTCCGCTATAAACGGAATCGGATACGCATCTTTCTTTCCTTCTGCTATTAACGCGTCACACACTTTAGGTGACATGCGATGATTCCTCTGGCGAATAGGAGCATTCCCGTGCGTGTCCATCACGTGTTCGACAAATTTCGCGGCGGGTAATTTATCTGGTTTCGGTTTTATTATACCCTTCAAAAACTGTTCTAACCTTACTTTTTCCGCTTCATCCAGCAACTCAATGCCTTTACAAGTATCGATCTCATTCTCGTCCGCGGGACCAAACGCAAATTTTGTGATTGGCTCGTCAGTCAGCCACAACTGCTTGTCACGCAAATTCAGAACGAAACCGAACTTTTCCGCAAAGTGCATGCCTAGTACACAAGTATTAGTTAGCCCAGGTATGATCTTGAAGTTGATGGAATGAGTGGTTCCTGAAAAGGTAGCCGGCAGACACGCTTCACCAATGACGGACTCAATAGTGCCATTGGCCATCAAAACCGCGCCTGCCTTCGAGTAATCAATCTTATCACCACCGGAATCGAGTATCTGCAAACCCACTGACCCTAAATAAGTTCTAGATGAACCCGTGTCTACCAATGAATGGATTTCAGTACCCTACCATTACTAACTGCAGAGTTATGGGAACTCATGCCACAATAAGATATAGTGCGATGTACTTCGATTTTACATTGAATAACTTTTGTAAGTGTAAATCCGCTTAATTGAATTAGTTGGATATATTCTTCCTTCGTTTGAATTTGTGGTGTTGGCAAGTCACATTCTCCTACCTCCAGTAAGGACAATGTTGTGATATTAAGTTGAGAGGAGCCGCAATCATATCCCACGATGGCGTATATTGGGTTAATCCATGCCAGTAGCAAAAGAATGCTGGTAAGACCTCGGATTCTGATTTTCATTGCTCTGGAAAAGGAGGTTACTCATTAGCAGTTGGACTTACTGCTATTTATAGATTTATTGATAATGTTGCAGGTTGAATTTATTACTCTTATATGTGTAAAAAAATGTTTTTGTGTTTTATTTTATAACTAAAGTTTAATTTCCAACAAATCTGCAAGAAAATCCTGCTCTGTTTGGCGAAGGCTTAGTATTAAGTTATGGTAAGCCAATGGTCCTCTTGTTTTGATGCTAAGTATAATGCCTTGATTATTTCTGAATCTGTAAGACTTGTTTTCCAGGCGACAATGTTGCAATCATCTTTGTCATGTATTTTGTTTTTGAATAAGTATGGCCGTAAAGTGAGTATGTTAATGTGGCGGACAATTAAATCAATGAGTTAATCAATTCTTTTTCTGTGGGTGAAGTCCATTGCAAGGTTGGCCTGAAATGTATGATTTTTATGGTTGCTGCCTTTGTTGTTGTGATTTTCTGGTGTATTTTATGTCATTGCTCATTTTCTAATGGTTGTAATTCGTTATCACTAACAATTTGTGGGAATTCTCCTGCATCTATCATAGAGTTGATTTTTCCTGGGTTTTCAAGAGTTTTCCATTCGTTTATAACTTGAAGTAAAAATACTTCATCCCCTACTTGGATATTTTGAACACAATTCGCTTGCAGTTTTGTAATATGTGAAACTTTGAGTCTATTTATATGTACAACCTTTGTCTTATTTTTTATTCGTATTTTAATGTTTCCTTTCCTCTACCCTTCACCTATATACCCATCCACACATCACTACTTTACCACCGAGCAATTCACGCCTACACCGAAAGGGAAATGGCTTCATGATATAATAATAATAATAATAATAATAATCTTGATACCAACCTGCATGAGATCCATGCACGACATTCGTTTTGAGTTGATCCCGATCTTTCTTAACAAAGTTCACAATCAATCTATATTAAATATCATAACATCTGCTACGTTTCTGGTTTTCATTAACACGAAGATAGCGTGTACAAGTGACGAGTGTCTTATTGTCTATCTCGGTACAATCGTCCTGTTAACGGAAGCCAGTAATAGGATCGTAAAATTGCAGATACGGCTACCGGTACTTTGGGCACAACCCATAATCCAAACTGAGGAAAGCAGCAGTCGTAAAATATGCTCGTTCACTCAGAAGGATGCAAACTTGTGTAGGAGCAGGTGTGGCGCGAAAAGAGGAAAATACGACGTACATATGTATGAGTATCTATTATTAATCTCTGTAACTTCAATTGTATATAGGACCATGAAATATTTTTGTTTCTAAAACATATGTAAGTGTCCGCATAAAAGGGGCCCTCATGGCCGCTTCTAGTTTAGGAGGTATTCGCGTTTTTCGAAAACAGGATTAAAATTATTATGGTCCAGTTTGTGTGTGAAATGGTCGATACTGAATCTATTGACACTATACTCATGCCCCGCAAGCAACCTGAAGTGTGTATATGTATAAGAATCCACGGTTATTTTACGTCGTTTCGTCAGCTTGGTTTGCTGACTTCTTCTAAAATTTCATAATGTACCACCAAGATATAAAAAATAGAAAAACAATTTTTGAAATTCATTGAAACAAATTTTTTAAACAAATAACCTTATGATTTTAAATTAAAAAATCACGTTTGTCATTAAAACATATAAAGTTGAAAAAGAATTTAACTAGTCTGCGATAAAAATTAACGTTTAAACGTCGTCTGTGAGGTGAGGACCGTAACTGGCTATCATTAGACAACAGAGGGGTATTTATATTAGGAAGCTTGTACTAGCAATTCACGCCTACCCCGAAAGGGAAACGGCTTAATGATATAATAATAATAATAATAATAATAATAATAATAATCTGGGTCATGTATTCTATGCAAGTATTTATTTGAAAATTCAAAAATTATTCTACCACTTGCATTGTTATTTCTGCAATTCGAGGCTGAATTTTTAGCATTAAGGTCTCCGTATAGGAGGACCTTATTGCCGGTGTTGAAAATTAAGTTTAAATCGTTAGTATTTAGTTTTGTTCCCGGGGCTTTATATGCTGACACTATCACTGTATTATCTTCTAACTTAATTGCCACAGCCTCAATTGGCTTAGTTTCTACAGGTACATCATAACAAATCTAATTATATAAAATAAATCTAATTTGAACTTTGTTGTTCCTGGTGGGGTTCTCGTTCCTGTTCCTATCTGCTTGGTGTCGCCCTTGGTAATGTAGTTGAATATGTCTGCTGATGTAGGTTTCTGCTCCTCAGGGCTGAATATTCCCTGCAATCGTCGGTCGGCGGGGGTCCTTGTAGATTCCACCTTTGAGAATCTGCTATACCCGTTTTTCTTTGCCTGAATAGTAAAAAAATAGGGGGTGGGGTGGGGTGGGCCCCTGTCATCGCCCACTCCAGTGAGACCCAGCAGACGCTTGTGGAGGACGTGTGCGGCCTCGCCGCCCACGCAGCTTCAATCACAAATTAATGGTCTCTCCTGCGGGAAGGATCGGGATAGAAGAGTTGAAGTGCGTTACCCATCTGGGCATTTTTACACGATTGGATAGGTAGCTGCATGCCGGCTAGAACAGAAAATGGCATTAGTGTGTGGGGAAAAAGTCCGCAAGCGGGGAAAAAACCACTTAATCTAAAACACCTAAGTGCTCTGTTTGAAATTTAGGAGTAAGGGTGTAGGAGGAATAAGGTCCCGGAAGCTGGAATTAAAACATTGTCATATCGATATGGAGCAATTCTTTAGTGTGCAATGTTCTTGATTATATGACACTTTGTGTGTATTTATAACTTAATATTCCTCATTTTATGATAAAATAGTAAAATATTTATCGTTTGTGGTATACCTCGTCTCGCAACAAAACGTCTTAGAGCTCCAAGAAACGCATCCGTGGTCAAATCTTCCACAATCTCGATATGTATCGCTTTTGTTACCATGCATACGAAAATTGACGCATACGATTTCAGAAACACTTTATTTCTGTATCTTTTCTCTTTTATGTAAAAAGGTTCGCAATAGTCTACACCGACGTGATTGAAAGCTCGGGCTTCACGTATACGAATACTTGGAAGATTACCCATCTTGTAATCAGCCAAGCAAGGTGTTGCCCGAAAACATTTTACGCATTTGTGTTGACGGATCAACAAATCGGTAATATGATTATTACGCAGCAACACAATCAGATGTCGTGTTGAATAAGAGAGTAAAGCTTTGCGTAATCTGCCGCCAACTCGTACAATACCGTTCTCGTCTATAAAGAGGCTAATTGGTTTTTCTCGGACAGTGACTAGTTCTTTCTCAGACTTCTGATTTCGCCATTGAAAATTGACTCTTGTACAATTTTAATAACGAGATTTTCAGCTCTAATCAATTCGTGTACTTCCAAATTACCTTTTTTGCGATATTTTTCACACCAGCCTAAAATTATAGCGATAACTCGGGTTAGCTTCAAAAATGAAGAAAAGTTCTTGAAAACATTTAAAAAATACGTCTTATATATATTTACGAAAAAAACTTGAGCTTTACGTCGTTCCGGCAGACTTTTATACCCGGTATCTGTGATTCAGGTCATGATTCCTTATCGATTTGAATCCATGAAGGGCCTTTCAGACACATCGTGTTGTTCAAATAATCGAGTGGAAACTGGCCACGCGATAACGCGTCAGCCGGGTTGTCGTTATAGCGAATATAATTCCACTTTTCGACGTTACTTTCGGCTTGGATATCAGCTGCGCGATTAGCAACAAAAACTTGTAATAAGTTAGGTTGCATTTTATTCCCATTTAGTGCAATTGTCGAATCTGACCAAAAATAAGTGTCATCAATATCTAGCTTCATTGCGCCTATCACTTGTTGATACAAATGAGAAAGAATCCGCTATCTACTTTACTTACATAATTAACAACGTATGATGCGCAGCTATACGGGTTTAGAATGAACTGAATGTCCATATTGGCCTCAAATAAATTCAGTATATCTAAATTGTAACAATTTATCGCTACTTCTGTACTCTTTCTCTGCAAAAATATTCTAGTTCTTTTTATCGAGGTTCGAGTTGCTAATATATATTCGTCTTCTGTTAAATTCAATCGTTCTAAAATATCAACAAATTCTACTAACTCGCTTGACTTTTTGTAGTAATAATGCATTAATTTTCTAATTTCTTTTAAATTACTTGTTGCTATTGTCATTATCTCGTCATCTACATCTTCTAAAGGATCTAGTATCATTGTCCGAGGCATAACTGGGAGCGGATAATCGAATCTACATTTTATTTTATTTTTTTTACCTTTATTACACGTGTGAGTATGCTTATGCCGCTGTACAGCCATAAAAGGATTATCCTTAACATACTCACAACTGATAAATCTGTCAATAAATTCGATGCATTTTTGGCGTTTTTCAAAATCGTTGCTATCAAAATCCGGGGCATTTTTAAGCCAAAGAAAACAGTGTGCGTGAGGAGAACCTCTTAATTGGAATTCAATTCTGAAGTAATGGTCCACAACTTCTAAAGAAATTTGTTTGTCGTTAAGAACGTAAGCTAACATCTGCGTTAATTCTGGCCACCATCTTTCCGCAGCTGATAAAGTAAAAAAAAGGGCTGAATTTCCAATTTGCCGCGCGATAGCTAATATTTTCTTCTTTTCACTCTCCAAATATGCAGGCGACAAACGAATTTGTTTTAATACTTTATATCCTACATCATGGCTAATGGCATCTTCAACGAATCCTTTGCTAAGGATTTTTTGTGCTGTTAAATTTTCGTTTGTTTTGAGTTGCCGCAAAAATACATTAACCTGAGCAGACAGATTACTATGCATTTTTTTGTTTGCCAAATATAGCAGATATTTGGTTTCGCATGCTCTTCTATCACTTCGTCTAACTTCGGATTTGATTCTTGCAGTGTCCGATACTTTGCGTCTTCGAGACACGTCGAATGACCTATTGACGAACCTTCTATAGCCTTTTATGATCTAGCAATTCCGATTTATATATTGAACAAAATTTGTTGTTTATTTTGTTGATATAAGGAAAGCTTTTGTAATATTGAGAATACAGCTATAATGTATATAATATATTTGTTCGCGTCTTCAGGCCGCATCGATTGCCAAAATTGAGAACTTCTCATGATTCACCATAACCTACCAATATCGTTTTTAAATTTTTCAACAAAATTATTATCCTTGTTTATATGACGATTTTTTGTATATTGTAAATACAACAGTTCTGCATTTGATGTAATTATTCGCGTTTTCGAGACGGGTGAATTGATCATTCGACGAAGTTTCGGAGACCATTATTGATTAATCAATTAATTCACGATCCGTTACCTTCTTCGATTTGTGATAAAAATTGATTAATCAGTAGCTACTCAGAAAGTTTTAGAAACGTTACATTGTTTCTATAATGTTTCAATTTGAAATATGAGACTACCGTAGTTTTAAAAGTTTTTTTTGTAACAGAACACAGCAACTGACTTTTTTGTGGGCACTCTCATTTTTTCTTACATAAAATTTTCGGAAAGACAGAAACATAACCTTGAAAAATATTGAAAGAATCAATTTTTTTTCTTTTGTTAGGGAAAGCTTCCCTCTATGAGCAATTAAATTTATTTTATACTCATGAGGAAGAAAAATACATATAACATGAGCACAAGTAAATACACCCATAGTGAATACGTCCATAGTACTTTGCAGCCATATTGTTCTTTCCAAAAAAAACCGTTTAAACAGAAAACGTTATTTTTTACTGTATATCATGAAAATTCCATGTGAAAAACTGGTTTTCAATGAACACTTATATTTTTTATTCACTAATTATTCTAAACTCTACAAAACAATTGATTTAGGTCCCACATGCTGATGATATTTTGCTTCCATTAGCACTTGAAAAATGGCCACTACTTGCAGAAACAATAAAAAAAGATGGGCCTGCTTACTTAGAAGTGAGTAGAAAATAGGGGGGGGGTGGGGTTCTGTTTAAAAAAAACATTCTTGCCACTCCTTGACCCAGAGTTGATTATAGCGAAACTGATAGCTTCTAATCAACTAAGACCGTGATATATCCTACAAGAGGTGCCCCTCTTATCGCAGAAAATCACGGATCTAGAGGAGAAAACCTCGAAAAAAATTATAATAAAAATTCGAAAAATTTCATTTAATTTTAATAAACATTATACACACCGCTGGTAAAAAAAAAGATTTTTTCAAATTTAAAAAATTTCATTTACTATTTGTAGACAAATTTTGATATTTTAATCGGATATTAAGTACATTTTCCATAGCCATAATAATAAAGTACTGTATTATCCTGGATCTTATAGTTATTTCAGTAACATATATGAACCATAATAGATTTAATGCATTCACGATGATTCATTATGATAAATTTAAATTTGAAATTTAAAGCTTTTTCGGATTTCAATCTTGTGCAAAATTACTAATCTTGCCGAAGTTTCGTGAACATTGCCCTAAAGAAGTGAACTGCAATGTTCTCGAAACGTCGGCAAGATTCGTAGTTTTGCACACGATTCAAACCCGAAAAAGCTTTGAATTTTTAATTTATCATAATGAATCATCGTGAAAGCATTAAATCTATAATTAAAGAACTCTACGGGGAGAGTTTTCTTACTAAAACTAGCACTTCTAGTAAGCTTAGGTCTTCTCAAGCTAAGCTACTAACATCTTTAGCTTTCTTAAAACGGTGTAATGACAATAACATCGCCCCAAAATTCTCACAGTTGAAAACCCATTTGGGAACATCTAAATCCAAATCAATTCTACATAAAACAAGTTTGCTTCTCTTGAAATAAAGAATACAACATACCAAATTTGTCTTGCAAATTTGTCTACCTCCAGAAAACTATTAAAACTTCACCTTTTCCTATCAAACACTCTCAGATTTGACAACGTTTTTGAATTCAACTGCAGAATAGTATATTAGTATGTAATTTATAATTATAAAATATATATAATGAGAAAATTCATCAATTAAAAAAAGTGTTGAAAGGAAAAAGTGAGAGGTTGGTTTTTGGTTGACTTTTTCTCCCTCTTTTTTCTTTTGGTTATCTTTGTCTCTAATGAGACGAAAAGTGAGATAGTTTGGAATGCTGTTTTTTTAATTGTGAATCTTTTTCATGCTTATTTTGCATAAAATTATTGAAGATAAAGTAGATTTCTTTTCGATCTTAATTTAGTAAAATAATTTTTTACTTGGGAAGTTATCTTTTACGATTAGAATTAAAACTACGCGTCATATGAAAAAATTATTGCTCACAAATTTTGATGATCTTTCAATCTCTTTCGAAAGAGCAACTTTTGTCTATTCACATTTTTCATAGCATGCGTCGTTTGTCAAAAAATTTAATTTCTTAATTTTTAATGTTGTTTTTTTTTACGAATAACACATAAACTACGTATCCTATCAAAAAAGATTCATAACAAAATTTGTAGCTTGTTTTTGAATAAACGATTTTTGCTAATTAATTTTTGTCTGCACCTTGTATAGTTTGACCGCAAAACGGAATTTTTGATTTTTATTATTCTTTGTGCGATCAAAATTGAAATTCTCGATTTTGCAAGAAAATTCAAAAGGCTGTTTTGATTATCGGGTAGGGCTTTCAAAAAGTGTACAGACGACGACGACAACGACGACAGACAGACAGACACCGACGTAAAAACTATTTTTTCTAACTCAGGGGGCATCAAAACGTCGAGATTTGATAGAATCCACGAAAGTCATTTTTTGCATAAAATCAATACCTTCTCATTATGATGAGAATGTAATAATTCATTATTTTTTGTGCGAACAAAACTTGAATTTTCGATTTTTCAAGAAAATTCAAAAGGGTGTTTTGATTATCTTGTAGGGCTTTCAAAAAGTACACAGACGACGATGGCGGCAGACAGGCGACGACGACGACAGCAGACAGGCACCGACGTAAAAACTATTTGTTCTGACTCAGGGGGCCTTAAAACGTCGACATTTGATGGAATCCACGAAAGTCATTTTTCACATAAAATCAATACCTTTTCATTATGATGAGAATGTTTTAGATGACAGTTACTCCCAGTGGGACCCTGCGGTGGTTGTTAACCTTTAGTTTTTAATTATATATAATTGAAAAATAAAGTTAACAACCACCGCAGGGTCCCACTGGGAGCAACTGCTATCTAAAAAAATGATACCGGCTCCGAGCAGGACCGAGGCAAGTCCCACTCATGACCACGTCTCACAACCGTGAGATGGGTGGTCACAGAACACGACGAAATCACAACGACAGGCCAGCGAAACCCTCGTGTGTTTTGAGGACATGAAGCGACCCAAAGATGACAGCTTTTTGCATCCATCTCGTAAGTGCCGTGGCATATTTTTGGCACGCAGGTATAGCTTTAAGGTTACGAACCAGTGATAGTTTTGCACCTCTGAGAGTACCTGTCACAAGGACAATTAATTGTACCGAATATTTTGGGTACAGCCATTGCAGCTCCCTTTTAAGATCTTGATACCTTTCTTCCTTTTCTTTCTCCTTGGCTGTATCCTTGGTTGTATTCGAAAGGAGCCGAGGAATCGATCACGAATATAGTCCGTTTCTCGAAGTCCTGATGAACAATCTCAGGCCATTAGTGGGCAACGGACACTGCTGTCCAAAAATCGCAGTTCCAGAAAATTTGGCACTTCTCCTTCTGGACAATTGACTCTATCTCCCTTGGAGTGTTCCGCAGGGCAGGATCGCGGCCAACACCGTAAGAACGACAAAGATGGTAATAAGGCACTCTTAGGTTAGTGTCACCACAGAGGTATGCAGGAGAATTTCATAGTGCGAGAGATAGAGGCAGAAGTGTGATGCAAAAAAGCAAAGGGCTCATGCTATCGCCCTGAAAGACGCGTCTCTGGAAGGAGACGTTGTTTGCTGTCACACGATAATTTCCAGATGAGACGTTGATGAGCTGCAGCGTCTTTACAGACACACCTGTCAATCAGCATGTTCTCTCGACAGTCCCCGACTTTAAATATCAGGTGAATATGCGGGCCAAATGTTGGTGTGTAGAAGTAAACTTCTTCCACTAGAAGTTCTTGATACAATCTGGTCCACAAGTTATTGGCCTGTAATTCTCTGGGTTGGACAAGTCGCCTTTTTTCGGTAGGAGTATAGTGCCTCCTAACACCAGCCATTGCGGAATGGGCGTCTCCGACTTTAAATATGAGGTGAATATGCGGGCTATGCGGAATATAATATATATAATTATATATATATAGATGATATATATAGACGATACATACTGCAAATTGTAATCCCTTTATATATTTGCCGTGCGAAGTAACGTGTAACGATCTTCCGATCGCCTAACATATATGACATATAATTATATGTCATGTTAAGCGATCAGAAGATTTTTTGGTTAACATGAAACATAATTGTATGTTATGATGAATAATCAGAAGATTTTTGTAAAAAGTATAGTTCAACTTTAAACAGTAAGTATTAGTTGATCTTTCAACCAAAAATAAATGCTCAATGAAACATGTAATAGGTTATATTTTAACAACAACAAAAATTTTAATTTTCAATCAAAAGCAACCGAATTCCACCGAAAAAGATCAATTTTCAGCAAACTAATTGAATACCTAAACAAAAAGATGAATTTTCAACACAACAGATTAAATGGAATCGTTATATTTTCAGTTTCAAAAATTAATTTTCGAAGGCAAAAAAAAACAGTTTTCAACCAGTCGAATCCAACTATAAAAGACCAATATTTTACAAAATATAACTACGAGGGCTGTTTGATATGTCAGTGACTTTTCGACTAAAAGTTTTTCTTTCAGAAAATGAGAGTTTTACTTCTCAACGTAATCTCCTTTTAGCTCGATACATTTAGTCCAGCGTTTCTCTAATTTTTGTATTCCTTGCAAATAATAGATTTTCTCAAGGCCCTCAAATAGGCGTTTATTTCGGTGATGACCTCTTCATTCGACACAAATCTCTTACCGCCCGGTCATTCCTTCAGGTTTGGAAACAGGAAATAGTCGCAGGGGGCTAAATCTGGAGAATGTGCTGGATGAGGTAGCAGTTCGTAGCCCAATTCATGGATTTTTGCCATCGCGACTACACACGTGTGCACCCTTGAATTGTCCTAAAAATTCTTCAATTTCGATGATTTTTAAGATTAAAAAACAAGAATTTTCTAAATCTTTGAAATTAAAGAAATCTTTGATGTAAACCGTAAAACGTCAAAATTGCAAAATATTTAATTGTAAAAACTTAAAACTTGAAAAAAATTTAATTTTAAATTTTCAGAATTGAAAGCTTCTCAATTTTAGAGATATAAAGTTCAAACTTCTACAATTTTAAACAGTTAAAATAAAAAATCTCGAATTTCTAAACTATAGAATTTACAGGTATATAATTTGCAAGAATTATATTGGAAAGATACGTTTTATTTAACTTTTCTTTTCATAGTTAAGCCGTAAAGATTTACAAATGAAAGTTCTTCAATTTTAATCATTTCCAATTCAAAATTCTCCAATTTTGAGCATTTGCAATTGAAGACTATTAAATATTTGGTGGGTGTAGTGAAAAATGATGCAATTTTCAATGTTTCTTTCTGGAATGCTTCAGTTGTGAACAATAAAAATGAAATCGTTTATTTCTTTTTTGAAAATTCTTATAATTTTTGCATAATATATGTTTCCGTACATATAAAGGGAACTTTGCAGAAACTTCAAGGTACTTGAATCAGCGAAAATGTATCAAGTTACTGTTTCTATTTACACGAAGTAACAGCAGCTGTCATTTTTTCTTTTTTTAAGGAACCTGCTCAACGCTGCATCTAATTTCAAATCACCTTAAAATCAGATAAAAATAATTGTTATGTCGATCTAACATGTTGAGAAATTTATATTCCTTTCCAAAATAAAATTTTTCAGTTCAATCGCAATAATTTCAAATAGAAACAGAGTTGTATGATGTCAAAATGACGTGTAATGCCCTCCACGAAAGACCTCATTGAACCTGATAGAATATGTATGCGGATCTATAGGGTTCAATGAGTTTCAATCTGGCTGCCTGTTAGGAAAAAATTTGCCAGATAGAATATCTGCTGTTTTCTAAGAGGAATTTACATATCTGTAACCAATCTGGATTTCCCATTGCAAAATGAAGTGGTTTCTGTTGGGATTTTGCCGAAGTGAAGAAAGCAGAATTTGAAAAATTCCATCAAGAGCTATTCGACAAGAAAATGCACAGAAATTTTCATAGAAATGTAGAAAAACAGTCCTTGTCGAAGGAGCAAACTTTTGCTTCTCTCAGATCATCAGAGCTCAATTCAGGTACAGAGGGTTTTATTTTCGCATGCCCTTAGAGTGCTTTATTATCATCTTTGTCGCTTATACGGTGTTGGCCGCGACCCTGCCCTGCCGAACGCTCCAAGGGAGATAGAGTCAATTGTCCAAAATTAGAAGAGCCAAACTTTCTGGAACTACAATTTTCGGACAGCAGTTTTCGTTGCACACTCGAGGCATGACATTGTTCTCGAAGACTTCAAGAAGCGAACGTCCCGTCGGTTTTGGTCCCGTCTCAACTACCAAGCTAACTAGCTCACTCGCTGTTTTGCACGAGAAGAGGGGTGATATCGGTAGAGTGAGAGGGTACTCATTCAAGAAAGTGCCGGCTGTGAAATTTACCACGATTCTGTTTAAAAAGTTCACAATATGAAATAATATTTATTTAACTAAAGCGAAACACTACGTCAATTCATATGTCTTACCCTCAATCCAGGAAATATTTCAGCGAATTTTACAGGTACCAGACATGGTCGACCGGTCGCCAGAGTGACCCGCTACATCAAAGTGGCTGCCCGAGATGCCCGCGCTTGCACCACGTCCTATGACGTGTGGTTTCGCGTGCCCACATCAACGATCTCCTTGAGGAACGCCCGCCTCCAATATCTCTGGTCGGGCTTTGAGTCAGGCGCGCCTCACTTCCGGGCGTCGCAGGAGTCTCGGTTGGTATCGGTTACTAACTTTTTCTCACACGCGGTCATTGAAACTATACCGCGTGGGGTTGAGAGTGCAAACTAAAACACTGCAGAGACTAGTAAAGAGGCCATTCACGTTGCAGCCATCGTGAACTTCGCTCCTTCCTCGGATCCGTCCTTTTTATTTATAATTTATAATTTGCTCTTCAAATTAAACATCGTATGGTTTCCCCGATCTGGTTATGCCAGGGGAGATATGAACGGATGGGTCGGCGTCCAACGTCAAGATACTCTTACAGAAAGGGACATATCACAGAAAAAAGCTTAAGAGTAGGAAAGAAGGTCCTCGAAGAGTACGGAGTCAATTGATGGCCCCTAAAAGCAATACAAACAATATATGCAGGCAGTAAAGTGAGTGTAAGGGTTGATTGAAAACTGAGTGACTGGTTTGATATTATGCAAGGCGTGAAACAAGGATGCGTTATGTCCTAGTAGCTATCTATCATATTTATGGATAAGTGTCTAAGAATAGCCCTCTTAAACAAAGAGTGTGTAGACCTCGAAACAGTGAAGGTACGTGGGTTAGTTTACGCAGATGACTAGATTCTTATGGCAGAATCAATCGAGGACTTGCAGAGAATGTTGAATAAACTTGATACAAACATGAAGAACATGGGCCTCAAAATTAACGTACATATTAACGTATATATTTGTGTCGACTGTACTATACGGTAGCTAGACATGGACATATCAAGAAAAGGACAAGAGAAAAACAAACGCAATTGGCATGAAACCTCTGCGGACAATATGCGGGGAAACACTGATAAACAAAGTGCGAAACGAGATAATCCTTGAGGAATGTGGCACAGGGGAGACACTAGCTGATATATGTGAAAGAAATCAGTTAAGGTGGTTCGGACATTTTGAAAGAATGAAAGATGAACGACTGACCAAACAGGTGTTTGAAGGTAAAGTAAATGGCAGAATGCCCAGAGGTAGACTGCCGAAAGAATGGTTAAAATCTGTGAATGAGTCATCAATCCGAAGAGACATAAGAAGCCATAGAAGCATGAGAGCTTGCATGAGAAAATGGATAGCCGTGAAGGAAGCTAGAGTAGTATGCCAGGACAGAGAGGTATGGCGACAAATAGTTTATAGAAAAATATGAGTAGAGTGAGTGACGCCTGAAACAAAGACCTTGAATACTAATGGGCCCAAGTGGGGAACCAAACATAACAATTTTGTGAGGCTCTTCACGTAAGGTGATCGCTAGAGAGATTGATTAGCAACCTGGGGAATGCCGATACCAGAAATTCAAAAAAGTGAGGTTATGCACAGTTCTGCAGGTCCGCCATCTTGGCACGTAATTTACAAGGTATTTTACCTGTTTTCTACGTAAAATACTTCACTTAGGTATTTTACGTCAAAAACCTCCAGTTATGCGTAACTGCACATCCCTGCTCAAGGGAGAGTTGTGACGCGGGTACTCAAATTCTGATTGGTGCCGCTGTACCGGAACCTGCTATTCTAAACATTGCGCGATTTTGAAATAGAGTGTTTATTCCACAACAGATTTAATACAAAATAAAGATAATATCGTTGACTTAAACACCTAAAATAAACGAAATGTAATTAAAAATCACTTTGTGGCATATATATTATACAAATTTCCATAAATAATATTGGTCAAATAAATAAGTTTTGTAGGTTGGGAGCAAAGCTTTGGTTCGAAAAGGTTATACATACAAATAAAGTAAAAATAAATGGTAGGAAAGGATGAAGATTTAAATGATGAAACTTCATAAATTCATATTCTGAAAATAATAATAATAATAAATATCAGATGCGAAATGTACTTGTAATTAAAGTAGTTGCAAATCAAGTTTTGCTTTGATCGTATATTATTTCACTTCAATAAATAAAAGAGTGTTTATACCTCACAAGCACATGATTTGTCAGTTGCTTTCCAATCTGCTCGATTGACATTCTGAATCCACAATTCTCGAAATTTGGCATCTCGTGGAATTTTTTTCAGGAAAAACCTGTTTTTAGATGAATTATTGCAGTGTAAAATACAAAACTTTACCATAATGTTTTTACTCAAACTGATTAAACTTTCAGTGCAATATCTACAAATGGTTCTTCAATATTCTTCAGTATTTACTTTTATTTTTGTGGTCTGCAATTTCGATGGATTTTTCAGACTATTCGTCTAATGAAGTTCTCGTACGTATTTTTCAATTTCTTAATCATTATATATTCCACAATTTTTATAAATACAGAATTATAATTCCAAGTAGTATAGGAAATTTGTCCTTTCTGTTTTTATATGTTAAGACGTGAAACGTTTTTATAACATTTATGTGTCTGATATTAGATGGTTTTTATAACACCCTAATGAGGTTTTTAGATTTTTTGCACTCTGGGAATTTCAGTATTTTAGGACGGTTTTAGATTTTAGGACGGTTTTAGATTTAATACCTTGGATCATAGTTCGTAATGTCCTGGATATTAGATTTTAGGATCTTGGATTATAGACTTTAATATCTTGGATTATAGATGCTAATATCTTTGATTTTATGTTTTAATATCTTTAGATTATAAATTTGAAAATCTTCTATTTCAATTTATAATCCAAGAGTGTATCCGGCATTATCTATTCTTTAATATCTGTAGATTTTAGTTCGTATAATCTGGATCACTGTCCCATAGTTAATAGTCCAAGATTATACCCGGTAACAGTTTAACTCTTATTTTCAGTATAAATTTATTTATTTTGAATCGCACGTAAACAAGTGGAATTTATCACTCAGGACTTTTTATGCACAAAAATCGCAAAAACCTTAAACCATCAGTTTTGAGGTTGAACACACCGACGCTCTCTTTTTTTCATTCACCTGTCAAGATAAATTTTTTTCGGAGGCTAAGTATACAATAACATAATACTGAATGAGCGTTGCTACGTCAGCGAGCCACAAAAATCTCGCAGCTAATCAGAGATCGCGTTAACCCTAGGAGGCCGCAAAAGTCACTGTTCCCGGAAAGAAATGCAGCCGGAAAAACGTACTTCCGTTAGGGGAGGAAGAAAATAAATTTTTAATCTTAGATGAAGGGTACAAAGATAGAGAGTAAATTAAAAATATGGAAAGAAAGGAGATTTTATGGTTAGATGAGGAGTACAAAGAGAGATTTAAGACAAAATTATAGAATTACTGGACCTATGCTTTACATACACTGTTAAAAATGTTTGAAATTTTAATATAGATTTACTATACATTTTTATATTAAATCTAAAAACTCGGTCTATAAAATATTAATTAAGAGGCTGTATATTAAATTTCATATACATGTATATTGATCAACTTTTAGAAAAGTCAGGTAATTTAATTTGAAATTATTACGACTTATTTGTTCAAAGTTCAGATCTTGGCAGAAATTAAGAAAAAATCAGCACAGTTTTGTAAACAAATCGATTATATGCGACGATATATAAAACCAAGCAAATGTTATTGTTTAAACATTTTTCTCAATATTACTGAAAGATTGGTCAAAAATATTTTAACTTGGTACTAAATATTTGATGCAAAAATGTTGTATCTTTTACCCTATATTGGGAAAAAATGCAAATTGTTTCATTATGAAAATTAACTGATTCATTTTTGAATTGGTGAAAAAAATGTTTAGTATGAAATATTTTCTTTTCAAATTAAAGATCACACAAAACATACAAAAATTATAAGAAAAAAAAATGTATGGATAAAAAATCCACTATATATTCGTTGACTAAGAATAGTATGACAATTATTAAAATAAATACTAACATGAATAATAAGTAAAGTATGGAAAAAAATTCGAATTGAAAATTCTTTAGAACAAATATATAATTTGATCTGCTTCGATGTTCACAAAATCATGAAGACAATTTTTGGAAAAATTCATTTTTTCGATATTTTTGAATTTTTAACTTTTATCCTAAAACTAATCATTTTAAAATGTGGTAGCCGCTGGACCGGGGAATGAGCAGGATTTTTTTTAACCTGGAAAACCGGAAACGACAGTGAATTTAGTGGTTAAACAAATGTAAACGTCGGATTGAAAATTTATAAACTATTTTCAATTTTAAAATTATTTAAAATGAATAAACTCATTATTAAACTCTTTTATTCAATTTCAAATTACACACGTTCAAATATTATTTCGGTTTTAAAAACTCCATTTTAACCCATTGCAAATTAAAATTTTATTGCAAATGTCGGTAAGACCTAGTTTGCAGAGAAATTGTAGCAAAAAGCAGAGCTTCCGCGCATTTGTCTACAAATGTTTCTCTCTGCATGGTACTTCTTCCTGCAAATTTCCGTCACACCTAATTTGCAGAGAATTTGCAGAACTAAGCAGACTTTCTCTGCTTCTTTCTGCAAGCAGTTCCTCTCATGTATTCACCAGATTTCTCTCATTTGAGAGAAAAGAGTATGTATCTTGCTATGTGATAATCAACAAGTTTGCATATATTGGTGTGATTCATGACACGTGATGACTTTGTGAAGCTCTTCGCCTGGAGTGATTTCCAGAGAGATTGATCAGCGACCTGGGTCGGAGCAATATTGCGGAACCAACATTTTCTTCAAATAAGCAACACGGGAATTTCCAATTAATCTAAAAATCTATACCGAGAACTCACTCTAGAACTGAATGAGTTTCGCGTACCCCGAAAGGGATTTGGACTAATGGCATAATAGTTAGGCACTAAAGATTAATAGATAATTATTAATTCTAGCAGTCGGCTTATTTCCTAATTCATTAGTGAAAAACTAATTGCTTGGTAAAAAGAAAATTATTCATGACTGTATATAATATTCAAAAAAATGTTATAAACATGGACATCGTGAAAAATAAACGATTTTAATAAAACGACGCAATATTTTTACATCTTAACTCTATTCAAACAATAAGAAGGCCACATTGTAGTCTGACTCCATTTTGAAAATACTACCTCCTGATTTTTTGAATATAGTTAAGAAAAATAATCAGTTATTAAAATCTTAAAAACCCCTTATTTTCCATAGAAAATTGTCATTATTTAGCTAACTTTGTAAAAATTTTCTTTAAATGATTATCAGTTTGATTAAATATGAAATTGACCCACCAATGATTAGTAGTATATTATTAATTGGATATGTTGAGATATTTGCTAATGCATTTGTAAAAAGCATCTTATTGCTTGATGCAAAAAAATTAATTGATTTAGGACTATATATAATAATTTAGAAAATGTTATACAAATGGAAAACGTAAAAATAGAAATGTTCAATAAAATAACGCGATAGTGTTTCATTCTCATCTCTATTGAAACAAGAAGGTCATATTCTGAAATCGTAAACGTGACGTACCCTGCCTTAAGTTAGAAACATTGATTTCTGATTGTTTAAACACAGTTAAGAAAAATAAGAATTTCTTAGAATCTTTGAATTGCAGTGGGCTCCCAGTGGGACCCTGCGGTGGTTGTTAACCTTTAGTTTATAATTATATATATATATATATATATGTGTTATTGCTAGAAATGTTGTTTTATTAAGTTTCGGTCACTTGCGAAAATAATAGGTACAAGAATACCGAGCACATTCATTTAAACTTTAAAAAAACCTTTATTTTGTAGACATATGTATTTAATTTTTGTTGGCAATGCGTAAGTTATTTAATTGAAGACAAATTACGTAATGGTCTTAATTTTCGAACCTATCTTTTGTCGTTTTCGAGATCATTCGATTCCAGGAACTCAAAAATTAGAAAATTTTATAATGCCCGTATGTATGTGTAATTTTTTTCAGTTTACCATATTAATTTACCATATCAATTAACCTATGGAACAACCTTTCTTGACCTCTTATGATCTAGCAATACCGATTTATAATTTTTCCAAATATATTGTTTAGCTTGTTTATATGAGGAAATTTTTTTCAAAATTGAGAATATAACATTACTATATTTGTTGCAATTGTTCGCTCCATCGAGAAGCAATGATTGACCACTTTTTCTTTTGTTAGAGAAAAACCTCCCTATATGAGGAAGCAAAGTGTTCATAAAATGAGCACAAATAAATATACCCATAGTGAATACGCCCATAGAACTTCGCAGCGGTATTTCTTTTATATTTATTTGTAATTTCATATATTATTGGTTGAGAATATACCAATGTTGGCCATATAATCTGTACATCTGAATTAGAAAGTACGTATTCATGAAATAGTGTAAAATTAAAAGCAGCAGTAAAATTTTTACTTATTCAGTAAGAAATTTTCTACGGAAGTAAATTAATAATAATTTCACTAAGAAATAGTAGTCTTTTTTACTAATGATTAGTAGAAATACTTAAAACATTTGATAAATATCTCGCTAATGCAAAAGATAAAGGGGTTCTTAAATTTGAAAATAAAACGAATTAAATATTGATAAATTTAAATTTAAAGCTTTTCCGGGTTTCAATCGTGTGCAAAACTACGAAACTTGCCGACGTTTCGTGAACTATGTGTCCTAGATGCTCGGGGTGTGCATGACACGCTCTGCAGCTATCATCGGGAATGTCTTGGCTCAAAATGTGGCAACGGTATGCTAAAGTGGAAATGACACCGTCTTGACATGCCAAAATGAAACCCTCCGTGCCCAACTTCAATCCGGTTGATTCAAGAAAAGCAAACGTTAGCTGATACGA
Organism: Andricus grossulariae; assembly: GCA_011634705.1. NCBI lineage: Eukaryota > Metazoa > Arthropoda > Insecta > Hymenoptera > Cynipidae > Andricus > Andricus grossulariae. The sequence continues at coordinate 219,848,691 of JAABKJ010075445.1, forward strand.
CCTCGACAGATCATCCATATTTCTGTGAAAGATGCCGTGCATTTTCTGCTCGGGGAGCTGTTCGCGGAAGTTTTTCTCCTTTGCTTTCTTAATCCGAGCCTACAGAAGTGAATACTCAAGATAAATAAGAGTTGATGCATTTTGCTCATCCCTGATATTGAAGTAAAGGCTGAGTGTTTCAACAGCCTCCTCCGCAGCTTTGTACAGAAACGTCTCTTTGCCCACTTTTCCGTATTTCCTGACCATTTTAAGAAGAGGGTCTTGTTCATTTGCGACTATATGTGCTATACCCAGAATAATCCTGTTCTGAAGACATTCAAGATTTAGTATTCCGCGACCACCTTGACGGCGTAAGATTCAAAGTCGCGGAAAAGGATCTGAGCTCGCCCTATGTCCATGAAACCACTCCAAATAAATAGAGAGCTACCGGGACGGCAAGCATATTCGTCGCAGATACTTTTTTCCTCACCAACATTTCAGAAGACCATATCCGTCAGATAAGACGTTTGTATCGGCATCAGAGAGTATCCTTTATAAATGTCACGTCCTGAATGCGGCTCTGTGAAACGCCTAGGTATGTATAGGTCTCTTGAACGCCAAGGTGTCGTGTACCGCTTCTGTCGACGAGCTTAGGGTCTTCTGGGATGCAATTAAGTTTTCCTTTCTGATTGGTTGATTTGTGGGTAATGACGGATTCACAGCTGGCGCGCGAAATGTCGAACCTTGGCAGTGCAAGTCCTGTTGGATGTTATGTTATCACTCACATCATTAATAACACACAATATTATAACCCAAACTCCATTCCAATATCCTGAGTGTATTATTTGGCAAAACCTATGTATATATATATATATATATAAGCGTTATAACTCGATATCCTAAATTATAAACTACTAAAATGTCAAATGGTCACTCGGACCACTTTATATAAAGAAAGTTTTGTCGGTATCAAAATGGCGGTACGTGTCACACGGTATGAGATTTCGGCGTTTCCAGACAATAACTTTTGTTGAGTGGTGCGAATGTCCACTCGTTCTCATTTAATTTTGTCCACTTATTTGCATCGTTGACTACATGTACTTTAATTATATTGAAGTAAATAGAAAAATGTGTGAATTGAATTTTATTCTAACACTCCGCGTGATCGTTCTGTGACATTTTTACCGTCTTTTTTTTAAGAATAACGGATTTAATTGACCAAATTAATTAAATTATTATGAAGAAATTTTTGTAGCGGCATAGGGTCTTATGAATATATTTGAATAAAAATTAATAATTGCATTTCATAAGAGTTAAAATTGGCAAACCTTTCGATCACGGATAGGGGTCCTCCCCAGTGCCACATATTTAATTGAAAAATAAACTTAAAATTAAATCTTAGGTATAAATTCATGCAACTTAGCACTTTTATGACGTGCAGTTCCTCTCTCTCTCTCTTCGCCTTTCTCTCTCTCTTTCTCTATACGCTTCCTCTCTGCGTGTCCTTCCCGTTTCGTTCTAGAAGGTGAGATGGTTGCGGGGAAGTAAATCACTCCTTAATCCTACAAACACAAATTCAAAAACACAATATTCACGAACACGTTGCAAAAGACACACGCTCTAAAGTTCAAAAGCAAGTTAATGATAGAAATAAGACAAATGAGTGAAAATTAGTATACAATAGATTTCTGTTGATATAGGAGGATAGTTTTCGACGTGAGAAAATATAGAGACATTCGCTCTCTTTCAAGAGACGAAGAAAACTGAAAGAGCATTCTCAGAGGTCTTTCAGTTTAACGACCTAAGAAATTCGATAGAAAGATGCATTAATTTTTTAAGGGCTGTGGAACTAAAACTGACTGAAAATGGGAGGACCGATCGCCGATATTCCTTACTGGCTCACTCTACTGGAGCTATCGGGCAAGAAAGTAGTTCCTCAGTAATGCTATTTTGTTAATATAATGTTGTGATTGTTATTACATTTTGAGTTGCACTTGAATTTACATTTCATGCCTAAAAATGATTACGATTAATCCTCGGTTTGGATTTAATGACTAAGATTTTCTTCTGACTTAGTAAACTAAAAAAAAGATTCCTGGAACAATTTACAATATTTGGAAGTGCGGGAGTCTTATACATTTCCAGTAACATTTTCTCATTGAAAATTTATAATATCCTAAACGCAAAAGACTTGTATTAAATCCTAGGCCCCACGCTCTGAAAGGGTAAAGGTTCTTGATTTTTTAATCTGAGTACGCTGACACAGGCAACAGATATTTTGTGTTGTTCAGGGTGCGCTGTGTAGGCTTCAAGACCTTTTTACATTCTCATCTCAATGAGAAGGTATTGGTTTTATGAGAAAATAACTTTCGCAGAGTCAATCAAATGTCGACTTTTCAAGGCCCCCTGAGTCAGAAAAAAAGATTTTTACAAAGGAATCTGTTTGTCTGTCCGTCTGTCTGTCTGTCTGTAGTCTGTAGTATCGTGTAGGCATGATAAATTTCGAAAGATTGATCAAATTAAATTGTGGTTTGCCACACTTTTTCAAGGCCTAAAAAGAAATAACAAGTGCGTTAACCAACTATTTTTGATCAAAATTTAAGAAGTGAGCACATTTTGAAAATTTTTGAGACCCCTTTTTTTCAAATTTAGATATTCTATGTACTGTTATCAGTAGTACGATATAAGATGAACCATTTATCCTAGTGAAATTTTCGGATAAAATGAAAATTATCAGAGTTATAGCGTTTCCAAAATCCCAAAAAACCAACGAAAATTAATATTTTAAGCCGAACAACGCATGATATTGAAAAAAGTTAGGAACAGAGAAACGTTTCTTTGTGGAAGCCCTACAAGATTATCATAACAATTTTCAGAATTTTTCCGGAAAATCGAAAATTCAAATTTTGATGACACAAAAAATAATGAAAAATGAAAAATTCCATTTGGCGGTCAAACTATGCAAGATACGGTCCCGCGTTCTTCTCCGCTTCCTGCCTTCTCGACTCTTCGTGTCGCGCCTGTCGATTGATCGGTTGGAGTGAAGATGGCTGGCCTGTCGATCTCGGCCAATGGGTGCCAACGTACTTCTGCTGCGTGCTGCCCATTGGACCTCACGCGCTGACTCGAACATGCCCGTTTACTGAATCTTAGCAGCGTGGGGTCGTCCAGCCAATCCGTGGTGCAGGGTTGGTCGGCTCTGTTACGTACTGCCATCGACACTGTTAGTGGAGCTTAATCGTGTGTAGATGCAGGGCTGGCTCGTCCTAACTCGTTGATCGATTCAGTACCGCTACTTGCTGCCGGTCATGGGGCTGGGATATGATGTCGACGGCAAAGCATGGTTGCTAGTTGTGGCACCTTCCAACTTCGTTGGTGAAACACGACCGTCTGGTAATGATCTTGCGCTATGGTGTCGACGATGAAAATGTTAGCTAGTGTGGCACCTCCCCACTTCTTTGGTGAAACTTGGCCGTCTGGTAGTGACGCCATGTCGTGCGCGGGGACTCGTGCGCCGAGTTGGTTTCGCTCCATCCTTTCGTCTTGCTTCTTTGGTGTTGGCTGTCTGCACTGTCTGCTCAGTGTTTACGAGCTGTCAGTTCAATACACAGCTTCGATCTCGACCCTGTTTACGCAAAACTATGAAGGACTACAATATTATTAAAATCGAGGGTACTCTGGCGCTTCGGCGTGGATCCTAAAATATAGTATCTAATGTGTTGGCTTATTCTATACCCATTTTTTTCTGACTGGGCGGTAAGAGTGTTCTTAATAATTTTTTCTGGCCGGCCGTTCCTCGCGTTTTGAGGTTAGGTACGGTTTCGGCGAAACCCAGGAAAGCTGTTTTCACAACCTCCTGAGTTTTTTTCGAAAAAACTCAGGAGGTTGTGAAAACCTCCTTCGTTGGCACCCATTGGCCGAGATCGACAGGCCAGCCATCTTCACTTCAACCGATCAATCGACAGGCGCGACACGAAGAGTCGAGAAGGCAGGAAGCGGAGAAGAACGCGGGACGAATTGAAAAAACCTTCTTTCGTTCATTACACCTATTTGAAATTGCCGCTCACTTTCTTCAATATGGTGGCGTAGCTGATGTCGTTGCTGATTGGCTGCATTATTTTCACTTGCGCGTGGCTAGACCTGGTGTGGGTTGGATCATGCCTAAGGCTATATTCTCCCCACAGCGGGAACCAAAGAAGAAGAAGAAGAGATAGTCGGAGAGAAGATTTGTCATCCGATTAGTGACAATTTAGGAGACCTTTAAACAAAAGTACTCAATAAAATATTAAAAAATGGGTTTGCTGCGGTTAGTACCTTACCTGAAAAAGAAAGAAGTGGACTTGTCACGGTATTTGCATGCGATAATTTCTCCTCGCGAACCTGGTGAATAAAGTGAGGTTATGTTTACAGAATTGCGCTCAAGACAACCGTAGCTGGTGGTTTGGTGTATTTTACAGTCCAGGAAGGCCTCTGGTCGAAACCAGAAGAAAGTGTCAAAATCTATGGAAAGATCTACAATAAAGTTGCACCCTTCGTCAAGGAAAACGTGCCAAAAGAGGTTATAAACGAGGTATAATAAGTGCATTTTCGACAGTTTCAAGACTTTTTTAGTTGGAAATTCAATTATTTGGTTGAAAATCCAATTGTTTTGGTAGAAAATTAAACTGTTTATTTGAAAAATTAAATACTTGGTAGAATATTAACTTTTTTATTGAAAATTCATAGTGCCGGGTGTGAAATTCAACTATTTTGTTGAAAATTAATTTTTCAGCAGTTGAAAATTAATTTTTTAAACTTTTTTAAACTTCAACTCTAAGTTCGTGTAATTTTTTATAAAGGTATAATTTCTAGTTGAAAATTCGGAGTTTTTTTCTAGAAAATTCGTCTTTTTGTCTTGAAAATTAAATATTTTTGATGAAATATCAATTATTTCTTTTTTGTTTTTTTTAGTTGAAAATTAATTTTTCCAACTGCAAATTTAACTGTTGAGTTTTCTATTAAAAATGTATCTTTTTAGTTGAAGATTTAAATATTTGTTTGAAAATTCGTTTGTTTTTTAGTCGTCTTTTTTGGTCAAAAATCAACTGTTTTTTATTTTATATAAAAATATTTGTTGGTTCAAATATCAACTATTATTTTTTTCGTTCAAAAAATCCATCTCTTACATAGAAAGTTTAAATATTTTGTTGAAAATAGATCCTTTTTCATTGAAAATTCAAGTACTCAAGCAAAGTTGAATTTTACTGTTAAAAATTAATTTTTTTTTGGTCAAAAATCCATAACTTTCGTTGAAAATTTAACTATTTTTTTGAAAGTTGAACTAGTTTGTTTGACTTTGTTAAAAATTCGTTTTCTTGTTGATGAAAATGAATTCTTTTAACTGGAATTTTAACTATTCTATTTTTGGTTAAAAATTTATCGTTTTTATTTAAAAATTCAACTATTTGGTTGAAAATTGATGTATATTGTTAAAAATTCCTCTTTTTGGTAAAAAATTAATCTTCTTGATTGCATATTTAATTCGAGTGAAAGTTGAACAAATTTGATAAAAGTTAATTGTATTAGATGAAAATGGACCTGTTTGGTTGAAAATTGAACTATTTTGTTGAAAATTCGTTTTTTTTGTTTGTTAAAAATTTATATTTTTAACTGAAAATTTAGCTATTGCATTATTGGTTGAAAATTAATAGTTTGTAGTGTAAAACTGAACTATTTGGTTGAAAAATAACTTTTTTGCTGAAAATTAATATTTTTGGGTTAAAAATTGAAATTTTTTATAGAAAATTCAACTGTTTTGTTGAATATTGGTTTTTCTGGATTGAAAACTTAACTATTTTGGTAGTAAATTCAAATCTTTCTTTGAAAATTAAATTTTTTGTTGAAAATTCATATTTGCGGTTTTAAAATTCGACTTTTTTGTAGAAAATTTTCCATTTCGTCTTGAAATTGCAATAATTTGGTTGACATTTTTTTCTCCTGCGACTGAAAAATCTTTTCTTGTTAAATATTCAAGTCTTTTATTAAAAACTCGTCTTTTTTGGTCAAAAATCAACTGTTTTTTATTTTATATAAAAATATTTGTTGGTTCAAATATCAACTATTATTTTTCTATCCTAATATAACTTCATAACCTAATACCTGCCATACCAGTCTATAAAATATTCACATTTTCCTTTTACAATATTTTTTGACCTTCTTTTTCCTATTCCCGATATCTGTTTTATTACCCCTGCTGCTTTTTTTTATCCTTTCTCTGATGAGCTCTATGATCTCTATTGGTTTGCAAGGTGTGCCCCAAATATTTAAACTCTCTCACTTCTTCTAACTTTATTCCCTTCCATCTCCCAGTCCATTCTTCCTTTCCTTTTCTTTTCTATACCTCATTATTTTTGCTTTTCTACATTTAAATTCAATTTTTTCCTATCTATGTGTTTCTCTAATCCTGCTCACCATCTCTTCTCCATTCTAACATCAACACTATATCGTCTGCGTTTGCCAGTGTATATATCTTTTCGTTCCCTATCCTAACTCCCCTATATATTTTTCTTTTCATTTCTTCTTCCAGGTTTCTTCTTTTAAAAATTTCCGATACTCTCTTTATCAATCTCTCTCTATCTTTTTTTCTTTTATACATTTTTGGAATCAGTGTTACTCCTGTATAACCTTTAACATCCTCTTTGCCTTCCTTCACTATTACTATTACTCCTTCCTTCCATAACTCTGGCCACCTCTCTTCTTTCCACACTCTATTGCACATTATCCATGCCATTCCTTTAATTCTGTCCCCCATATTTTTAGACTTCATTTGGAATCTCATCCATAAAAGGTGCCTTTCCATCTTTCACCCCTAATACCTTGACTATTTCCTCCCTTGTTTTTTGTTTTTTTTCCTCATCTGTTTTCCTACCATATTTTCGTCCTTTCCTAACTATCCTCTTTACTCCTCCTAGTAATTCCATTGAATATTGTTTCCATTTTACCATCTCAATATCCTGGTTTACTCTTTTCTTTCTTCTCCTCTCTCTCTCTCTTAACCACCTTCCAAACCTCTTTTTCCGTCCTATCCTTCTCCACCTCTTCTTCAAACCTTTTATTTTCCTCCTCTTTTTTTGTATCCTTAATTTTATGATCTTAAAATCAAAATAACGTGAAGTAAATTTTAAAACAAAAATGGCACAGGAAAATTTTTAGTTACCAAATTTATTTCCAACCAAAACAGATCAAGTTTAATTGCATTAATCACCTGATAAATTAATTTTTTGTGGCGTGCTTAACCAAAAAAGGTAAATTTCCACCAAGAGAGGAATTTTCAAACCAAACAGACGAATTTTCAAGAAAAGGGTTGAAATGTCAACCAATAAACATTTTCAACGAGAAAGAAAAAATTGTCAACCAAAACGTTTGATTTTCTACCAAATGGTTGAAATTTCAACAAAATAATTCAAATTTTTGATAAAAAAATATAATTTTTAAACTAAAAAGATTATTGCGCAACCAAAAATACAACGGTAGAATTTTCAACGAAAAAATTAAGTTCCAACTTAACTATTTAAAGTTTTTATCGGGTTGCATTAATTCAGTTTCCATTTAAGAGAGAAGCGAGTAAAAGAGGAAAAAAGGAGTTCTTCAAAAAAGGGGAATAGGGGAATGAGTATGAAATCTGTGGAAGAGAAAACATGAGGAAACCTTTTTCCCTTATTTTTTTCCGTGCCTTACAACTGTCTCTGATGAGCCGATTGCAATTATTTTTGGAAACATATTTCTCTTGTTCGAAGTATTTTTGGGCGATTCTGTTACGAAAGTTAAATTTTTGCAGTTCGTGTTTTCTTAAAACGAATTTTCGAAAAATTCTTTTCTTGTTTTATGACTTTTTGTGCAATTCATTGTACAAGTTAACTTTTTGAGTTTATGTTTTAAAAGATTTTTTCTCAATTGAAATGTGTGTTTTTCGTGGCAGAGTTGAGTTTGCGGTTAGAGCGTTCACCTAAGGGTGACACTTTTAATGGTGTTCCTCGTGTCAGGTCTTCTCCTCCTACCGAATCTTCTCTTCGTGCCAGGTCTAGGTCTCCGCCTGCCAGTCGTTCTTCTTTGTGCATTGATGGACTTACAAGTGAAGAGCTTAGATATGTTCGTCTGATTCCGCAGATGAACCCGAACCGGCGATTCGAAATTCGTAGATACACTTTTCCTCACGATACATTTTTTAATTAACGGAAAACTATGCAAAAGTAGGTAATTCAAGTTTTATGGAATTTGAAGAAACATTTTTCTTCTCTGACCATGTACCAGAAAAAGAATAAGGTAGATTTTGTAGGTCTTCTCAAAACGAATTACTGGCTATTTGGACTTCTTCCAGTGTCACGCAGTTTGGCCAGAGAATAGAATTTTAATTTTTTTCGAAATGTTATCGTCATTAAAACTTAAAATACACGTCTTGTCAAAAAATGGTAAGCAGTAAATTTAAAGATCTTTTTAGAATAATCAATTTTTCATGTTGAAGTCTTCTTCGTGTTTCGTATAGTTTAGATGTAAAAAAGAATGTCGTATTCTCTGAAAAGCTTTCTCAGCGGATAAAACCCGAAATGTTGTTCAAAAATAGCTTATTACCGAACTCATTCTCACTTTTTAGGCCCTAAGAAAGTTTGTCAAAGCACAATCCAATCTGCTCAATCTTTCGGTAAGCCTCAGCCATCTTCAATCTAAAAGTGTTCGAACTTAATGTTTCTTTTTTTATTATTGTATATTTGAAAATTTTCAGTGTATCGGAAGGTAATAAAGAAAATAGAAGTCTTTAAAAACGCTTTTAATAACCACAATAAGATTTCAATTTCACTTATTTCGTAAACAGCTCAATTCCTCTTTTATTTGATATATCTAAAACAGTTAAAAACTATTCTAAGATTTGAAGTGGTTTGGTTACAACAAATAAATTATCTGTTCATTCAGGACAAATGAAGAAATAATTTTCTTAACAACAAAATTGCTAAACTCGATTTGATGCAAATGTATTGAGCAATTGTAAATGCATGATTCAATTCAAAGGCGAATATCTGTGCAGAAACTTATTGAAAAAAGTTTTGCTATTCACCCTTAAAGGACACTTCGAGTCACTGTGATCATGTATTTTTTTCGAATTGTTAAATTATCACTGATGCTTTGTCAGTATTTTATTCCTATTTTGTATTGTTTCAATATTACTCCTGATCTCTAGCTCCTACCGTGTGCTATCTAATTCAGGAAGTTTGAAATTTGAAATACTTTCTTCTATTGAAATGTCAACTGTTTGCTTGAAAATCAACTTTTTGATTGAAAATTCACATTTTCAGTTGAAAATTCAACTAGTTTATTGAAAATTAACTTCTTTGTAAAAAATTTAACTTTTTTGTAGAAAATTAATCTTTTTAGGCTAGAAAATCAACTATTGTTGTAAAAAGTTGAACAATTTAGTTGAAAATTAACATTTTTGTGGAAAATTCATATTTTCCAGTTAAAAATGCATACTCTTAAGTTGAAATTTCATATTTTAGATTTGAAAATTCAATTATTTCGTAAAAAATTGGTATTTTTCACTCTCCCCTTCATCAATGTGGTTGAAATGTTTTTTCTTTATTCAGTGAAAAATCTTTTTTAGTTGAAAACTCGACTCTTTTGTTAAAATGTTGACCTTTCTTGGTTCAATGCAACCTGGTTCTGATTTGAAATAAAATTGTATTAAAAACAAAACTATTAGAATTTTTTATTTGTGATCCAATCCAAGCATTTGAAAAGAAAACTAAATTGAACTTTTCAAAGCGATTTGTGAGAGGTGATTTTTAAATTTTGTTAAAATGAATTTTTAATTCAACAACAGAGTCAACTCTTTTTTTATAAATGATTTCATTTTTTTACAAATACTCATATTGATGCAGAACATCATAAAATCAGTAAAGACACTGGTTTCAACTAATATAAAAAGTTCTTCATATATCAACTGTAATCAATGAAATAAAGTGCTACATCAAGATAGAAAATACTTGCACCCATTATTTATTTATTTTTGTTCGGGATATAAGTAAAAATAATGCACAGTTATGATTTTACTTCATGCAAAGTATTTAGTAATATTATAAACAAATTTAATAGACAAATACATTGTCTGGTTAGTGTTTTTCATTTTTTTGAATAAATTTCATTAGCAAACTTGACTACTTGTCAATAAATATTATTAATATTATTATTATATCATTAAGCCGTTTCCCTTTCGGGGTAGGCGTGAATTGCTCGGTTGGAAAGTAATGATGTGTGGCAGTGGGACGCAAAGCGGGTGTAGCGCCCAAACCTGAGCTGAATTATATGTATGATAATGAGGCATATGATGACCTTTAGGTGCACATGAGTGAAAATATTTACGGTAGTGTTAGACGTAAAGCGGAAATACAGTAGATGTTAATCCCAGCTACGATGATCACCCCCTGCGAAAAATGATATCATGGTTTTCAGCACGCAATTAACCCTCTTAACCAGATAGACTTGCGCATTATACATAAGATAGTATAGTCCATAATCCCTAATTTTGATGCGGCCTTTGAAATTAGTTTGTTCACAAATTCTGTGCCATTATCGGTAAACAGTACCTTTGGAGGTTCCCATCTTAAAAATAACAGTTTCCTCGCACGGCTTTTGAAACCTGACAGCATTGGCCTTTTTCAGATGCATGACTTTGATCCAGTTGGTAAGCATGTCATTAAAAACCAAAGCATATTGGTAGCCAGAGTGACTAGGCGGGAACGGATCCATCATATATGCTGCTACTACAGACCAAGGCTGCTAGCTCAATCGGTCACCTATCAGACCTACTGGATCTGCCTGGTCCACTCTCATCTTTCAAAAAGTTTCACATGCTTGGACACCTAAGTGTCCAGACGTCGTAGTATCGTGTGCTTGAATCACCGCCTTGTACCGAAGCTGCAACGACAAGGCCATCTTTCTTGCCTACAAATAAGGCAACAGTGCGATTGAGAAGGGTACCCTCAAGTAATTTTCAAGTGAAGAGTCACAGCACGAAGATTCAAGACAAACCGACAAGGAAGACAAGAAACAAACAGTCGGATTGCAAATAACTCGAAACCAAACGAAAAAATCATCACGGGGTTTCGACACTCGACGAACTGACAGTTCGTGAAAATTCAAGCAGACGGCACCAAAGGAGGACAGTCAAGTGGCGGATTACCCATATGTGCTACATATGCTGCAGCCTAGGGCGGAAAAATGGGAGAGGGGATACAATTTGATATCTATTTGCCTTGATGTGAATTCGAAAGCGATTAGTTAATTTCTGTTAGTGAAGGGCGAGTATACATTCTTTGAAATGATACATTTTTCAGTGTAGCTGACATTGAAAATTAGTGCAATATAAGGAAAATATATTTGAAAAATCATGAAAAATAAAACTTGTTCATTATTTTGCAATATCTTAATAAGCTGTCCCAAACCAAGGTACATAAATAGACATAATATACATTTGAGATACATAATAGAGTTTAACGTAATGTAGAAAAGTTCGCACTTTGGACCAAATCGAGTGCGAAGGACGAGATGAGTCATGAGAAACTGTTCGTTAGAGGTGAAGGAGCTTTAACAAAAGAGGAATCACAATCCACAAATTACAGTTGCCGATGCTAAACGTTTAATTTTGAAAGGACTGTGCACAAATGTGGGGGAAGTACAAAGGCAAAGCACAAGGTAAATACATTATTGAGAGCAAAGCGCGAGATAAACATGTTATCCAGCGCGAAGCGCGAGATCATGTTTCAAAACATTCAGAAAAAAAGCTGCCATTGTGTCATTACAAAAAAAAAAGGTTGGCATATTTTAAAACAGAATTTAAATTCATTTTAGAATCACATAGAAAAATTCAAACAATCTAAGTACATGAGATCTGGCTATCTCATTATAAAATAATTGAATATCAACTTACGCTACTTCCTTTTTTCAATTTTGAATTCTCGTACAAAAATAGAAAACAGGGAGTAAGGGAAAAACAAACACAAGAAGTTGATGCAATGAAATTATTTTGATTGAAAAATAGTTCAAGATATAAAATTATAATTTATTAAGATCAATTTCACAAATGTTAAAAGGGTAAGACTTTTTAAAATTATTTCAATCAACAGTTTGAAATAGATTCGCGCAGCATGGATCTGCCTGAATTTGCGAGAAACTTAGATCTAGGTGTCTACTTGGTGTTTATTGTTGCTTGAAATGTTATTGTGATCGTTTTATTGTTGTTTCCGGGGGTGGTCTCTTCCTGTGAGAATAGATCCTTTGCAGAGCCTCAGGCATACTGGCGAGCGACACGGCTTTTACAGTCGACTTGATTTCTCGTCATCGACTATTAAGGTTTCGAAGAAATTTAAATATTTTAGGGTATTTTGAAAGATTCCAAGGAATTTTGAATAGATTTCAATAATTTGTAGGAATTTCAAAGGACTTCAAAGATTTTAGAATATTTTTGAAAATGCCAAGGAATTTTCAAGAACTTTAAAAAGTCTCCAGGATTTTCAAAAGATTCCAAATGATTTGAAATATTTTCGTCCATTTAAAAAGATTCCGAAGAATTTTCAATAGATTTAAATTATTTCAAGAGATTTCAAAGGATTTTCTGGTATTTTTAAACCATCCAAGGAATCTTCAAGAACTTCAAAAAGTTCCTAAGAATTTTAAAAGACTTCAAAGGATTTCAACTATTTTCTGGTATTTTAAAAGATTCCAAGGAATTTTGAATAGATTAAAAAAATTTGAAGGAATTTCAAAATTTTACTGTACTTTTGGAAATGTCTAGGTATTTTTAAGAGTTTCAAAAAATTTCAAGGAATTTCAAAAAATCTCAAAGGATTTCAAATATTTTAGGGTATTTTAAAAGATTCCAAGGTATTTTTAATAGATTTCATTAATTTCAAGGAATTTCAAAGGATTTCAAAGATTTTAGAATATTTTTTAAAATGCCAAGGAATTTTCAAGAACTTTGAAAAGTCTTCAGGATTTTCAAAAGATTTCAAATGATTTGAAATATTTTTGTCCATTTAAGAAGATTCCGAAGAATTTTCAATAGATTTAAATTATTTGAAGGGATTTCAAAGGATTTTCTTTTATTTTTAAAACATCCAAGGAATCTTCAAGAACTACAAAAAGTTCCTAAGAATTTTAAAAGACTTCAAAGGATTTCAATTATTTTCTGGTGTTTTAAAAGATTCCAAGGAATTTTGAATAGATTTCAAAAATTTGAAGGAATTTCAAAATTTTAGTGTACTTTTAAAAATGTCTAGGTATTTTTAAGAGATTAAAAAAATATTAAGGAATTTCGAAAGGTTTCGAAGAAATTTAAATATTTTAGGGTATTTTGAAAGATTCCAAGGAATTTTGAATAGATTTCAATAATTTGCCCCCCAACAGCGCCCCAAATATGACCCAAAAATTAAAAAAAACTACATTTTTACGTGATATTGTTACTTTTTAACAATATCTGTGATCTTTTCCATACAAATAATTACTAATGGACAATTTGAATATTTCTCATGACTTTTTAAACAATTTTTGATTGTTTAAAGACATGTAACTTATTTAAAAAATTATTTATTCTCAAAAAATGTAAAAAAAATCGTGTTTTCTGATTGAAATGTAATAGTTTTTAATTGTTTGGGCTTGCAAATTTTTTTAAAAACATTATGTAATTATTTAAACAATTACTTATTGTTTATTCTCAAAATGTCTAAAAATTGACTCACAGATGTCCAGTTTTTTTCTCAAATTGGTATCTTATGCTACTTTTTGTTGAATAATTATATAATTTTGATGCATATCTTTTAATGTTCATTGAATTTGTATTTGATTAAACAATTTTAATTGCATAAGCAGTTTTGTTCGATAATTTAAAAAAAATAAAATAAAATACATATAATTATTTTTCTGACTGTATAGTGTATAGAAAGAATATATAAACCTAAATTCTGTTAAAAATGTGTCAATATTATCTTTAATTCAGAAAATACGATTTTAAAAATATTTTTGGAATAATAATTGCCCTTTAGGGTGAAAAAAAATTTGCAATACATTTTTGGACCACCCTAGTATTGGGGATTTAAACTTGCTATGCTACACTGTCGGCCCTCATGCGAACTAATCAATATGGCCGCGGATGACATTAAATACGCCTAAAACATCACGCAAAACAGCAAAAAGATAGAGTTTAACTGTAATGATCGTCCCACTGAATAAATAAGTGCTGTAATAAGTAGCTCGGATGAGCAAAATACTTCCTAGTTCATAATTATTTGCTCCAATAATGAAATTTGCATGTCAATATCGAAAATAAACAAGTGTCGGAGGTTGTCGCGTCAGTGGTTGTGACTCCAAAGAGAATAAAAACCTCAATTTAAGTTTTCATATAGTGCCAAAGCTTAGAAGTGTTAAAATAAAAAGGCGAAACTTTAGACTAAAATTCAACTATTTGCTTAAAAATTCAGCTTTTTTGGTAAAAAATTAATCTTCTTTGAAAATTCAACTACGTCTTTGGTTAGAAATGGATACATTTGATTGGAAATTCGTAATTTTTTGTTAAATGTAATCGTTTTATAATTATTATTGAAAATCAAATCATTTTAGGTTGAAAATTCAAATTTCATTGTTGAATAATCATATTTTTGGCTTGAAAAATCGACTTTCTTGTGAAAAATTCGCTTTTCTGAATTAAAAATTATTGTTTACAATGAAAACTGTACTATTACATTTTTTGGTTCAAATGTGATCTTTTTTAGACTAAAATTCAACTATTTGCTTAAAAATCCAGCTTTTTTGTGAAAAATTAATCTTCTTTGAAAATTCAACTATGTCTTTGGTTAGAAATGGATACATTTTATTGAAAATTCGTAATTTTTTGTTAAATTCAATAGTTTTATATTTCTTATTGAAAATCAAATGATTTTAGGTTGAAAATTCAAATTTCATTGTTGAATAATCATATTTTTGGCTTGAAAAATCGACTTTTTTGTAAAAAATTCGCTTTTCTAAATAAAAAATGATTGTTTTCAATGACAACTGTACTATTACATTTTTTTATTAAAATGTGATCTTTTTTAGACTAAAATTCAACTACTTGCTTAAAAAGTCAGCTTTTTTGGTAAAAAATTAATCTTCCTTGAAAATTCAACTATGTCTTTGGTTAGGAATGTATGCATTTTATTGAAAATTCGTCATTTTTTGTTAAATTTAATTGTTTTATATTTCTTATTGAAAATCAAATCATTTTAGGTTGAAAATTCCAATTTCATTGTTGAATAATCATATTTTTGGCTTGAAAAATCGACTTTTTTGTGAAAAATTCGCTTTTCTGAATTAAAAATAATTGTTTTCAATGAAAACTGTACTATTGCATTTTCTGGTTCAAATGTGATCTTTTTTAGACTAAAATTCAACTATTTGCTTAAAAATTCAGCTTTTTTGGTAAAAAATTAATCTTCTTTGAAAATTCAACTAAGATTTAAGATAAATATTCATTCAACAGACTATATTAAAATCAGAATTGAAAGTAAACCTATATTATATTCTAATTACTATCTATATTCATACCATATCTCAAAAAAATATATTTGTCTCAAGCTTGTCCTTGTAAGATATTTGTTTTGTATAAATCTGTCCAAAGAGCGAAATTGGGTAAACTCAACCAGGCTGAGTTTTAGTAAACCAAATAATTTTTTCGAATCGTGTTTCGACAATAATCTGAATCTGAACCAAAAGTTCTTTAAAAAATTTTTCTTAAAATATTGCGGACATTGCTTTGAAGGGGTCAGGTAATACTAAACAAAATTTTTGGTTTGAGTCATATAGAATTGAAACAAGTACCATATGTATATATTCCAGTATGTATCGTACAGCAGTCTTCAACTACGGTGATTGCACTGTAAAAACTGCACCTCATTTAGTTGAAGTTCTATCTAACAGTTTTTACCATATTTTAAAATTTCAAACATATTAAAGTTTTTGATAGAGCACAAGAAATTTTGAAATATTTTTTGATACAAAAGCATTTTATAATATTTCGAAGAATTTCAAAAATATGACAAGATTTTAAAAGAAGTCAAAGAATTGAAACTATTTTAAAGGTTTCATATTATTTCCACAGATCTGAATCAGGCTAGATAATATTTTGAAGAAAGGATTCTATTAACAGTATAAATAATGAAAATTAGAATTTTTCTTTTCACAATATAACACATACTGTATTACCTATCTTACTAATGATCTGAACTTGGAGCTTGTCTCAGAGATATTTGTATTTCATTAGGCAACCCAAGGAACAAACAAATATTGTTGACGTCTTCATGAAGCTATGTGATAAGATTGAAAAAGTAACAGAATATTTGTCTGACTCATATCGACTTGAAAACAATGTTATGATACTATCGTGAATTGGATTTTAATTCGAAAACTATTTTTTTGTTAATAAACTTCTTGAATAATTTTGTTGAGCGTGGACACTAGAACCCTTCTGTCAAATTCAAATAAGTAGCCCTTTAGTGCATAAAATATCTTTTCGATTATGAAGGCTGAAAACAAAATTCAACGGAATTTCGGAGTTTTCCTACCCGCCGATTTACGACCGGTACGTAATTTCACGGTCGACGACGGGAAATTTACGTCCTGCATGTATTTCTTTACGGTGGGCGTAGGTTGAGAAGAAAAATATGTGTTTTTACAGAATTTTGCTTATTTACTATACGCCAAAGCGATCGAATTATTTCCATCGTCGCATGATGTAAATTTACACCAACTTTCTCACAGTGCACTTTACAATTATTATTTATAGTCCACAATTATAAACAAAAACAAAACTATTCTTTTTAAATATGCGCGTCAAAGTTAACAAATCCACTTGTGGACGCGATGCATACGAAATACGAAAAGATCCCAAATTTGGAGCACTGTCTCTGGGTTGGACAAGTCGCCTTCTCCGGTAGAAGTATAATGCATCCTAACACAAGCCACTGCGGAATATCCGTCTCCCTCTTTATATATGAGGTGAATATGTCGGCCAGATGTTGGTGTGTAGAAGTCATCTTCTTCCACCAGAAGTTCTTGATACCATCTGGTCCTATATCCAGGGCCGCGTTTACGGTTGTGGTGGCCCTAGGTCTGGTCAAAATGTGGGGGCCTCTTATTCAACTCAAGAAGTGTAATGCCTCGCTGGCTTCTAAAAAGTCGATGCAGAAGTGTGTGCATGTCAAAGCTATTTTCATTTACCGACTAGTAATATTGGTAGGGGCCCCTTATTGGTGGAGGCCATGGCCCCGATGGCTCTGTACTAAATGCGGCTCTGACTGTAGCGGAAAAGTTCTTCGTGCTATTGAGTGATTTTTTTTCCTCTTCGGCAGTGATTGATGGACAATTGGATATTTCTCCTCAGGTGTTATGGAGTTTTCGCAAAAGTCTTTGAAGCAGATGGTATGACTCACATTCTTTTTCAACTTCAGTGTTTTCGGGATCTTGTGCACCTCTCTCCAAAAGTCTCTACCTCGTTGGGCTTGGGTGGATTTTTGACAGAAGTAAGAAGATCACTGAAAAGGCGCTTTTTTTTCAAAAAATTAATCTTTTCAAAAAATTCAAAGGAAAGTCGACCTTAAATTTTAAAATGGTGTAGCTCCTAAAATTTTCAAAACTCTTGAAAATCCTTCGGCCACAAAACATTGCCTAAAAAGTACTATAACTTCTCCAAGTTCAACTGAAATTGATGAAATGGCTGCTAGGTTTGATATTTCTGACCTGGAAAAATGCCTACATTACCGACTGATACTAAGTAAAAACCTACATTACCGACCGATGGTAAAACAGAAATGTACAGGGTCGACTGATGGTAAAGTAGAAAGCTACATTACCAGCTGATGGTAAAGTAGAAATCTACATTAGCGACAGATGGCAGGACAGGCGCTTGCATTACCGTCTGATGCTAGGGTAGAAACCTGCATTGCTGACTGATAGTAGGATAGGAATCTCCATTTCCCACAATATCCGTCACTGTATCTTTAATTCTAGAAATTTTCAGAACTTGGGGATTCCTCTAGCCCCATGCGCCACCTATATCAGATTCTGTATTTTCAAAATTATGAAGTGCCGCGACCAATATCTTAAACCGAAGCATCCTTGTCTAGTAGAAACTCTATTTTCGTAAACTTAAAATGCATCAACCCAACTCTCACTGAACAGACTATATAGTTTGTTCGGTGAAGTAGAAAACCACATAACCGACTGAAGATTATCTAGGTCTCAATTTTACCGACTGAAGGCAATCTCGACTGTTAGTTTAGAAACTTGAGGCAATCCAGATTCTTCTTTACCAACTGGAGGCAATGATGGTTATTCAGATTTCTACCTTATTATCAGTCGGTAATGTAGGTTCCTACTCTACCGTTAGCCGGTAATGTAGGTTTCTACTATATCGTCCGTCGACAGTGTAGGTTCCTACTCTATCGCTGGTCAGTAATGCAGGTTTCTACTCTATCGTCAGTCGGTAATGTAGGTTCCTACTCTATCGCTAGTGGGTAATGTAGGTTCCTATTAGTCATTAGATTAGTGTCACTGTTATTTAGCTCGGAACAGTGCCGTCATCAGAGAACCTTGAAATTAAGAAAAGATTTCAAAGACTACATAATGTGAGTTTTATGTTTTTGCCGTAACTTTCCTGACTCATAACAAAAGTTGAAGTACCTGTACAAAATTCGAAAAATTTAAGTTTTGTTAATAAACTTCTCACGGGATGTATCCTTTTCGAAATGTCAGAAATATCTCTTAAAGAGAGGGCACTCATTTTCGTAAAAAAATATTTTCTATACACATGTTATAGGGGGCAGGTGATCAAAAAAAAAAAGTTCGACACAAAACATCTCAGAAACATCATGTACCTCGTATACAAAAAAAGCTTTCTTTCTTATGAATACATTGACCGCATTCTGTTGACCAGTGCTATTATTGGTTATCAATTATAATAACGTACAATTCTTTTCCTCTCTAATTTTACGCTTTACATCGGCATTCAATTTAGTATTGTTCAGTTGATCTGATTTGGTAATATATTGCAACAAATTTTGAGAAATTGATATTCAGAAGTACTCGATTGGTGGAGCATGCAATGTTTTCAAATGGAAAATTTTCAACTTAGTGTGCTGAGAAGTAAATTTTTTTAAGATTAGGGCTTCTATATTTCAATGGTGTAATCGATAATGAATTTTACTTCGAAGCAAACCATAATTTCAATTGACTGGTGCTTGGAGATTTTTCTATTTTTTGAGGCCTTGAATTCTTAGTGGTTCAAATTTTTAAGCTACTGCTTTGACTTCGTTACAATTTCGAGTGTTTTGAATTCAAATAATGTTGAATTTTGAAGAATTTGAAATAGATCGTATTTCAATTAGAAAGCTACCAATTAATTTAGTTTTATTTCATTTTATAGCGTGTGACATTTAGCAATATTTCTGAAACTCTCTTTATTGTGCAATGATGAGAATTTTCATGTTTGTAAACCTTATGAGAATGAACAATTCAAATTAGATGCTTTCATTAAAGATACATAATAATTATAATATTATATTATACTTACTAGCATTGACTAGCACAGCGGAGCTAACACACGTGAGGAGTAAAATAGCAGCAAATTCCTTCATTTACACCTAATAAATGGTACCTTTAATGGCTTTTTCTGTGATATGATCAAAGGAATTGTCGATATCAGGGCTTCTTCTTCTCAGTTCAAATCAGGAAAAATGTATGTTTGTGAATATACTGTTCAATATTACTTCGCCAGGTTTTCAATATTATGAAAACATTATTCCTACTCCTAACTGATGATTGAATACTAAATTACGATTTTCTCTAGATTCTACCGATTTACCCATTTTTTATTTCGCTCGCACCGTCTTCCTTTCATTATTTGCGTGGGGTCTTCTTATTAATCAATTTCATTCTGCTTCTGTAGTGGGATTCTTTCTTTCACAAGCAACTCGATTTAGTAACGCTACAGAAGATCTTGCTAATAACAGTCTTCAAGTTGGAATTATAGATATGGCATATAATTATGATTTAGATAAGATCACCTTACAGTAGATTTGTTCAATAAAAGCACAAATATACATAAAACAAATATTTATATTTTGAATTCAATAACAAATATAGAGTCTGAACTATTAATTGAATTATATTATTTGTTTTACATACATTACTATTGGAAATAATAGAGTATCTAAAAAAAATCACTTATGCGATCGTTAAATCTGTGTCCTTCCCCTCTTCTTCTGCTCTCATGTCTTATTATTACCTCCTCCTCTCCAAACTTACCCCTTCCCTCCCAGGCCCATCACTCTCTCAGGAAAAGAAATCAGCAGACGGTCGGACGGACAGACATACGACTGAAACTATAAGGGTTCCTGCCCAGGTCTACGACACCCTAAAAATTAGTCTAGGTAGGTGTCACGAGCCTACAAAAAAGGGTTTTGTTGTCTATTTAAATCTATTATTTCAAATATAATATATTGGTTATTAATTATCAATATTTTTTGTGAAATGTCCCCTAATGCTCGATATTACTTTATTATACTGTAGAATGAAATGATATTTGGAAATGCTGAAGTCAAAATCAAATGAATCAGCAATTACGGAGAGTATAGAAAAAGCTGTCATCTCTATGCGTACTAGCCAAGTTCCAAATCTCGCTTTCCGAAAATGAATTTTGTTGTTGAAGAATCATCAATTTAGATGAAAGCTCATCTGTTTGGTGGAGAATTGAACTATTTTGCCAAAATTTTTGTTTGCTGACAATTAATTTTATGCACTAAGAATGTAACTGTTTCACTGTTGATTGAAAATTGACATATTAAATTGAACACTGATCTTTTATGGTGGAAAATTCAATCAACTAATGTTCTTTTTTTTAAAATTCATTCTTTTCAATTGAAAGTGCAACTGCTTGGTTAAAAATTAATTTGTTTCATTCGAAAATTAACTTTTTTCTTGAAAATTGACTTTATTGTTTAAATTCACATTCTATGGTTAAAAATTCAACATTTTCTGGTTGAAAATTCTTATTTTTGGCTAGAAAATTCAACAATTTGGCAGAAAACATAACTATTTGGTTGAAAATTTACGTCTTTTGTTGAAAATTCGTCTTTTTTATTTTAAAATCAGTACTTTATGTAAAAATGAAACTGTTTAGTTGGAAAGTTATCCGTTTTAGCTGTGGATTTGATTATTTTGTCAAAAACACGTCTTTATTGGTTGAATTCAACTGTTTCTGATTTCAAATAAAAATCTTTTTCAGTTAAAAAATCAACTATTATATTTATTATTTAGAATTCATCTTTTTTGGTTGAAAGTTAAACTTCTTTGTTGAAAATGTCTTCTTCTGGTTGAAAATTCATAATTTTAGTTCAAAATTTATCTACTTGGTCACAAATTATTATTATTTTTTTATTCATACATTTATGGGTTGAAAAGTCAACTTTTCTTTAGAAAGTTCATCTTTTTGGCTTGAAAATATAATAAATTGGTAGCAAATTAAACTGTTCGTTTGAAAATTAACTTTCTTGTTGCAAATTCATATTTTTTCTTGGATATTCAACTAATTTGGTTGAAAATACAACTATTTGGGTAAAAGTGAAAACTATCAAATTGAAATTTAAACTCTTTTGCAGAAAATTTGTTTTTTGGTGTAAAATTAAATGTTTTACCTGAAAATATAGCGATTCCGTTTTTGGTTGGAAACAAAACATTGTCAATTTTTCAAAATTTCTTGAAATTCCTGCAACTTATTAAATTTATTATAATTTTTTTGGAATCTTTTATAAAATTCTGAAATATTTTAAATCTTTTGAAAACCCACTTTTTCCAAATTTTGAAAAATTCCTTCGAATCTTTTAAAATATCCTAAAATCTTTTAAATTCCTCCAACTTATTGCAAGCTATTGCAAAATTTTCTGAATCTTATAAAATGCGCCAAAAATATTTCAAATCTTTTAAAACTCTACTTTTTAAAAAATATTTGGAAAGATTCCCTGAAATATTCTAAGATACCCTGAAATCTTCCAAATCCTTTGAAATTCCTTCAATTTTTTAAAACTATTGACGATTTTCGGAATCTTTCACAATACACTTAATTATTTCAAATCTTTAAACAGCTCACTTTTTCCATGTTTTTGAAAGATTCCTTGAAGTCTTTAATAATACACTACAATATTTTAAAATATACTAAAACCTTTAAAATATTTTATATCCCTTGAAATCATTTGAAATTTATTCAAACATTTTTAAAATTTTTTGGATATTGAAAAATAACCTACAATATTTTTAATCCATTGAAATCCTTCAAAATACCCTCAAATTTGTTTAAATCTTTGAAATTCCTTCAATTTATTAAAACTATTAATAATTTTGTTGGAATCTTTTATAAAACTCTGAAATATTTTAAATCTCTTGAAAGCCCATTTTTTAAAGCCATTGAAAAATTCCTTGGAATATTCAATAATACACTAAAAGCTTTTAAAATACTCTAAAATACTTGAAATCCTTTGAAATATTAAAAAATGCCTTCAAATCTTTTAAAGCTTTTTAAAAATTCCTTGGAATCTTCCAAAGTACCATAAAATTGGTAAAACCCATCTAAAATCCCTTGGAATCTGTTTAAATATCCTACAATATTCAAAATCCCTTAAAAATAAGAAGAAATCTGTATTATCATATGTAGATAACTTTCACGAACTGTGAAATTAGAAATCAACAAAATCGGTCTAAGGTGAATTTTTAAATCACAATAAAAATTTGAATTTTCGATTTTCCAAGGAAATTAAAAAAGTCTTTTAACAATATTGTAGGGCGTTAAAAAAAACATTTTCCTTCCCTGGACTTTTTTTGATGTCGTGCGTTTTTTGGCTTAAAATGTTCATTTTCGTTTGTTTATTGCAATTTTGTAAATGCTATAACTCCGGTAATTTTCCTTCCATCAAAAAAAGGCATGAGAATATTTTGTTCTCCTTCTTAAGTCATATTTATATCCGTCCATAGAATTTGTAAATAATAAAAAAAATGTTCTAAAATTTTTTCAAAATTTGCTTACTTTTTGAATTTTTATTCAAAATGTCTGTCTAACGAATTTGACCTTCAAACTAAAAATATGCAGACTAAAAGACAGACAGACATTTTGTAAAAACCAGTTTTTTGGGCTCAGGGGGTCTCAAAACGTGGACATTTCACAAAAAAAAGGGGGGGGGGGTCAAATTTTACATAAATCGAATACCTTCTCATTATTATAGAATGAGAATGTCAAAAGATCCATTTTCTAGCAAAAATAATATAGTTACATTTTCATTTGAAAAAAAATCATTTTTAACAAACAAGAACGAATTTTCAACAAATTAGTCAAATTTTCAAAGAAAACAAGAAAATTGACAGAAATAATGAATTTTCAAGCAAAAAAATTAATTTCTAACCAAATGGTTGATTTTTTCAGCCAAAAGATGAATTTCCTACAAAAAAAGAGGAATTTTTAACAGAATAGATGCATTTTCAAGAAACTAGTTGAATCATCAACCAGACAGATGAATTTTCAACCAACAAGATTGAATGTCTGTAAGAAAAGATACGTTTTAGACAAGAAATGAAATAGTTACATTTTCAGTTTGAAAAATTAATTTTCAATATGAAAACTAATTTTTAACTAAAAAAAATGTTTTCAAGTATGACGCCTACAATAATTAAGTTTCTAAGAACTAAAGGTATACATTTATTTTGATAGGATTGACAAATTGGCACGAGGGGTTAATTATTCCTGCAATAGTGTACACTGTACACTATTGCAGATTGAATTTTCAAAATATAACTTCAGATTCGTTATCAGAGAACCCAAAAACCTCTAGATGCCAAGTTTCATGAAAATTCATTAATTTTTTGAAAAATCGTCCGCCATATTAGATCCGCCATATTGAATTTTCAAAATTTAACTTCAGATTTTTCATCAGAGACCCCGAAAACTCCTAGATTCCGAGTTTCATGAAAATCCATTAATTTATTTAAAACTTGTTCGCCATATTGGATCCGCCATTTTGAATTTGCAAAATATTACTTCAGATTCATTATCGAAGACCCCAAAAACCCTTCGATTCCAAGTTTCATGAAAATCCATTAATTTCTTAAAAACTTGTTTGCCATATTGGATCCGCCATTTTGAATTTTCAAAATCTGACTAAAAATTCGTTATGAAAGACCCCAAAAACCTCCAGATACCAAGTTTCAAGAAAATCTATTTATTTTTTGAAATTTCGTTTGCCATATTGGAACCGCCATCTTGAATTTTCCAAATCTGATGTCAGATTCGTTATCGAAGACCCCAAAAACCCTTCGATTCCAAGTCTCATGAAAATCCATTAATTGTTTGAAAAATAGTCCGCCCTGTTGGATCGGTCATTTTGAATTTTCAAAATATGACTTCAGATTCGTTATCGAAGACCCCAAAAACCCTTCGATTCCAAGTTTCATGGAAATCCATTAATTTCTTAAAAACTTGTTCGCCATATTGGATCCGTCATTTTGAATTTTCAAAATCTAACTTCAGATTCGTTATCAGAGAACCCAAAAACCTCTAGATACCAAGTTTCATAAAAATCGAATAATTTTTTGAAAAATCGTCCGCCATATTGGATCCGCCATTTTGAGTTTTCAAAATCTGACTTCAGATTCGTTATGAGAGAACCCAAAAACCTCTAGATGCCAAGTTAGATGAAAATCCATTAATTTTTTGAAAAGTCGTCCGCCATATTGGATCCGCCATATTGAATTTTCAAAATATAACTTCAGATTCGTTATCAGAGAACCCAAAAACCTCTAGATGCCAAGTTTCATGAAAATGGTCGGCCCTCCGCGATGGGTCATTTGCTCTTCCGTGGATGGTCGAAATGAGTGAAAACAAGATGATTGTATTGACCTGTTCATAAAAAGAGAGCTTCTCCGACTATGTCAACAAAATTCTGGATGGTTGTTTAGACTATCTAAAAGAACGGACTGGCTCTCTAAATGTTGACCTTCTAACTTTGACCATCCATTTTTCTCTGTGATGCTACGTCGAATACTACGTGGTAAACTACGTGGGAAACTACGTCAGAACCTACGTCGGAAATTGAGATAGTAAGCCACGTATTTTCCGACGTAGTTTCTGGCGTAGGTTCCGTCGTAGATTCCGACGTATTTGACGTCAAAATAAAAAAATTCCCATGAAAGTCAGTACGAGGGGGGAGGTGAGGGGGGTCGGAGCACAGAACACTAATTTGGGATTAATATATAAAAATTCAACAATTTTAGTCAAAATTCAACAATTTTACCAACAGTTTTGATAAATTGGTAGATTTCCATGAAAGTCAGTACGATGGGGATTTTCGGAGCATCATGAGGAATCCTAGAAGTTTAAACAGAAAAAAAAACCAGGAGGTTCAGGCACTTTTGGGTCAGAGTCAGTTTATTAATTTAATTATTTTATAGTCACGTTATCAACATCAATTTGTTCAGAGGCTTGTAAAAAATTGGTTTATTCAACAATTTCACGCGAGTGAATTTTAATAAAATACAACAAAAAGAATTGTAGCGAATTTTCCAGTACAGAAAATCAACTATTTGTTAAGATTAGATATAAATCACGATTGAATAACTATTATTAGACAAATAATGTTGAGCGAAAATGATTGTTTTCTAAGAAATTTATTGCCGCTCCTATACCAAACTACGTAAATTGAAATTAATTTTGGTTTCGTTTTTCCTGCTTCTATAAACTTAATGAAACTATAGTCGACAATTCAAATAGCCATACGTTTTACAAAATCTTCAAAAAAAGACTTTAATTCTGTTAAATGATGTGTTTATTTGTTTGTACGAATAAATATACGTAATTCTTGCAGGTATTAAAACAGTTGAATTTTCAACCCGTAAACAATAAGTTTTAACATAAAAGTTAATTTTCTACAAAATTGTTGAATTTTCAAGCAAAAAATAAGAATTTCGTACAAAACAGTTGAATTTTTAACCCGAAAACATGAAATTTCAAGAACAAAGTTCTAAATAAAACCAAAATAGTTGAATTTTCAACCAAATAATTAAATTGTCAACGAAATAGTTGAATTTTTAATAAAATAGTTGAATTTTTAACCAAATAGTTCAATTGTCAACGCAATCATGGAATATTTAATCAAATATTTGAATCGCCAACAAAAAAAATATATTAATTTTTAACTAAACAGTTGCATTTTTAACCAAAGAAGATGAAATCTTTACTTTAATTGAATTTTCAACCCAAAAATAAGAAGATTCAACAAAAAAGTAAATTTTCTGCCATATTGTTGAATTTTAAACAAAAATACTAATTTTCTACAAAACAGTTGAATTTTCAACCCGGAAATATGAAGTTTTAACAAAAAAGTTAATTTTGTACCACATTGTTGAATTTTCAAGCAAAAAATCAGCATTTTCTACAAAAAAATTGGATTTTCAACCCGAAAATATGAAATTTTAACAAAAAAGTTGATTTTCTACCACATTGAATTTTCAAGAAAAATGATAAGAATTTTCTACAAAACAGTTGAACTTTCAACCCGAAAATATAAAATTTTAACAAAAAACTTAATTTTCTACCACACTGTTAAATTTTCAACCAAAAAACAAGAATTTTCTACAAAACAGTTGAATTTTTAACCGGTAAACATGAAACTTCAACAAAAAAGTTTATTTTCAACCAAATAGTTGAATTTTCAAACAAATACTTCAACTGTCAACGAAATAGTTGAATATCTAACCAAATAGTGGAATTTTCAACAAAATACGTACATTTCTAACCAAAAAGATGAATTTTCAAATAAAATGATGTATTTTCAAACAAAAGGATGATTTTTCAATTAAGAAGATTAATTTCCTACCAAAAAAGCCGAATTTTCAACTAAAATGATGAATCTTCATACGAATATTTCCGTGCTTCAGTATATTGTACAAAATTCGTAGAAGAATAAGCATCTACTATACCTTTTGAGGTGGAATGATTCAAATATTTTATTGTCTGAACAACTTTAATTGGTTCGAATATTTGTTTATTCAGTCAACTCGCATACTGAACATATTTTCTAGATTTTATGAGCTATTTATTGAAAAATAAGAAAAAATAATTTGCTTGAATCATGTTACAATTATTTAAATAATACGTATTTGTTGAAGAATATATTTTACCTGAGAGAAAGCAGAAGAAACATTTTATCTCACTAAATGTTTGACAAATTGTAATATCATTCGGTACTAATTTTGTTTATTAGGAATACTCGTAGACGTTTCAACAAATTTAAATTTTTAAACAATTCTAATTTGTTCAAACATTTGAGAGTATTTTTGAGAAGCAAAGTAGAACATAAAAATATTCCAATCTTTCGAAAAAAAGCAATAATAAAATATGCCAACAGAAAATTTGTTTAAACAATTTGAATTTGTTTGAAGATCTACGAGTATTTATAATAAACACATTAATACTCAAGCGTTTTTAGGTAAAATGTATACCTGAACAAATACGTGGTATTAAATTAACTGTAGAATTATTTAAACGAATTAATTTATTGTTATCATTGCTTGAATAACTCATAAAGTCTAGAGAATACGTTCATTTCGCTAGTTAGCTGGAAAAAAATTTAAACAAATTGATATTCTTTAAGAAATTAAATATTAGTTAACAAATGACTGGTTATTCTGAAATTACTGATTAATGATTATTTATTCTCAAGAAACATTTAAAAAGTGCCAATAAACCGCAATATTACGTAAAATTCAAATGTGTGACTAATGGGGTTTTCCTTGTGGACCCATAAGAGTGGCTCAAAATTATTCAACAGGGGTAGATCGTGTAACTTTTTCTAATGTCTTGAATAAATGTCACTTTTTTAATAAAATTGCAGCTGATCGACTTTTTCTGTTGTTCTCACTAGTTCGCCACTTAGTTTCAATTTTAATCATATTGAGACTGTTGAAAATTCAACTATTTTGGTAGACATTTAATCTTTTTTGTTTAAAAATGAAACTATTAGGTTAAAAATTAATCTGTTTGGTTGAGGATTCAAAACTAACATTTAGTTCAAAATTCGTCTTTTTCTTGAATTCAACTGTTATTGTTCTAGAGTTAAAAATATTGTTGGTAGAAATATCACTTATTACATTTTTCGTTGAAAATTAATTTTTCCGGTAGAAAATTGTACCACATATTACATTTTTGGTTTAAAATTTCTCTTTTTCAGTGGAAAAGTAAACTACTTTGTTGAAAGTTAAACTCTTTTGTTAAAAATTGATTTTTTTTTTTGGTTGAAGATTCATAATTTTAGTTGAAAATTCATCTAGTTAGTTGAAAATTTAACTATTTCTTTAAAAATACCTTCTGTTTATAATTTACAATTAAAATTGTTTGGGTAGAAATATCAACTATTCCATTCTTCGTTTAAAAAGGTGTTCTTTTTTGGAAGAATTCAAATGTTTTTGATCTAAAAGCGAAATATTTTTTGTTTGAAACATCAACATTTTGCTTTGAAAATGTTTTTTTTTTGGTCGAAAATTAAATTTCTGTACTGAAAATGTTACCATTCTACTTTTGGTTATTTTTCTTGTTGTTGAACATTTATCTTTTTATTAAAAAATGTAACTATTTTGTTGAAAATTCGTTTTTTTTCCTGAAAATTAAAGTGTTGAACTGAAAATTTAATTAATTCACTTTTGGTTCAAAATTCTTCTTTTTTAGTTGAAAATTCAACTACTTGGTTGCATGTTCAAGAACTTTGTTAAAAGCTAATTTTTTGGGTTGAAGATTCATCATTTTAATTGAAAGTTCATATTTTTAGTTGAAAATTAAACTATTTTGTTGAAATTTTCTTCTTTTTTTTGTTTTAAACATCAACCATTACATTTTTAGTTGAGGATTCATATTTTTTGGTTGAAAATTCAATTACTTGGTTAAAAGTTGAACTACTTTGTCAAAAATTAATGTTTTTGATTAAAGATTCATCATCTTTTCAAAGAATGTTTTTAATTCCTCGCCTTGAATTCTGAAGCATTTCAGCTCATTTCAGATTTACTGAATTTAATTAAGTTTATTCATATCTTTAAATTGTTTTCAATTAATTAAAATTTATTTAATTCACCTTGAATTTTTATTAATTCCATCGAATTCTTCTCGTTTACCTTAAATTCATTCCAATTTTACGGCAACCAATGGACTTTTTTTATTTTTAAAATTTTTTCCAATTTATTTGAATTTATTTCAATTTAACTTGAATTGTTCTGAAATTTTATGAATTTATCCTGAAATTGTTACTCTTTGAGCGTGAAAAAAGTACCCTATAAGCGTGACAGGTTTAGTGTCATTACACATTTTCCTATCCTATAAAACCTGGAATTGTCAGGGAATTTTTTTTAAAGTCAGGGAACTTTTTCGAGAACCGGCTTCATTTCTTTTTAAATTCCAATGTAAAATTGAATCACAATGATTCTTCATTTGTAAAAGTAGCTTTATATTACCTTATTTAACTACTTTTTTTTTTAAATACGTTCTTTTTTTGATTGAAATTAATGTTTTTAACTGAAAATGTAACTATTCTATTTTTGGTTGAGCATTGATCGTTTTTAGTTGAAAATTCAAGTATCTGGTTGAAAGTTCATGTGTTTTCTTTAAAATTCGATCTTTTTGGTAGAAAATTAATCTTCTTGGTTGAAAATTTATCTTTTCGCTTAAAAATTCAACAGTTTGTTTGCAAATTTTTTCTCTCGCTTTGACTGAAAAATCTTTCTTAATAAAAAATTCAACTTTTCATGAAAAATCGTATTTTGGTTGAATTCAAATGTTTTTTATTAAAAAATTTAATATTTTTGTATTGTAATATCAATTACTACATTTTTCGTTCAGAATTTATCTTTTTTGGAATAAAAATGTAATTACTTGATTAAGAGTTAAACTCATTTGTTAAAAATGAATTTTTTGTCGTTGAAAATTCATAATTTTAGTTAAAAATTCATATCTTTGGTTGAACTTTAATTTTTTTAACCGATAATCTAACTATTCAATTTTTGGTAAAATATATTCACGAAAAAGAAAGAGATTGTTTAAAATATGTTTCTCTCCAATGTTTATTCATCATTTGTTCATAAGTAAAAAGGCAAAGCAAAGGTAAACCTTTTAAAAGAACCCGCAACTTTCTAGCACTTATCTGAAAGAAAATAGTTATAAACAATAACAAATTATTTAAACAAACATTTTAAATAAATTTGCATTCATTATTATTTCATTAAGTGAAAAGTGGGGAAAAAGTTGAAAATTCCAAAAAAGAGCGCAATGTTTAGCATTATTCAAAGACAATATTATTAACAATAATAATAAATTCTTTAAACAATTAGTTTTGTTCACATTTATAATTTTTGACCTGTCTTTTATATTATATATAACATATAAGTATAAACGAGTGTTTTATGTATCAGAAACAATTTGCATTGAAAATACTGCGAAACATATGACATGAAACTATGAGACAGATTTATGAGGCTAATATTAAAAATTAATATTTTATTCGTACTCTATAGCTAATTGGGAAGAGAAATGTTGAGTTTCAACTCGATTTAACGTAATATTGAAGATTCTGAATAAAATGTACGAAATGTCTTTTTTCTTTCGTGAAATACGTGTTAAACTTCATCGAGCTTACGCTACTTCTAAATATCTTTTTTTTATGGATTTATTTTCGGTGGATTTAAACAAATTTTCAAGCGTTATTCATAAACATTCGAGAAAAAAACCTTCTTTCAATTTTAAACATTTTAAAGTACATCAAAGGGTTTCCAATATTTTAGGGTATTTTTAAAACATCCAGGGAATTATTAAAGGCAATAAAATGTTTCAGGTAATTTCAAAATATTTCTAAGGCTTTCAAATATTTTAGAGTAATTTGAAATATTTCGAGGATTTTTCAATTCATTTAAATGATTTGAAGGCTTTCCAAAAGAATTTTAAGGATAGAGATATTTTTAGATTTTTAATTTTGAGTTGTTCATTCTCAAATTGAAATACTATAAAATAAAATTGGTCTTCCAGTTTGACTTGAATTGTACTATTTTGAAAGATTTTTTTCCCTCAGTATCTGAATTGCTCAGAATATTTTTAAAACGATATATGCTTGATAATATTATTTGCTAAAATATAACAAGAATTTATAATTTGATATTTCTATTCTTTTTTAATTTGTCTGTACGGTATTTTCGGTTACTCCCTTAACAAGAAGCAGTTCCAAATAGAGAAGTCAAATTTAAAAAGGTTTTGAATTTGGAGTAGTTTTTTCATTTAAATAAAAAGACTTTCAATTACGCAATATTGAAAGGTGTCACGGCAATGCCGTGTAAGTGCCACTTTTTTCAAAACACGTTTTATTTACTTCAAAATTGTCTAAAATTCCACCGCACATTTTGATGAAAAAATTTGAACTTTGAAATTGTTTAAACAATTTTTGTTTAAACAAACTTTTTACCAATGCGAGATACGGAAAAAATAATAGCGCCATTCGATTCTGCGGAAAAAATTACATGAAGAGCATAAATTGGACAATTTTGTTCCCTATCCAATTTTAAATAACAATAATTGTTTATTTATACTACCTCACCAATTGGGTACTTAAAAAATTTGCGAAAAGCATAATCTTTATATAATTCTTTCCCAAGAATCGAATAGTGCTGTTAGTTTTTTCGTATCCCGCATTTTTAAACAATTTGTTCAAACAAAATAAAACAAATACGACAAATGTTTAAAAATGCGAGATACGGAAAGCTAATAGCGCCATTCGATTCTGCGGAAAAAATTACATGAAGTCCATGTATTGGACAATTTTTTCTACCCAGTTTGTTATGCAGTATAAATACAAATTCTATAACATTTAATTGTTTATTTATACTTCGTCACCAATTGGGTCCATACAAAAATTGCAAAATGCATATAATTGATGTAATTTCTTGCGTAGAATCGAATAGCACTATTATTTTTTCCGAATCTCGCTTGTTAAACAATGTTTTTAAACAAAAATTGTTTAAACAATTTAAAAATTAATTTTTCTCTGGAAGACATTTGACGCTATGTATCTCGAAAAGTATTAACTTTTTTAAAATTTTGTTTATTGAGATCAGCTTGGTTACCTGTGCTCAAAAAAAAGGTCTAAAAAATTTCTTGTTTGCAGAGTTTATAAATTTTCTTGAGTTTCCATTTTGTTTTACATACCTGGATGTCAGAAAAATCTTCTCATCTTTTGTCGGATTTCAGTCAATCATTTTTCTGAGAAATAATTCCTAACTAATTCACCCCTGTTTTCGGAAAATTTTTTAACGGGTTTGGAATAGGAAAATCATTTTGCGGGGTACTTGAGAATTTTCCAGTGATAAAAATGTACTTGAAAAAAAAGCCAATGCCTAAAATTTTGAGTTTGGTATTTAGTGAAATTATCTTTATGACATGTGGTTTAAAGATTTTTAAGAGAATGTGTGGATTTTTTAAATATAGAATTACACTAGAAATAAAAACGCGCTAGACCCAGGAGTCGAAATTAGTAAGCATGTAAATACACTAGAAAAAAGTCGACGAGGCCCAGGAATAAAAAAAGAATTAATAAAAAATGACTGTAATTTTAATTTTGACTAGTGGGTCTTGCGCATTTTTTTCTAGTGTATGTCTAAGCCTAAATACAATATTGTTACATTTAAAAAGCTTACACGTGATCAGAAAAATTTCAATCCACAAGTTATATAGATTATTTAATTAAATACCAAAATCAAAACTTTTAAAATTTGCTGTATTTCCAATTTCGATTCTTGGGTCTTGGCGATCATTTTCCTAGAGCATTTTTGTCACTGAAAAATTTTCAAGTACCCGAAACAATTCTTTTATTCACAAACCTATTACATTTTTTTCCGAAAACAGAGGCAAAGTAAATAGGAATTATTCCCCAGAAAAATGATTGATTTAAATCTGCAAAAAATTGGGAAGATTTGTCTGAAATTCCAGTATGTAAAGCAAATCAAACCTCAAGAAAAGTATAAAACTCTGCAAAGAAGAAAATTTGTCAACCTTTTTTTCGAGCACGGGTAACCAAGCTGCACGTGGATCGATTTCAAATTAATTATACTTTTTTAGAACCTCAATACGCTACTTTCACGCGTTGTAGCGATATTAAATTCTTTGGTTAAAAAATTAACTATTCTATGAAAAATTCGTTACTCTTTTTTGTTAAAAATTAATGTTTAACTCGAAAATTTAACTTTTCCATTTTTTGTTGCAAATGAATCTTTTTTTAATTGAAAATTCGGCTTTGTTGGTAGAAAAATAATATTTTTGGTTGAAATTTCCTCTTCTGTTTAAAACTACAACTGCTTGGTTTAAAATAGTATTTTTTGTTTAAAATTCATCTTTTTGGTAGAAAATTTAACAATTTTGTTAAAAATTTAACTATTTTGTTGAAAATGTAATTATTTTTGTGAAAATTTAACTTTTTTGTTGCAAATTTAACTATTATGTTGAGATTTTTTTTTCAATACCACCTATTATATTTTTCGTTAAGAACTCACCTTTTTGTTGAAAATTCATCTTTTTGTGTTGAAAATGCAATTGTTTCTGGTTGAAGTTTAATCTGTTCTGTTTGGAAATTCGATCATTTGGTTGAAAATTCAACTTTGTGGGCTGAAAATGCAACAATTTAGTTAAAAATTCAACTATTTTGTTGAAAATTTAATTATTTTGTTGAAAATTCATCTCTTGTTGCCGAAAAGTCATTTTATTATTGAAATAAACATATTTTTCATTTTTAATTTGTTTCATTCCGTTTATAACAGATTCTATGTTAAAAATGTTACCAGATTAAAATTCTGGTCTTTAAATATTAATGGCCAGAG
This sequence comes from Andricus grossulariae, assembly GCA_011634705.1. Taxonomy (NCBI): domain Eukaryota; kingdom Metazoa; phylum Arthropoda; class Insecta; order Hymenoptera; family Cynipidae; genus Andricus; species Andricus grossulariae. Next base: position 219,882,657 of record JAABKJ010075445.1, read on the forward strand.
AAAATGTATAATTTATCAGGGAAAAGTCGGGGAATTTCGAAAATTAAGTTTTACCGCCTTTCTGTTGTATCGTTTTTTGTACGATTTCATATTTTTCACTATTAGAATTGAGTACTGCCTCGCGAACAACACGCGAAAATTTCATATCAACTTTCACTGTAGTTAGGCATTCACCTGCTAAATTAGCGTAAAATTTCATAACTCAGTCAAATTTTAACAAATTCTAGTAAAAAATACTCATTACACTTTATTACATAAGACTTTCTGGTGATTAAGATAGGTTACTCGTTGATTTTGAACTTAGAGTTCCGTGTCTTTTGAGTAAATTATATGAAATAATCTTTAAATTTTCTACAAAACAGTTGAATTTTCAAATCCAAAATATGATTTGGCAAAATAAAGGTAATTTTGTACTAAATAGTTACACTTTTGAAGAAATAGTTTTATTCTTGACCAAATAGTTGAATTTTATTTGAATTTAGTTTCATTTTTAACTAAAAAAGTTAAATTCTTAATTGAAAATTCGTTTTTTTTAAACCTGTTTTGGTAGAAAAGTCCATTCTTTGATTGAAAATTCATGTTTTTTGGTAGAAATGTAGTCTTCTTGGTTAAAAATTCATCTGTTTGGTTGAAAATTTTAGTATTTTGTTGAAAATTCATTTTATTTGGTTAAAATGAATTTTTTTAAACTGAAGATTTAATTATTCTGTTTTAAGTTGAAAATGTATGTATTCTATTGAAAATTTGTCTTTTTTGGCTGAAAATTCAACTTTTTGGTTGAAAATTGAACTATTTGGTTCAAAGTTCGTCTTTTTTAGTTGAATTTAACTGTTTCTGAATTTAAATTTAAATAATTTGTGATTTAAATATCAGCTATTACATTTTTCGTTGAGAATGTATCTTTTTTTGGTTGAAAATTTCACTATTTGATCAAAAATTCAGCTTGTTTGGTTGAAAATTTAAGTATTTTGTTCAAAATTCATTTTATTTGGTTGAAAATTAATATATTTTATTGAAAATTCGTCTTTTTTAGTTGAATTCAAGTGTTTTTGATTTAAAATTAAATTTTTTTGTGGTTGGAATATCAACTATTACATTGTTCGTTAACAATTTATCTTTTTTGGTTGATAATTATACTACTTAGTTGAAGGTCTAAGTACTTGGTTAGAAATTCTTTCTTTTTTTTAAATAGAAAATTTATTTTTTTAGCTAAAGATCTATTTCATTTTTTATTCAAATTTTCACTTTTCTAGTTGAAAATTCCACATCTTGGTTGAAAATTCGTTTTTCTAAACTTTTTTTAGTAGAAAATTCCTCTATTTGATCGAAAATTCATCTTTATTGGTAGAAATGTAGTCTTCTTGGTTAAAAATTCATCTTCTTCTATTTACTTATCAATAATACTTTCGGAATTCGATTGAATGTGGTTTCAAATTTTACATACATTTTTGCGATGAATATAAATATTCACCAAAATTCTGATTAGATTTTTGGTACATAAATTATCTGAGTTTTTCAAGGTGAAATGATCAATGCGTAATAAGGTTTAACTTTTACTACTTTAATGAGGTGATACTAATTAAAATTTGCCATGTCACAAAGTCCGACAAAATATTCGATATACGTTATTTATGCTTATGAAGGGGAAAAACACAAAAATCTCAGAACAGTATATACACAGGAAATATCTGATAGTATATTAGTTAAATTATCCTTAAAATTCTGCGTTTATCAGTTATAATAATAATAATAATTAGAGAGATTTTTATTATAAAAATCTGTATTATCATCATTTCAATTTTGATCGCACTTTCCCAAAATTTCAATTTTCGAAGGCATCAAATTTTCTCTTGAAAACTTATGACTTCGAATTTTTTTACTTTTACTAGAAAAAAAAAAATTTTTTAGGGGCAAAAAATAAAAAAGTGCAGGATGTTCAGTGTATTTAAATCAGTTTTTACCATGAGCTTCCTGTAAATTGCGCACCACTCATTTCTCCCAAAATAAAGATTTTGAATTTTGATTGTGACTTTGAAGTAAGGTAAATCAGATGAATTGGATAAATATAGGTCTCTCACATTTTTACGTAATGATTTGTAATTACATTACGTTGTTAGAGATGTCGTAACAAATTTATAAGCTTTACAATACCCTTCTATCATTGTTCAAATCAATTTGAAAATTGTACCCAATCGCGTTCTTTCACTAACCTTTTCACAATTGAAGATTTATAATTTTTAATTAAAAAAATCATATATCTTTTAGAACTACTTGTAAAACTCTAATTTTACAATTCATGTTTATATTTAAATGATTTACGTCAATAACAGATATTCTCATTTTTTGCACTTGGCGGCGATTCACTGTACAATGAAAATAACTATGTGCTAACTCGCTTATATGAAATAAAATAGCATAACCGAAGATTTAAGATAAATATTCATTCAACAGACTATATTAAAATCAGAATTGAAAGTAAACCTATATTATATTCTAATTATTATCTATATTCATACCATATCTCAAAAAAATATATTTGTTTCGAGCTTGTCCTTGTAAGATATTTGTTTTGTATAAATCTGTCCAAAGAGCAAAATTGGGTAAACTCAACCAGGCTGAATTTTAGTAAACAAAATAATTCTTTCGAATCGTGTTTCGACAATAATTTGAATCTGAACCAAAAGTTTTTTAAACAATTTTTCTTCAAATATTGCGGACATCGCTTTGAAAAGGTCAGGAAATACAGAACAAAATTTCAGGTTTGAGTCATGTAGAATTGAAACAAGTACCATATGTATATATTCCAGTATGTATCGTACAGCAGTCATCAGATACGGTAATTGCATTGTAGAAACTGCACCTAATTTAGTTGCAGTTTTATCTAACAGTTTTTATCATATTCCAAGGTTTCAAACATAATAAAGTTTTTGATAGAGCACAAGAAATTTTGAAATATTTTTTGATATAAAAGTATTTTATAATATTTCGAAGGATTTCAAAAATATGACAAGATTTTAAAATAAGTCAAAGATTTGAAACTATTTTAAAGGTTTTATATTATTTCCACAGACTTCATTCAGGATAGATAATATTTTGAAGAAAGGATTCTATTAACAGTATAAATAATAAAAGTTAGAATTTTTTATTCCACAATATAACACATACTGTTTTACCTATCTTATTTATGATCTTAACTTGGAGCTTGTCCCAGAGATATTTGTATTTCATTAGGCAACCTAAGGAACAAACAAATATTGTTGACGTCATCATGAAGCTATGTGATAAGTTTGAAAAAGTAACAGAATGTTCGTCTGACTCATATCGACTTGAAAACAATGTTATGATACTATCGTGAATTGGATTTCAATGCGAAAACTATTTTTTTGTTAACAAACTTCTTGAATAATTTTGTTGAGCGTGGACACTAGAACCCTTCTGTCAAATTCAAATAAGTAGCCCTTTAGTGCAGAATTAAAAAATATCTTACGTACTCTAAGACAGAGTTCACTTAACTCTGGGGCAACAACGGCTTACCGGCCGGACCGTTTTTAAAGATTTCAACCCCTAATTTTCCAAGAACAATAGATGTGTGTGTGTATATATATATATATTATATTCGTTACGACATTATTATATTTTATTATTATTATTATTATATTATACGACATTATATTATATATTTTACATACCGGAAGCGTCCTCGAGTTGCGGATATAGGGTTCCTGTACCAAAGGCTCCTGCTGAATATGGTTACAACAATTAATAAGCAGTCACAGACAATTATCCAGGGATGGTCCCAAAGGAATTAGCCCCCAAGAAGAGGCGTAACAATCGAGCCAAAAGCTAAATGGCATCTGGGTGAGGTGTCTCAAACGGTGACTCTGGGATACCGGTCGACCTCTCAGACAGATCGTGCAGCCTTATCCTTGCATGCGGGGTTCTACAAGGATGGACGAACCCTTTCCCTAGCTGCTCATGGGAACAACAACACGACGACGAACCGATGAAACGCTCAGACTGTGTAAAAGGTTCAACTCAAGGATGACTTGCAGGACTGCTACGATGCCAGCATTATCCCTGGTTACGGAGGCTTCATGGCGCGTATGCACGCTCTGTGGTGCTAGAAACACCCAGAGCTCCAGCACCTTTCGGATCATTCATTGCGAAATCAAGCTGCCTACCTCTAAAAAAATGAATATGTACGCAGAGTGCTTCCCAAACCGTTGCATGAACAAGCTGCAAACGAAGATGAGGAAGCGAAATTAAGAATAATTGTTTATTTTATGGTGCGGCGAGAGCTTTAGCTGATTCAAATCGAAGGCTAAAACCAGACGATGGTACAAAATACCAAAAAACACTTGCATCAACTGAAGAAGAAGATTGGATGAGCAAGACAGAATGCGTTCCCTGATCAGTGTGTGGTTGATTACATAACATCTGGTAGGCCGTTCACGGAAAGGGTTCGAAAGTTCACCCAAAAACTGAGGATCTACCATCACACACTATACAGGTCAAATTAATTTTCAATTAAGATGATAAATCATGAAATGAAATAGTTAAATTTTCAATCAAAAAGATGAATTTTCAACCACGAAGGTAATATTTCTACCAAAAAAGTCGAATTTTCAACAAAATACATGAATTTTCAGATAAAGAAGATAAATTTTCAACAAAAAAAAACTATATTTCGAAAAAATAGTTGCAGTTTCAAACCAAGTTATGAAGTTTCAACTAAAATGTTGAATCTTTAACTGGAATAGTTGAATTTTAAACCATACAAGAAGAATTTTCAGTACAAAAGGATTAATTTTCTTTTCGAAAAGGTGAATGTTTAAACAAACCAGTTTAATTTTCAACCAAGAAAGATCAATTTTAAACAAAAAAATTAATGTGCAACCAAATAGTTGAATTTTCAACAAAAAAGATCAATTTTCAACTGAAGTGATGAATTTTTAAATGGAATAGTTGAATTTTCAATCAAAAAGATGAATTTCGAATCTAAAAGATTAATTTCTACCAAAAAGACGAATTTTCAACAAGATACATGAATTTTCAACTAAAAAAGATAAATCGTCAACCAAAAATTAAACACATAGTTAAATTATCACTTAAACAGAATTAATGTTTATCCGAAGAGATGAATTTTCAACTAAAATGATGGAATATTCAATAGTGGAATAGTTAGTTATATTTTCACTTAAAAAAATCATTTTCAACCGTAAAAAAAATTATTTCGAAAAAACAGTTACAATTGCAAACCTAGTGTTAAATTTCCAACTAAAATCATGAATCTTCAACTGAAATAGATGAATTTAAAATAAAAAATATGCATTTTCAATTAAAATTATGAATCTTTAACTGAAATAGTTGAATTTTAAACCGAAAAGGTGAATTTTCAACTAAAATTATAGAATATTCAAATTTGGAATAGTTATATTTTCAGTTAAAAAAATAATTTTCAACCGAAAAAAATTATTTCAAAATAACAGTTACAATTTCAAACCAAGTGATAAATTTTAAACTAAAATAATGAATCTTCAACTGAAATAGTTGCATTTAGTTTGGAATGAATTTTTAATAGATTTTTGTAATTTGAAGGTATTCCAAAGGATTTTAAAGATTTTAGGGTATTTTTCAAGAATTCCAAGTAATTTTCAGAAACTTTAAAAATTGTAAGGAATTTCAACAAATTTCAAAAGATTGGCAATATTTTAGGGTATTTTAAAAAATGCCATGGATTTTTTAATAGAATTGAATTATTCGAAGTGACTACAAAGAACTTGCAAGATTTAGGGTATTTTTAAATATTCCAAGGAATTTTCAAGAGGTTTCAAATGTTTCAAAGGATTCGAAATGTTTTAGGGTATTCTCAAAATTTGCAAGGAATTTTTAATCGATTTCAATAATATGAAGTTATTCCAAAGGGTTTTTAAGATTTTAGGGTATTTTTAAGAATTTCAAATTATTTCCAAAAGTCTTACAAATTGTCTAGGAATTTGAAAATATTTCAAAGGATTTGCAATATTTTAGGGTATTTTAAAAGATTCCAAATGCGTTGAAAGGTTTGAGGGTATTTTCAAAAATTCCAAGTAATTTTCAAAAACTTAAACAAATTTAAAGGAACTAAAAAAAGTTTTAAAGTATTTGTAATAGATGAGGGTGTTTTCAAAGACTCCATGAAATTTTTAATAGAATTCAATCATTCGAAGTGATTGCCAAGGACTTGAAAGATTTAGGGCATATTTAAAAATTCCCAGGAAGTTCCAAGAGATTAGAAATATTGCAAAGCATTTCAAATAATTCTGGGTATTCTAAAAGACTCCAAGAAATTTTTAATAGATTTTAATAATTTGAAGGAATTTTAAAGGATTTCAAATATTTTAGTGTATTTTACAAAATTTCGAGTAATTTTCAAGACCTTAAAAAAATGTTAAGCTATTTCCAAAGAATTCAAAGGTTTTGCAGTACTTCAGGGTATTTTAGAAGAGTTCATAGATTTTTTAGTAGAATTCATTTACTTAATTGGATTCCAAAGGTTTTCAAAGATTTAGGGTATTTTAAAAAATTTCAAGGAATTTTCAAGAGATTTAAAATATTTCAAAGATTGTGGATATATCAATTCTGAACATTTTTCTTGAATATTTATCATTTTTAGTTGAAAATTCAACTATTTGACAAAAGTTAAATAATTTTCTAGAAAGTTTTATTGTTTTGTTGAATATTCTTTCGGTTCAAATTTAATTTTTTTACTCAAAAATTAACTTTTACATTTTTGCAAGAAATGAAATGTTTTTAAAGATATTTAACCTTTCAGCTTGAAAATTCAACCACTTGATTGAAAATGCAACTATTAATGGTGGAAATATAAACTTTTTTCTTTGAAAATTCAACTATTTGATTGTGAAATAAATATTGTAGGTAGAAAATTCGAGCATTTTTTTCATTTACCTGTATATCTTAAAATTTCAACTATTTTTCTAAAAATTTCAATTACTTGGTTAAAAATGCAACCGTTTGCGGTTGAAGATCATTTTCTTTGTTTGAAAATTCGTCTATTTTGTAAAAACGTCAATCTTCTTGGTTGAAAATTCGTCCTTTTCGTTAAAAATGTGACTATTGGGTTAAAAATTCAACATTTTGTTCAAAAATGTAATTCTTTGGTTAAAAAATTCAACTCGGGATAAAAATTTTATATTTTGTTGAAAATTCGTTTTCTTTTTGTTGAAACTTAATATTTTTCATATAAAAATTTGACTATCGGCTTGAAAATTCAACAATTGGATTACGAGTTCAACTGTTTCGTCAAAAATTAAAATTTTTTTTTTTAATCAACTTGGGTTGGAATTTTTTCATTTTGTTGAAAATTCGCTTTTTTTGTTGAAGCCTAATATTTTTTGTTACAAAATTCGTCTATTTGGCTGAAAATTGATTTTTGTAGTAGAAAATTACAGTCTTCTTTTAAAAATTCAACCATTTTATTGAAAATTCAAGTATTTCATTACACACTCATTCAACTGTTTTTGGTAGAAGTTTTATATTTTTTGTTGAAAATTCGTCCTTTCAGGTTGAAAATTCATCCCTGAATTCTTCCTGTGATAGAGGGTCAAAGAAATATTTGTTTGGTTCAAACAATTTTTTTTTCAATTGTAGGTAATTTAATGAAGGAGAATTAAGGAAGGAGAAGAAGAATTAAAGAAGGAAAAGTAGAATTAGGGAAGGAGGATTAAAAGGAGAATTAAAGAAAAAGAAGAAAAAGGTGAAGTAAAGAAGGAGAATATGAATTTAGGAAAAAAGGAGAATTAAAGAACAAGAAGAAAAAGGAAAAGGAGAATTAAAGAATGAGAAGAAAAAGGAGAAAGAGAAAGTAAGGAGAAGAAGGAGAATTAGGGAAAGGAAGGGAGAAGAAGGAACATTTAGGAATAAGGAGGCAAAAAAGAGGAAAAAGAAGAAAAAGAAGACTTCTGAAAGGAGAAGGAGAATTAAAGAAGGAGAATCAAAGAAAGGAAGGAGAAAAAGAGTTCAAAAAGCACGAGAAGAATTAAGGAAGGAGGAGGAGAAGAAGGAGAATGAAAAAAGGAGAACGAGAATTGAGAAAGAAGAAAGAGAAAAGAAAATGAACAAGAAGAAGAAAGAGAATCAGGAAAGGAGAAAAAGGAGAAAAAGAACTGAAGAAGAAGGAAAATTAGGGAAGAAGAAGAATGAAGAAAAAGAATTGAAGAATAAAGAGAGGAATTAAGGAAGCAGGAAAAGGAGAATTAAAGCAGGAGAAGGAGAATGAAAGGGAGAAGAAAGAGGGAAAAAAGGATCCAAGAAGAAGAATTAATAAGGAGGAGGAAAAGGTAAATTGAAGAAGAGGGAGCAGGGGACTTGAGGAAGGAGAAGAAGAAGAAGGAAATGAATTAAAGAAGGGGAAGGATTGAAGGAGAAGGAGGAGAAGGCGAATTAAGGAAGGAGAAGAAGAATTATATAAAGGGAAGGAAAAGAAGGAATATGAGAGGAAGAAATAATGAAGAAGGAGAAGAATTGAGTAAGAAGGAGGAGCTGGAGAATTGGAGAAGGAGAACGAGAATTAAAAAAGAAGGAGAATGAGAATTGAACAAGAAGAAGGAGGAGAAATAGGAAAGATGAAGAAGAAGGAGAAAAAGAATTAAAGAAGAAAGAGGCGACTCAAGGGAGCACGAGGAGAAGGAAAATCAGAAAATTTACTATCGATATTTTTAATGTTATTGTTGTTATTGAAGCCGATAGTGCTGTTGACATTTTTTCTTCAGAAAATTTTTTCTTCAGAAAATTTTTCCTCAGAAAATTCACTATCGGGATTTTTAATGCTCTTGGTGTTATTGAAGCCGATAGCGCTTTTTACATTTTTGCGAAAAAATTGTATCTTTGACAAATTTTTCCTCAGAAAATTTACCATCGAAATTTGTAACGTTATTGTTGTTTTTGAAGCCAATAGTGGTTTTGACATTTTTGGAAAGAAAATTTTTTTCCGGAAAATTTTTCCGCAGAAAATTTTCTATCGAAATTTTTAATGTTATCGATGTTTTTGAAGCCTGTAGCGCTTTTGACATTTTTGGGAACAAATTTTATCTTGAGAACATTTTTCCTTAGAAAATTTAGTATCGACATTTTTAATGTTATGGTTTTTATTGAAGCCGATAGCGCTTTTGACATTTTTGGGAAAAAAATTTTTCTTCCGAAAATTTTTCCCCAGGAAATTTGCTATCGAAATTTGTAATGTTATTGTTGTTATTCAAGCCGATAGCGCTGTTGACATTTTTGGGTAAAATTTGTTCTCTAGAAAATTTTTCCTCAGAAAATTCACTATCGAAATTTTTAATGTTATTTTTGTTATTAAAACCCATAGCGCTATAGACATTTTTGGGAACAAATTTTCTCTTCAGAAATTTTTTCATCAGGAAATTTACTATCAAAATTTTTAATGTTATCGTCGTTTTTGAAGCCGGTAGTGCTTTTGACATTTTTGGGAAAAAATTTTTTCTTTGGAAAATTTTTCCTCAGAAACTTTACCATCGAAATTTTTAATGTTATCGTTGATTTTGAAGCCGGTAGCGCTTTTGACATTTTTGGGAAAAAATTGTGTATTCAGAAAATATTTCCTCAGGAAATTTACTGTCTAAATTTTTAATGTTATTGTTGTTATTGAAGCCGATAGTGCTTTTGACATTTTGGGGAAAAAATTTTTTGTTGGGAAAATTTTTCCGCAGAAAATTTACTTAAAGTATTCCATTTTTGGTTGAAAATGTATCCTTTTTGGTTAAAAATGAAATTGTTTGGATAAGATATCAACTGTTATATGCTTCATTCAGAATTCATCTTTTTTGGATGAAAAGTCGATTATTTAACTCAGAGTTAAATTCCTTTTTAAACAAATTAATTTTTTTATCAAAGATTCATAATTACAGTTGAAAATTCAACTATCTGCTTTTAAATTAACTTTTTTGATTAAAATTCAACTGTCTTCTAACAAATTTGTCGTTTGTGTTGAAAAGTTAAGCATTTGATTTAATGCTAATCTTTTTTGTTTGAAAATTCGATCATTTCATTGAAAATGCATCTTTGTATGCTGCAGATTTAAATATTTGGTTAGAAGTTCAACTTTTTTGTTGAAAATGTGTCTTTTTAGGTTGAAAATTCAACTATTTTCGTAGAAAATTTAATTTTTTATCAAAATTCATATTTTGATGTTAAAAAGTCAACCGAAATCTTTTTTGATTGAAAAATTAACTTTTTTTTTAAATTCGTCTTTTTAATTTAAAAATTCATCTATTTTAGTAGAAATTATATCTTTCTTGGATCAAAAGGCTTTGTTGCAAATTCGTCTTTTGATGTTGAAAATTCAAGTATCTTTGTAAAAAACTTATTTTTTATTTGAAACTCATATTTTGATGTTGAAACTTCAGACTGAAATCTTTTTTAGATGAAAATTCAACAATTTTTGGCATTTTTGACATAAAATATTACAATCTTGTAAAACTAATCCCTTGACTAACATTTTTTTTATGAATAATGAGTAAACAATGTAAAAACAGTTAATTTATACTTGTTTCTTCATTCAATTTGGACAAAAGATATTCTGGAGATAATTTTCACAAAGGAAATACATCAAATATGCACACAGTTGACAGGGTGAAAAGTATTATTTAAATAATAGTTACAAAATAAATTGTTTTTTACCGAAAAAGGAGATTGCATCTTCCTTGGATAAAAGTGCAACTGTTTGGTTGAAAATTCAACAATTTTGTTAAAAAGTTATCCTTTTATAGAAAAATAATCTTCTTCTTTGAAAATTCATGATTTTGGATGAAAATTCAACTATTTCCTGAGAAATTATTCTACTTTGTAGGAAATTCAACAATTTTGTAATGTCATTTTTTTTATTTAAAGTTCTACTGTTTTGTTTTAAAATTCTTCTTTTTGGCTTGAAAATTAAACTATTTCGGTAGAAAATTCTTTTCTTTGGTTGAAAATAAATTTTTTGTAGTGAAAATTTAACTATTATAGTTTTGGTGAAAATTTATCTTTCTTAGTTGAAAATTTACGTACTTTTTTTGTGGAAATTAAGATTCTTGTTTGAAAATGCATCTTTTTAGGTTCAAAATTTATTTCTTTTTGTTGAAAATTCAATGATTTTGTTGAAAGTTCGTATTTTTCAATAGAAAATTAATCTTATTTTTTTAAAATTCACCTATTTCCTGAGAAATTATTCTACGTTGTAGGAAATTGGTCAATTTTGTAAAGTCAATGTTTTTATTGAAAGTTCAACTATTTTGTTACAAAATTCGTCTTTTTGGCTTGAAAATTCAACTGTTTTATTAGAACATTCTTTTCTTCGGTTAAAAATAAATTTTTCGAAGTGAAAATGTAACTATTACATTTTTGAAGAAAATTGAACTTTCTTAGTTGAAAATGTATGTACTTAGTTAAAATTTCGTTATTTTTTTTGTAGACAATTAAGATTCTTGCTTGAAAATTCATCTTGTTGGTTGAAAACTGAACTATTTGGTCAAAAATTCAACTATTTGGTTAAATATTCGTCTTTTTCGATAGAAAATTAATCTTCTTCGTTAAAAATTCATGATTTTGGTTGTAATTTCAACTATTTCTTGAGAAATTATTCTACTTTGTAGGAAATTCCAAAATTTTGTAAAGTAATTTTTTTTTATTGAAAATTCAACTGTTTTGTTGAAAATTCGTTCGTTTGGCTTGAAAATTTAAATATTTCGGTAGAAAATTCCTTTCTTTGGTTGCAAATGAATTTTTTTGAGTGAAAATTAAACTATTACATTTTTGGCGAAAATTTATCTTTTTCGAGAAAAAAGATTAATTCTCTTCTGAAAAATATAAATCTTTAACTAAATAAATAAATTTTCAACCAAAAAACAAATTGTTATTATTTAAAATAGAAAAACAAAATTTTTTACCAAAAAAAATATATTTTCAACAAAATACATGATTTTTCATCCAAATAGTTAAATTTTCAACTGAAAAAGAAGAAGTTTAAAAATTAAAAATGGAATTTTAGTTAAATTCCAGTTAAAATAATTAATATTTAACAGCAAAAAACGAATTTTCAACAATATAGTTAAATTTCCAACTGACGAAATCTTTCGAAAAAGATTTTCAAGAAAGAAGATTAATTTTCTACTGAAAAATATGAATCTTCAACCAAATACATGAATTTTCAACCAAAAACTAAATAGTTACATTTTCAATTTAAATAAACAATTTTTTTTAGTAAAATCAATTTTTAGAAAAATAGTTAAGTTATTAAAAAAATGAATGAATCCTTAACTGAAATGATGCATCTCCAACAAGAAAAGGATTGTTTAACAATGTAGTTCAACTTTCAACCAAGAGGATTGGTTTTCTACAAAAAATTGTTTTTAACAAAATACATGAATTTTCATCCAAATAGTTGAATTTTCAATTAAAAAGATAAATTTTCAAAATTCAAAATAAAATAGTTTAATTATCAGTTAAAAACATTAATTCTTAACAAACAACGAAATTTCAACAACGTAGTTGAATTTGCAACCGAAAAGATTTTTCGAGAAAGATTTTCGAGAAAAAAGATGAATTTTTTTCTGAAAAATACAAATCTTCAACTAAATAAATAAATTTTCAACCAAAAAACAAATTCTTATTATTTAAAATGAAAAAAAAAAATTGTTTACCAAACAAAATATATTTTCAACAAAATACATGATTTTTCATGCAAATAGTTCAATTTTCAACTGAAAAAGATACATTTTCAAAATTAAAAATAGAATTTTAGTTAAATTACCAGTTAAAATAATTAATATTTAACAGCAGAAAACGAATTTTCAACAATATAGTTAAATTTCCAACGGAATTCACAAAATTCATGGAATTCACGAAATTCATGGAGAATTTACGGAATTCATGGAATTTACGAAATTCGTGGAATGCACAAAATTCACAAAGTTCGTGGAATTCAGGGAATTCATAAAAGTAATGGAATTCAAGGAATTCAGTTAATTCATGACATTCACGGAATTAATGGAATTCATGGAATTAATGTAATTCACGGATTTCATGAAATTCACGGAATTGATAGAATTCGCGGAATTCACGAAATTCGTGGAATTCACGAAATTCGTGGAATTCACGGAATTCAAGAAATTCATGGAATTCAAGAAATTCATGGAATTCATGGAATGTAATAAATTCGCAGAATTCGTGGAATCCAGGTAATTCACGGAATCCATAGAAGTAATGGAATTCACGGTATTCAGTAAATTCACAGATTTCATGAAATTCACGGAATTGACAGAATTCACGGAATTCACGGAATTAATGGAATTCACAAAATTCATGGAATTTACGAAATTCATGGAATGCACGAAATTCACAAAGTGCTTGGAATTCAGGGAATTCATAGAAGTAATGGAATTCACGAAATTCACAAAATTCATGGAATTCACGAAATTCATGGAGAATTTACGAATTTCATTAAATTCACGGAATTGATAGAATTCGCGCAATTAATGGAATTAACGGAATTCACGAAATTCATGGAATTCGCGGAATTAATGCAATTCACGAAATTCATGTAATTCACGGAATTAATGGAATTCTCGGATTTCATGGAATTCACGTCATTCATGGAATATGTGGAATTCATAGAATTCACGGAATTGAGGAAATTCGCAGAATTCAAGTAATTCACGAAATTCAAGGTATTAAGGGAATTCTAGGTATGAACGGAATTCCAGGAAATATACGGCATTCACGAAATTAAATACACGGCATTCACGAAATTCGCAGATCGCAAGGAATTCTAAAAGCTAAATTTACAAATAACATAAAACTTAGTTAGATACAAAATTTAAAAAAAATCCATTCAATTTAAAATTTATATTCAATTCAGTCAGAAATTGTTATATTTAAAAAAAAGTTAATGTTTAACCAAACAGTTGAATTTTCGACCATATAGTTGAAGTTTAATCTCAAAAAATTAATTTTTAAAATGTAGTAGAATTTTCAACCAAGAATTCATTTCCCCAAAAAATCACTTAAATTTAAACCAAACAGTTGATTTTTAAAATTAAAAAATATCAATTTTAAATCAAACATAGAATAGTTACATTTTCTGTTAAAAAAATTATTTTTTAAATTAAAAAAAAGGAATTATGTATAAAACATTTGAGTTTTTTAGCAAATTGTTGAATTTTCTACCAAAAAGTTGAATTTAAAAAAAAGTTCATTTTCAACCAAATAGTTAAATTTTCATAAAAAAAAATCTTAAAGCTAAATTTTCCAATAAAATTATGAATCTTCGACCAAGAAAATTGCATTTTCAAGATATTAGATCAAGTTTCAACCAAATAGTTTAATTTTCAACCTAAAAAGACTAATTTTAAACAAATCATTTAATAGTTGAAATTTCAATCAAAAAGGATTCTAATCGTAAATCAGAAGCAGTCCAATTTAACCAGAAAAGGAAGAATTTTTAACAGAATATATTAATTTTCATCTAAAAAAACGAATTGTTAAATAAAACACGAATCTTCAACTGAAGAAATGAATTTTTAACAAAGTAGTTGAAATTTTAACCAAATAGTTGAATTTTATACATTGTTCAATTTTTGAGCCAAAAATACGAATTTTCTACAAAACAGTTAAATTTTCATTTTCAACGGATTAATTTCTAACCAGATAGCAGTATCTTTATCAAAAAAATATCAAATTTCTACAAAAAAACATGTATTTTCAAATGAAAAAAGAAAATAAATTTCAAACAAATTGTGGAACTTTTTAAGCCAACAAGACAAATTTTCAACCAAACAGTGGAATATTTAACCAAAAAAGATGAATTCGTAACAAAATTGTTGAATTTTCAACAAAAACCACTGGATCACATTGAAGAAATTATTTTTAAAAAATCGGATTGTCGCATTTTTCTCGAAAACAACGAACGAGCGCAGGCGCAGATTTCATCCTGTTTCTCGGTACGACGCGATGGACTCTTCGTGTACTTACGACTAAAATAGACATATATTTGGTTAAAATTGTATAATTTTGTTGGGAAAGTTTAGTATCAAATTTCTGGTTAAGAATTCATTTCTGTTTGGATCTAAAATCAATTATTCTGTTAAAAGTTTATCATTTTCCATTGAAAATTCAACTGTTTTGTTGAAAATTCGCTTTTTGGCTTGAAAATTCAACAATTTGATTGGAATTTCTTTCACCACTTTTTGTAGCAATTTAATCTTTTGTTATTAAAATGCAACTGTCTAGTTGAAAACTAATAGGTGGAAAATTCAGCATTTTAGGTGAAAATTCATCTGTTTGATCGAAAATTGAACTACTTTGTTGAGTATTCGTCAGAAAATTAATCTTTTTGGTTGAAAATTAAACTACTTAGTCGTGAGTTTAACTTTTTAGTTACAAATTAATTTTTTTGGTTAACGGTTTATCGTTTTTGTTAACGATTGATCATTCTTGTTGTTAAAAATTTATCTATTTTATTGAAAATCCGTTCTGTTGGTTGAATTTTGTTTTTCAACTGAAAATTTAATTATTTTTTTTTTTTTGTTAAAAATTTACTATTTTTAGTTAAAAATTCATTTATTTTGTTAAAGATTCGTCATTTTGTTCAACATTTATTTTTCTTGTTTAAACATTTGTATATTTGATTGAAAATTTGCTTTATTGGTTGAGAATTAATTGTGTAAACTGAAAATATAGCTATCCTAGTCGAAAATACATCTTTTGAGTTAAAAATTTATCTCTTTTGGTAGAAGTTTTTTCTGTTTAGTTAAAATTCCAACTAATTTGGCTGAAGCTTAATTTCTTTTGGTTGAAAAGTCTACTATTACATTTGAGGTCAAAAACTCAAACGTTTTGTAGAAAATTCGTTTTTTGGGTTGCAAATTTCACTTTTTTGTTAAAAATTTATGTTTGGAGGTTGAAAATTCAACTGCTTTGTGGAAAATTCGTCCTTTTGGCTTGATAATTCGAATATTATTTATTATATTTTTCATTATATTTATATTTTTTTTCTTGCTACTATTTCGAGAAAAAAAAGAAAAAAAAGGGGAAATCGTCTAAATCGATTAGGCTAGTTTTTAGTTAGGAAAATAAATTTTCAACAAAATAGTTAAATTTTCAATCAAAGTGACGAATTTTCAACTGAAATGATAAATCTTCAACTGGAATAGTTAAATTTACAATTAAAAGATAAATTTACAGCCATAAGTTGAATTTTCAACTGAAAAAGATTTTCCACCAAAAATGATGAATCTTTAACTGAATAAGTTGATTTTTCAACCTAAAAGATGAATTTTCAAACAAGAAGATTAATTTTAAACTCAGAAAGAAAAATTTTCAACCAAAAATAAAATATTTAAATTTTCAGTTAAAAAAATTAATTATCAACCAAGAAAAAAACGAATTTTCAACAAATAGTTGAATCTTCAACCGGAGTGATGAATTTTCAAATAAAATTATGAATGTTCAACTGGAATGGTTGAATTATAAAAAATATGATGTTTGTTCAACTTCAAATGATTAATCTTTAACTCGAATATTTAAATTTGAAACCAAAAAAAGGTGAATTTTCAAACAAGAACATTAATTTTCTACCAGAAAAGACGATTTTTCAACAAATTATATGATATTTCAACCAAATAGATGAATTTTCAACTAAAAAGAGAAATTTTCAAACAAGAAGATTAATTTTTGAACAAAAAAACGTTTGTTCAACAAATTACAAGAATTTTCAACTAAAAAGATAAGTTTTCAACCAAACAGTTTAATTTTCAACTAAAAAGAAAAATTTTCAACCCACTAGTTGAATTTTCAATTTAAACATATTATTTTTAAACCATAAATGGAGTAGTTAAATTTTCAGTTAGAAAAATTAATTATCAACCAAGAAAACGTGCTTGAGAAGAGGAAGGTCGTGTCTCTCAGAATTTGGGAAGGATACAAAATATAAAATGCTAAAGTTTGATTATTTTTAACAGTGTAACCTAAAAATCGGAAAGAAAATAGAAAATGTTGGCAAGAAAAATCAAAAAGTCGCTGCTATAATCTTGTAGGGCTTTCAAAAAGTAACGGTTTTCTTCTCGTGACCTTCTTTTCATATAGTGCTTTATTTTGCTTAAAATGTCGATTTTCGTCTTTTTTATGTTGAAAATGCTATGGCTCTGACAATTTTCTTCGTACCGAAAAAAGTCGTGAGGAAAAATTAGTTGAATTTTTCAGTATTATGGAGCTATAATTTTTCAAATTTATGGAAAATATAAATTTATAGAAAATAATATTTTATTGAAAATGAAAGTTTAGAAAATTTATGAATATTCAAAGTACTCATAAAAATTTAGGAAATTTGTCCAATTTGAGAAAGATGTATAAAATGGTGGAAATATATGAAATTTATTTAAAAAAATTTAGTTGACACATTTATGGTAATTACACGGGAAATCTAGATCCATCTGAAAATATTTACCCCTCTCTCACATGACTCCCTTCCTCACTGAGTGAGTCACGCTTACTCCGAAAGGCATATGGGTTAATGGCATAATAATAATAATAATAATAATAACTTCCGATACTTGCATTTTGTATCAGATGATCCAAATTTAGATTTAAAAAATACGAATCTTTTATTAAATAGTTGAGTTTTCAATAAATAAGTGCATTTTAAATCAACAATAAAACAAATTTCCAAAAAATATTTTAATTTTAAGGAAAATACATTAATTTTCAACAAAGTACTTCAACTTTCAAAAAAATACTTCGATTTTGTACCAGAGAGTTTAATTTCCTACCAAAGTATGAGAGTTCTATATAAAACAGTTAAATTTCGCACAAAAAATGACATAAATCCAAACAGATTAATTTTTGTGAACAAGAAAAAGACGAATTTTCAAAAAACAAACGCCAAACATGGAATAAATATTGAGTCAGTATCTCATTGATACACTAAGCTTTTGAAAATTCAGGTCACACAAGCCCCAGATTTAGAATCTGGTAAAGGATGTGACTAGGATTTTCTGAAGCTTTTTCTCACTACTCATTCAATATTTTTTTCTATCTCATTTCAAGAAAGAAGGGTTGCCAACTTATAAAATTCAGATATTCCAGCTGATCGAAACTGCCGGTAACTGTGCATCATTACCTTAAATGACCTGCGTTACCGACAGTTTCCATCAGCTGGAGTACATGATTTTTATAAGTTGGCAACCATTCTTTCACACGCACTCCGAGGCGAAAGTTTCTCTCCCACCAACAGTTCTACGCGTGTGAAACTAACCTTCCGCTCGTCGGTGTAAAGCCGACCTATGCGAAGGAGACCGAAGTGTGCGCACAATGTGTCGCCCTTTGCAATCGCGCGTCCAATTGTTTAACGACCGGTACCCGCACGACGGCTGAGGAACGATGTGCCTGCCATAAAATATCGGTTAGTCGGAATCAATGTCCTGGAAACTAAAACTTGGAATATTTTTCCTTTTTCATAAATAAACAAAATCTACTTTTGATAATTCATTTTCTTTCATTGTTGCCTTTTAGAAATTGTTTATAACATCCTCAACAAATAAAAATAATAATTTTTTAAAGTAAGTAACATATTCTGTAACAAATAATTATTATTATTTTTAGAAAATAATTGAAAAATCTCTTAAAAGTAATCTTGAAAATTATGTATTTTGATGATTATGATTTGATTAAAAAGCGCGCGCAGTTCCCTCGCTCTGTTCGCTTCGAGTTGACTCACTTCCCATGTAATGTTTTTCCGCGGCGTCATTAATGCCGTTATCACGTTTGATCAAACTTTTACAAATATAATTTGTGATTGTGGTTTTAATATACGTTACAAACTTTTAAAAAGAGTGTCAGTGTATCAGAAAGACGACTGTGCTGAAGTTGCGTCGGCAGTAAGTATATAAATCTAAAGAGATGTAAACCTATCCCTACTGAAAAAGCCTACATAGTAAGCTACATGGGAACCTATGTGGAAACCCATATGTGATCCTTTTTTGAATTCCTGTCTCAAATTACGATATGAGATAGGATGGGAAATATTTTGTGGGTTTCCACATGGGTTCTTATATGAATACCGTTATGGAAACCTATGAATTGCTCCTACATCAACAAAATAGTCGAATTTTCAAGAAAGAAAGATTTTTCAGACAATAAAGAAAAAAGATGCCATCCAAAATATTAAAATTTGAAGACAAAAAAAAAATGAATTTTTTGCAAAACAATTGAATTTTCAATAAGATAATTATATTTTCAACAAAATAGTTGAATTTTCAAGAAAGATTTTTCAGACATTAAAGAAAAAAGATGTCATTCAAAATATTGAAATTTCAAGCCAAAAAGCTGAATTTTCTATAAAACAATTGAATTTTTTAACAAAATATATGAATTTTAAACAAAATAATTAAATTTTCAAATAAATAAATAAATTTTCAACTAAATAGATGAATTTTCAACCAAAAAAGATGAATTTTAAACAAAATAGTTGTATTTTAAACAAAATAGTTTTATTTTTAAGAAAATAATTAAATTGTCAACTAAAGAGATGATTATTCAACCAAAAAATATGACTTTTTAAAAAAATGGTTGAATTTTTTAAGAGCTTAATTACATTTTTAACTAAATAAATAAATTTGCAACTAAATAACTAAATTTTCAACTAAAGAGATGATTTTTCAACCAAAAATATGACTTTTTAATAAAATAGTTGGATTTTCAAGAAAATGATTAAATCTTCAAGAAAATAGTTGAATTTTCCACAAAATAATTGAATTTTCAACTAAATAATTGAATTTCCAACTAAATAATTGAATTTTCAATGAAATAGTTGTATTTTCAACAAAATAGTCGAATTTTCAATAAAATAATTAAATTTTCAACAAAATACTTAAATTTTCAATAAAATAATTAAAATTTTAACAAAATAGTTGAATTATCAAAAGATAATTAAATTTTCAACTAAAGAGATGATTTTTCAACCAAAAAAGATGACTTTTTAACAAAACAGTTGGATTTTCAACAAAATAATTAAATTTTCAAATAAATTTTCAACTAAAGAGATGAATTTTCAACCAAAAAAGATGACTTTTAAACAAAATAGTTAAATTTTCAAGAAAATAATTAAATTTTAAGCGAAATAAATTGTCAAGTAAAGGTCCATTTTTTCAACTGGAAATTCAACTATTTGGTGTAAAATCCAACTATTTTGGTTAAAAATTCAAATACTTGTTTGAAAATTTAAATATTTGGGTAAAAGTTCGTTTTTTTTTATTAAAAATTAATTTTTCCAACAGGAAATTCAACTATTTTGGTTAAAATATTAACTACATGGCTTAAAATTCCACTTCTTTATGGAAATGGTTAATATTTAGTTGAAAATTAATTTTTTTATTAAAAATTAATTTTTCAACGGGAAATTCAACAATTGTGGGTGAAAATTCGACCTTTTAGCTGAAAATATGTTTATTTGTTTTTATTGAAAATTAATTTTGCAAACTGGAAATTCAACTAATTGTTTGTAAATTCATGTATTTTGCTAAAAACTCATCTTTTTTGTCCCTTTGGCTTGAAAATTTAACAATTTGGTTAAAAATTCAAGTACTTTGATTGAAAATTCAACTATTTTGATTGAAAATTCAAATACTTGTTTGAAAATTTGAATATTTGGTTAAAAGTTTTTTTTTTTATAAAAAATTAATTTTTCCAACTGGAAATTCAACTATTTTCGTTGAAAATTTAAATACTTGGTTTAAAATTCCACTACTTGATGGAAATGGTAAATATTTAATTGAAAATTCATTTTTTTATACAAAATTTATTTTTTCAACGGGAAACTTTACTATTAGGTTGTAAACTGTTTTTATTTATTGAAAATTGATGTTTTACTGTAAATTCAACACTTTCAGTTGAAAATTCAACTACTTGTTTAAAAATGATTTTTTTATTGAAAATTAATTTCTTCAGCTGTAAATTCAACAATTGTGGGTGAAAATTCGACTTTTTACTTGAAAATCTGTTTTTTATTGGAAATTAATTTTTCAAACAGCAAATTCAACTAATTGTGAGAAAATTCATGCATTTTGCTGAAAACTCATCTTTTTTGTAAAAAAATGTTTCCTTTTGGCTTGAAAATTGAACAATTTGGTTAAAAATTCAACTACTTGTTTAAAGAAATAAATGGTTGAAAATTCGTTTATTTTTTCACCATTTGAGTAAAAAATTCATCTTTCTGGTTTAAAATGCAACTATTTTTTTTAAAGTTAGTTTTTTGTTGTTGAAAGTAATTTTTTTAACTGAAAATTTAACTATCCCAATTGAAAATTCCATAGTTGTAGTTGAAAATTCATCTGTTTGGTTGAAAGTTAATTTTTTTACCAAAAATGTAACTATTCCATTTTTTGTTGAAAATTGATTTTTTTTCGTTCAAAATTCAACTATTTGGTTGAAAATTTGTATTCTTTAATTTAAAATTCAACTATTTCGTTAAAAATTCATGTATTTTGTTAAAAAATTGTATTTTTCGCTAGAAATTAATCTTTTTGGTCGAAAATTCAATTATTCTAGTAAAGATTCATCATTTCAGTTAAAAATTCATTTTTCTGGTTTAAAATTCATTTTTCTGGTTTAAAATTCAACTATTCCAGTTAAATATTTATAATTTTATTTGAAAATCCATCACTTTGTTTGAAAATGTAACTGTTTTTTTGAAAGTTAGTTTTTTTGTTGAAATTAATTTTTTAAACTGAAAATTTAACTAAATTTCAACTATGCCAATTGAAAATTCCATAGTTGTAGTTGAAATTTCATCTGTTTGGTTGAAAATTAATTTTTTTACCAGGAATGTAACTATTCCATTTTCTGTTGAAAATAGATTTTTTTTAGTTCAAAATTCAACTATTCGGTTGAAAATTTGTCTTCTTTAATTGAAAATTGAATTATTTCTTTTAAAATTCATGTATTTTGTTAAAAACATTGTATTTTTTGGTAGAAATTAATCT
>JAABKJ010075445.1:219904697-220175509 GCA_011634705.1 Andricus grossulariae
GGTTCAAAATTCAACTATTTCAGTTAAATATTAATAATTTTATTTGAAAATTCATCACTTTGTTTGAAAATTAAACGGTTTTTTTTTGTTAAAAGTAATTTTTTAACTAAAATTCAACTTTTCCAATTGAAAATTCCATAGTTGTAGTTGAGAATTCATCTGTTTGGTTGAAAATTAATTTTTTTTAACTAAAAATGTAATTATTCCATTTCATGCTGAAAATGGATTTTTTTACGTCTTCTAAGCATTCTGAATATATTTTTAAATTAGTCGTATTTTTCCAAAAATTAAAAAAAATTCTGCAGGTTTAAAAAAAATTGCAGTAAAATCTTCCGGATTATTTTTTTACAATTTTGTGAATCTTATTAAATTTTTCTAAATATTCTCTCAAAATTGATGCTTCAAAATAAAAAAACATTCACAATTTTTTCAAAAATTTGCATTTTGTTTTAGATTTTTTTAAATCTTCTAAATTATTGTTTATTCTTTTCATAACTTATAATTATCTCCTAAACCTAGTCCAATTTTTTCTAAAATCTGGTAATTTTGAAACATTGAACAGTTTTGCTTTAAAATCTTACACCTTCTTTTTCGAAATTATAGGAAATCATGTGAAATGTTTTAAAATTTTTATCAGTTTTCTTTTATAATTAATTAAAAAAAAGAAATCATTTGAAATGTTTCTAGGAATCTTATGAAATTGTTTTTGATTCTCTGAAAACCTTTCAAAATTCTAAAAAGCTTCTGTTTTGAAAATTTAAAAAAATCTACATCTTGTTTAAATCTTTTTAAATCTTCTCAAGATCTAAATTATTTTCCAATATTTTCAAAACTTCTGAATATCTCTTAAATTTAACCGAGCTTTTTCTAAAATTTTTTAATCATGCAAAATTGGACAATATTGCTTAAACATATTTTATATTCTTTTTCGGAATTTTAGAAAATAATTTAAAATGTTTTGAAATATTTTCTTGAGTATTCCTCTTAGATTTCATTGTTCAAAATAAAAAATCATTACAAATTTTTCCATGAATTAAAAAAAAAAATTTATTCTCTTGAAACCTTGCAAAATTCTTAAATAGATTTTAAATTTTCCTTTAAAACCTTCAAAGATCTAAATTTTGCTTTTACATTTTTAAAATCGTTTCAAATTTAAAATTATTTTTAAATCTTTTCAAAACTTCTAAAGATTCTACCTATATTTTAAAATTATTCTTATTTTTCCCAAAATTTGAAAAATAGTCTGCATATTTAAAAATGTTGTCGTAAAATCTTTAGGATTAGTTTGTTAAAACTTAATTTATTTTAATGGTTGAAAATTAATTTTTATAGCGGAAAATTTAACTATTTCATTTTGGGTTGAAAATGTTTTCTTTAAAAGTTGAAAATTCAACTATTTTGTTAGAAATTCATTTATTTTATGAATCACCCCTTTAGTAGAAACTTTAGCTATTTTTTTTTAAATTCGTCTTTTTATTTGAGTTCATCTAGTTGATCCTTTTTTATATGAAAATGAATTTTTCTAAACTGGAAATTTAATCATTTTGCTGAGGCTATTTTCGGAGAAAAATTCAAATGTTTTGATGAAAATTTAATTATTTTGTTGCGGTCATTTTCGGTAAAAGTTCAACTGTTTTGTTGAAAATTTAATTATTTTGTTGAGGTCATTCTCGGAAAAAAAATCAACTGCTTTCTAGAAAAAATTTGTTTTTTTGGCTTGAAAAATTGACAATTTAGTTGATGATTCATCATTTTTGTTGAAAATTCAACAACTTGGTTGAAAGCTTACATACTTCGTTAAAAAATAATTTATTTTATGATTTGAGTTCAACTGGTTGAAAATTATGTGTTTTTTTATATGAATATTAATTTTTCTTCTAAAGTTCAGCTATTTTAATGGGCAATTATTTTTTTACAAATTTTAATGTCAGG
Organism: Andricus grossulariae; assembly: GCA_011634705.1. Classification (NCBI taxonomy): domain Eukaryota; kingdom Metazoa; phylum Arthropoda; class Insecta; order Hymenoptera; family Cynipidae; genus Andricus; species Andricus grossulariae. Next base: position 219,906,630 of record JAABKJ010075445.1, read on the forward strand.
TAGAACATTCATTTTTTGTTGAAAATTTATATCTTCGTAGTGAAAATTCAACTGTTTCGTAGAAAATTAGTATTTTTGGCATGAGAAGTCAAAAATTTAGTTTAAAATTCATATGCTATCCTTGAAAATTTGTCATTATTAATAACAAAATTAATCGTCATGGTGGAAAGTTCATGTTTTTGGTTGAAAATTAATCTTTTTTGGTTGAAAATTCAATTACTTGGTTCACAGTATAACAACTTTGTTAACAATTCATTTTTTTTAAGCTTCAACTCTTAGGTTTGAAAATTTAATTTTTTTTTTAATTTGTTTTATTTCAAGTTGAAAATTATTTTTGTGTCGGAAAATATAAGTATTTCATTTTGGGTTAGAATTTTTTTCTCTGTACGTGGAAATGAAAATACACAGTAAATTGTCAACTAATTTTTTATTGTTCAAACAATTTTAATTTAATTAAACATTTGTTTTTTCAGATAAGTTGCGAAATGAACGTATTTTCTAGACTTAATGAGTTCTTTAATTAATGATAACAATAAAATAATTTGTTTAAATAATTTTACATTTATTTAAATAATATATGTTTGTTCAAGTTTATTTTTCACCTAAAAAGTGCAGGAGAAACATTTTATCTCACCAAATTTTCGACAGATTTTAATATTTTTAATTACAAATTTGTTTTTGAGGATACTCATAAATGTTTGAATAATTTTAAATTATTTAAACAATTCAATTTTTGTTAAATATTGTATTTTTGCACGAAATCAGTAATATGAAATAAATTTCTTAAACAATGTTAATTTTGTTTGGCTAAATGCGAACTGAATTATTGCAATCCATAAGAAAATCCAATTGTTTTTGTTTTTGGTTTTGATTAATGAAAAAAGGGCATAAGGAAGGAATTTTTTACTAAAAAAAGAATTTTTGAAAATAGTTGAATTCTCGTCCAAAAGGACGAATTTTCGACAACACAATTTAATTTTCAACCAAAAATAAAAATTAAAAAAAAAAATAAAAATGTCAACAAATTATATAAATTTTCCACAAAACAGTTGAATTTTCAAACCGACATCAACAAGTTGAATTTTCTACCAAAATATTTGTATTTTTAACCAAATAGTTGAATTTTAAACTAAAAAAGATTAGTTTTCAACCAGAAATGGAATAGTTTCCTTTTTTGTTTAAAACATTAATTTTTCACTTTGTAGCTAATTTTTTAATAAATAGTTTAATTTTTAACAAAATAGTGGAATTTTTGGCAAAAATATTTAAATTTTTCACTCAATTTTTAACATCCAAAAATGGAATAGTTTTATTTTGAGTTTAAAAAATTAATTTTCAAACTAAAAAATTTTTTTTTTAGTAATTAGGTTATTTTTCAAATAAATACTTGAATTTTTAACCAAAAAGTTTAATTTTCTGCCAAAATATTTCAATCTTCAATAGTTAAATTGTTAAGCAAAGAATGAATTTTTTAATAAAATAATTAATTTTCAACCAAAAGAATAAATTTGTAACCCAATAGTTGAATTTTCATCTAAACAGATAAATTTTCAACCAAAAAGATTAAATGTCTATCAAAAAATATAATTTTTGGACAAAAAAACAAAAGGTAAATTTTCAGTTAAAAAAATTAATTTTTATTGAAATACATGAATTTTCAAACAAATTTTGAATTTTTAAATGAATTTTCAACTAATAAGATTATTTTTATATAAAAAACTATTAATTTGTATCAAAATACATGAATTTTCAACCAAACTTTGAATTTTTAAAGGAATTTTCAACCTAATGATTCAATTTTCAATCAAAGAAATTAATTTTCAACCGAAAAGGTGAATTATTTACAAAAAAAATTAATATTTTGAAACAAAAGACAAAGTTTTAACAAAGTATAGAAATTTTCAACGAAACAGCTGAATTTTCAAGTAAAGAAGATAAATATCAAACCAAAAATGGACTAGTTAAATTTTAAGTAAAAAAATTCATTTTCAACACACACAAAAAAACTAATTTTCAACAAAATAGTTAAATTTTAAACAAATTAATTAATTTTTAACTGAAATAATGAATCTTCAACCAAAAAAATGAATTTTTACTCTGATAGATTAATTTTCAAACAAAAGAAGACAAATTTTCTATAGAATAGATCAATTTTCAACAAAATATTTAAGTTTTTAAAAATAAAAATTAATTTTCAACATCGAAGATCAAATTTCTACCAAAAAAGGTACATTTCAAACAAAAAAGGCAATACTTAAATTTTCTATAAAAAAAAATATAATTTTCAGTGAAAGAACGAAGTTTCAATCAAAAAGATGAATTTTCAACCAAAAAGATTCATTATCTACGAAAAATGGTTAAATTAAAAAAAAAACTTGAATTTTCAACTACATTTCGAATTTTCAACCAAAAAAATTAATTTTCAACCAAAAAAGTGAATTTTCCAGTAAATAAGATAAATGTTAAGCCGAACATGGAATTGTTACTATTTTTCCACCACTACTTTCCCCTCACTTCCTATAATTTCCACGCTCTAACTTCCCCTACTTTTCTCCTCTCAACACCCATAGTTTCCCAAACCTCACCACCCTACTTTTGTTTCCCACACTTCCTCTATTTCCCCCCTCACTTCCCCTACTCGTCTCCCCTTCCCCTATTTTTCCTCCTCTTACTTCCCCTACTTTGAATCCCTTTACTTCTCGTACCTTCCACCTTTTAATTTTCTTCTCCGCATATCCCCTACTTTTCCGCCCCTCACTTCCAATATTTTTCCTCCCCTAATTTTCTTCCTCATTTCCTCTACATTTCCTCCCCTCTTTCCTCTAACTTTTCCTCTCCTCTCCTACCCACTTGTTCTCTCCTCTCTCCTCAACTTTCCCTCCCCTTACTTCCCCTGCTGATCCGCCCCTACTTTTCCTCTCACTTTCCCTACTTAACTTCCCTTCACTTGCCCTCCCCTCACTTCCCCTAGTTTCCGTGCCTTCTATTTCGCAACTTTCCTTACGCTCAGTTCTCCTACTTTACCCCTTCACTTTCCCTCCCTTCAATTTCCTTACTTTCCCGCCCTCCACATTCCCTACTTTTCCTCCCCTTTCTCACACTGCTTTTCCTTCCATCCCTTCCCCTAGGTTCCCTCCATACCTTCCCCTAAGTTCCCTCCTCACACATCCCGTACTTTTTCTCCCACTTACTTCCCCTACGTTTCATCCCCTCACTTCTCCTAACCTTCCTCCCCTATTTTTTCACCCCAAACATCCTCTACTTTGCATCTCCTCATTTCCCGTACTTTCCTTCTACTAACTTCCCATACATTTCCTCACTTGTCACACATTTCCTCCCCTCACTTCTCCTACTTTTCACCCCTCACTCACCCTACTTTTCTCCTTCACTTCCCCTACTTTTCCTCCCCTTACATCCCCTACTTTGCATGCCCTTACTTCCCCTACCTTTCACCCCCTAATTTTCTTCCGCGCATATGCCCAAACTTTACTTCCCTCCTTTTCCTCCCCTCACTTACCCTACTTTTCCACGGCTGGACTACCACGAGTACGCCACCCTCAAGCGCCATGCCGACCTGGCCAGTTGCCTGGAGAGCCTGGGCCACCCTCGGCTGTTCGCGTTCACCACCAAGGGCTCGCGGCCGTTTCATGATGCCAGCTTTGCCGAGGGCGACGCGTTCCTGTTCGGCCCGGAGAGCCGAGGCCTGCCGGCCGAGGTGCTTGACGCATTGCCCGATGGCCATCGCCTGCGCTTGCCGATGCGTGAAGGCTGCCGCAGCCTGAACCTGTCGAACACCGTAGCCGTTGCCGTCTATGAAGGCTGGCGCCAACTGGGCTTTAAATAACACCGCATAACAAATGTGGGAGCGGGCTTGTGTGGGAGCCGGGCTTGCCCGCGATGCAGGCACCTCGGTCGTTCAGCCAGACCGGGGCGATGCTATCGTAGGCAAGCCAGCTCCCACATTTTTTTATCGCATTTCAGGTTTATTGGGCGCCGCTGACCGCACCGGCTTTGGACATCACAAAGCTGAGGAACTGCTCAACGGTCATCTTCTGGCCGTTGAAGGTCACCTCGTTGTTGGCGTAGTGCAGCTTGGAAACCACGTCGGTGCCCACCAGGGTCGCCAGTTGAGTACCGACCGCCATGCTGCTGACCATCTCGGCCGCCATCTGCGATTGCTGTTCGATGGCTTGCGGGTCGGTCACGCCGCCCACCTGGGCTTGCAGGGCCGCCACGTCGCTGATCATCGGCTTGGACAGGGTCAGGTTGGCATCCAGCAGCGAGACCATTTGCTTGCCCAGTTCAACCGGCGGCAGCTCCATGGACGTTGGCTTGGTCAGGTCCACCACCAGGTTGAACTTGCTTTCGCCACGGGTGGTTTTGAGCGACAAGTTTTCCACAGCCAGTTGCGGCTTGGCGGCCAGCACCTGGTTGACATTGGCTTCCGCCAGGGCTTGCTCGGCTTCGGTCATTTGCAGCTCCGGCACCGGTTGACCGGCAGCAGCGGCAGCTTGCACCGGTTGCATCTTGTCCTGGTAGAGCTTGGTCAGCACCAGCATCGCCGGAATGTCGACGCGAAGATATGACTTTGTCCAAAAATAATGTTTTTCAGAATTTTACAGTGTAAATAGAGTCTCTGATTTTTGGGCTCCCGAAAAATACCAACATTGATTTTTGGGCTCCAACCCTTACAGTTGAAAAGCAAGCCCTTGACAGCACGATGATATGACTTTGTCAAAAAATAATGTTTTTCAGAATTTTACGGTGTAAATAGGGTCTCTCATTTTTGGGCTCCTGAAAAATACCAACACCGATTTTTGGGCGCCTACCCTTACAGTTGAAAAACCACCCCTTGGCACCAATTAGATATGAATTTGTCGAAAAATAATGTTTTTCAGAATTTTACAGTGTAAATAGGGTCTTTGATTTATGGGCTCCTGAAAAATGCCAACATTGATTTTCTGGCTCCAACTCTTACAGTTGAAAAGCAACCCCTTGACACCACGAAGATATAATTTGTCAAAATATAATGTTTTTCAGAAGTTTAGAGTGTAAATAGGGTCTCTGATTTTTGGGCTCCTGAAACATACCGACACCGATTTTTGGGCTCCAACTCTTACAGTTGAAAAGCAACCCCTTGACACCACGAAGATATGACTTTGTCAAGAAATAATGTTTTTCAGAATTTTACAGTGTAAATAGGGTCTCCGATTTTTGGGCTCCTGAAAAATACCATCACCGATTCTTTGGCTCCAACCCTTACATTTGAAAAGCAACCCCTTGACACCAAGTAAACATGACTTTGTCAAAAAATAATGGTTTTCAGAATTTTACTGTGTAAATAGGGTCTCTGATTTTTGGGCTCCTGAAAAATACCAACACCGATTTTTGGGCTCCAACCTTCGCAGTTGAAAAGCAACCCCTTGACACCACGAAGATATGACTTTGTCAAAAAATATTGTTTTTCAGAATTTTACAGTGTAAATACAGTCTCTGATTTTTGGGCTCCCGAAAAATACCAACACCGATTCTTTGGCTCCAGCCCTTACATTTGAAAAGCAACCCCTTGACACCACGAAGATATGACTTTGTCAAAAAATAATGTTTTTCAGAATTTTATCACAAATTATAGTGTTCTGGCGAAGTATTAGGAACAGAACAATTCCCCATTATAAAACAACCACATAACAGACCGCAATGAAACACGAACCTCCTCCCCTTTTAATGTTAAGTGATATATGAATGCTCCCTTATGTTGATATTGCACACACAATTTAATGCGTAGTTTTTATTTGAATCGTAAAAAATATCATAAAAAATGAAAGTATGAAATTTTTTAAAAAACAACACAAGCTATGAAAAAAAATTAACAGACTCACCCGAAAAAGAGCTACGAATTTTGTATAACTTTGTTATAAATTAAATGTTTGAAACCTGCGCAGTATAGAAATTAAATTAAAACCTAATATATGTTGACCTGCTTAGATGCAATTGAATCGATTCAATTTTTGAATTATTCCCTTATTGCTGTAATTGACCATTACTGTCAGAGAAAGGTTGTCTTTTAGTAATTCATTGATTCAATAAAATATTTTCTGATCATGGCTTTAATGTACTAGCGTACAAAATGATACAGCCACCTCTTTCTTGTTGAGTGATAAAGTTCTCTCAATTTTAATTATGTCAGAACTGAATTCGTTCTCTTCAAAGGATTGAATACTCTCAAAATTCTGAACAAAATGAGCCAAGGATGAATTTGGAAAAATTTGAAAACATTTTATCTGTAGGCAAATAAAAATAAAAATTGAATAAATATACATTTTAAGGAACTTCTATAGAAACTTAATGGTTTTTTATATATTTACAAACTAGTGAAATATGTTTAAAATGAGTCCAAGAACATTAACCAAAACTTGCTTATTACGGAAATTCTTGAAAATCTAAAATAACTATTTGAAAGATGAACAAATTTGCTTTATTCTCGGCTCATTTTATACATAATTTTGAAAGCATTCAACCCTTTAAAGAAAACATATTTTAGCTCTGACATAATTGAAATTAGGAGAACTTTATCAATCATCAAAATAGAGGTAAATGTAAACTTTTGCACGGCATTGTATTTCTGAACAAAGTTACGTCTTCCTAATTTCCCATTTTTTAACTACATCATAAATAGTCTGAAGTTCATGCTGTATCATATGCTGCACCATATTCAGATTAACAGCATCATTCTGCTCTTGCGCATCAGCCACTTTACACAGCCTTTTATTATTCATGTCATAATCTCCCTCATATGTGACTTTGAAGCCAATTCCAGGAGAACCACGATTTGTACTCTCTGCTCGCTTGGAATGGCGTCCGAATACATCGATGCTCATCTTGCAAATAATGAAAATCTTGACAAAACACTCATTGATATATAATTCCAGCTTCTCGCAGTTCTTCAAAGATTGATATAATTTCATTGGTGTGGTTTAGATTTGCAGCTGCTTGAGGCGCTATCAGTAAGTGTAATCGATCGACCAATTCATTCGGGTTATCCCAGTAAATGTAATCCATCAGACTAACCTCTCTAGCAATCATGTCTTGTGGGATCAGACCTTTACCTGATAATGATTTGCGGGATTTACTTTACTTTAAATAAAAGTTCAAGCAAGCCTTTACTTTTGGGAAAATTCAAATTACACACATGAATATAGTTTGGGCTGAAACTTATCGGAGAATCTCCAATCATTAATTTGTCTTTGGTTAATTTTGTCACTCCATACACATTATCGAGTTCTCTGCTTCTTTCACCCAATAATATAAGATACTTGTTTGCTTCATCATCAATCCATGAAGATGTAGGTGTTTTTGAGTTATTTTCCGCTTCACTACGAGTTGATAACTCTAAATTACTGAGATCTTCAGACTCGTCTGTTTCATCCTCGTCATAAATTGACTTATATGACAATTCGTCATCATCAATACTTTCTTCAACTTTACTCTTTGCTTCCTCTCCTTCTTCTCTTCTTTTAATTGACTCAACTTTTCTTATATTCTCGAGACCACCAACAATGTTCTCTAGTGGATTAACAATGGGCTTGAAAGTATCACTTAGTGTGCGCTCAACTGTTTCTTTGCCCGACTTCATTAAGGGCATGTGATACTTAAAAAATTATCGATTTTAGCAGTGTTAGGTTCCCCCGGCTTTTTTCCTACAATAATCCTCCAAATTCTCTGTGAATTTTATGAATTTAAATATTACCAAGAAAATTTAAAAAGATTTAAAGTTAACAAAATGGCGGCGGTTTTGATGAAATTATTAAAAGGTGATTTTGTTACAAAACCCACACTTCTAATTTTCGCCAATTTTTTTTTAAATTTTTATTTTCATAATAAAGCTATCTTTTAGTCTTATGCAAGCTAAGTCCTATAATAAAAAAAAACGGGGTGAAACTGTTCCAGAACATGGAGCACGAGTAAATCTGACTCTGAATAGATTAGTTTCTCAAGTTGTCGAAAATACTCCAGGGGAAGAGGCTATTGGAATGTGTAAAGCTTACAGAACCACAGCAATCGGAAATTTCTGACTCTGTTGAGATTACAATATTTGTTCCTATATAAAAGATAAAGAAATGAAAACACTACAATCGGCAAGAAAATTCGGGTCCTCTGGCTTTGACGTTGAAAAAATATATGAAAAAAAAATGGTAGCTCAATGAATGATGGATAATTTTGAAAAATCTGAAAAAATTCATGTTGGTACTTTAATCATTTCTCAACAAATTTCCGTTGCAAAATTAAAAAATTATTAAAAATTGTTTATTTTTTGTACACATATATGCGACTGAACTATCTTCAGTTCTAATGAAGATAATGACGTGATTGAAATTGGAGATAGTTAGTTGAACTATCTGTAATTATTTACAGCTTGAAAGAAATATGTGCTTTTTCTTATCCCCGTGCAAACTGCGATAATGGAAGTCAGTTTTTGATATTGGAAAGCAACTGTGAAAACCCTGCGGGGTGCCTTTTTTCATGGGATCGTCCTCGCTTTTCCTCAGCATGTGCTATCGAACTTCCCAGCTTCCGTGCTTCACTCTGGCCTTGAACGAGATACTAATGAACAGGGATGTATCCTTCAAACTTATACCCCGTGGTGAATATTGATCTCTGAAATAAATACAAATATAAATATATATATATATATATATATATATACCAAAAAATAAGTGATACCGACAAATAATAAAAAAAAGTAGCTTTTCGATTCTGTGAATTCCTTGAATTCTGTGAATTCCTTGAATTCTGTGAATTCCTTGAATTCTGTGAATTCCTTAAATTCTGTTTATTCCTTGAATTCCGTTAATTCCATGAATTCTGTGAATTTCTTGAACTCTGTGAATTCATTGAATGCTGTAAATTCCTTGAATTCTGTGAATTCCTTGAATTCCTTGAATTCCGTGATTTTCTTGAATTCTGTGCATTCCTTGAATTCTGTGAGTTCCTTGAATTCTGTGAATTTCTTGAATTCTGTGATTTCCCTGAATTCTGTGAATTTCTTGAATTCTGTTAATTCCTTGAATTCGTGTATTCCTTGAATTCTGCGATCACCCATGAATCTGTAAATTCCATGAATTCCTTGAATTCCACGAATTCCGTCAATTCCTTGAATTCCGTCAAATCCTTGAAATCTGTGCATTCCTTGAATTTGGTGAATTCCCTGAATTCTGAGAATGCCTTGAATTCTGTGCATTCCCTGAATTCTGTGAATTCCTTGAATTCTGTGAATTACTCAAATTCTGTGAATTCCTTGAATTCTGTGAATTCCTTGAATTCCATGAATACCTTGAATTCTGTGAATTCCTGAAATTCTGTTTACTCCTTGAATTCTGTTAATTCCTCGAATTCTGTTAATTCCTTGAATTCTGTGAATTACTTGAATTCTGTGAATTCCTTAAATTCTTTGCATTCCTTGAATTTGGTAAATTCTCCGAATTCTGTGAATTTCTTGAATTCTGTGAATTTCTTGAAATCTGTGAATTTCTTGAATTCTGTGAATTTCTTGAATTCTGTGATTCCCCGAATTCTGTGAATTCCTTGGATTCTGTGAATTCCTTCTATTCTGCGAATGCCTTGAATTATGTGAATTCCTTGAATTCTGTGAATTCCTTAAATTCTGTACATTCCTTGAATTTGGTAAATTCTCCGAATTCTGTGAATTTCTTGAATTCTGTGAAATCCTTGAATTCTGTGAATTCCTTGAATTCTGTGAATTTCTTGAATTCTGTGAATTCCTTGAATTCTGTGAATCCCTCTACCTCTTACACATAGCATGCATTTTCCTTCCTCCTCTATACTCTAGTATTTTCTCCACTCCTCTGTATTACTGCATCTCACTCTCGTGATTACTTTTTCCAAATCCTCTTTTCCCCTTTCTCTTCAAATGTTTATTATCACCTCTACTCCTATGCAATCATATTTCTTATTACATGTTTAATTCTCTTATTTCATTCTCTATTCCTTACTCTAAAACTTCCTTATCTCTTTCTATCAACTCTTGTTCTATTTTGATCATCCGCATAGAGGTTTATAGTCTGCGACAGACACAAAGCTGACATATCGACCAAAGGACGGCCACTTTCTGTGTTTTCCCTGCTAGTGTTTCGGCATTTCGTTATCACGCAGTGCTGCCTCTCAGGCTATAAACCAGAGAAAGATTGACATCTTCGACAACAACGACGATAAGGACTTGCTTATTTTTATTCTTCTTGACTGTAATTTTCTTGTAGGCTGTTGCCCAAAATTTGATAGCAAATATGTTTGGTTCGTCGAAGAAATGGAGAACTGTGTCAGGCATCGAGTGCTAGACAGAAACAATTTTCAAGAATATGTAGTTCGAGAATATGTATTTTCAGTACATTCGCGATGTATCATTCTTGATAATTGACTGTATTTCCCAAGGATCTTTTTGCAGAGCAGTATTGAAGCTAATGACGTAAGAATGCCAGAGATGGTTGAAAAAACTTTTATTGTCCCATTGTGAATTTGGAAGTACGTCGTTTCCTGGTGAATTGGACAACTGACTAGTGTAAGTCATAGGTGCTTGGCCTTTGTTCAGTGTTTTCTTCATGAGAGCCTTCAGCAGTTAGTACTTGGGACGGATAATATTTAATGCAATTGGCTCACACCTGATGATAAGGTTGATGCCAACTACTTCAGCTGCCTTTTCCGCTGTTTATACAAAAACACTTCGATTGCCCCTTCTTCGTGTTATGAATATTTCAAGGAGAAGGTCTCTTCAATTCGTGACTATATGCGCTCTAATTAAAATTATCCGATTGGGAAGATATTTGATTATGTTAAAAACTACACATTTTATATGGACAAAATGTGAGCGATTTTTGATCAATTTATCCGTGGGCTGGTTTTCAAAAAGAAGGTTTACCTTCTGCCAAAATACTCAAAGAATAATGCGAAAATGGCACTTTTGTTTATTGAGTATTGAACATTATACGCATTTTTGAGGCGGGCTCCTCTACAAAATAAATTATGTTAAAAACTACACATTTTATATGGACAAAAGGTGAGCGCTATTTGATCAATTTATCCGTGGGCTGGTTTTCGTAAAAGAAGGTTTACCTTCTGCCAAAATACTCAAAGAATAATGCGAAAATGGCACTTTTGTTAATTGAGTATTGAACATTATACGCATTTTTGAGGCGGACTCCTCTTAAAAATAAATTATGTTAAGAACTACACATTTTATACGGACAAAATGTGCGCGATTTTTTATCAATTTACCCGTGAGCTGGTTTTGGTACGAGAAAATTTACGTTCTGCCAAAATACTCAAAGAAAAAAGCGAAAATGGCACTTTTTTTATTGAATGTTGAACATTATACCCATTTTTTAGGCGTGTCTCTCCTCAAAATAAATTTTGTTAAAAACTTCACATTTTATATGGACAAAATGTGAGCGATTTTTGATCAACTTATCCGTGGGCTGGTTTTCGTAAAAGAAAGTTTACTTTCTGCCAAAATACTCAAAGGAAAATGCGAAAATGGCACTTTTGTTCATTGAATATTGAACATTATACCCATTTTTGAGGCGGGCTTCATTTCAAAATAAATTATGTTAAAAACTACACATTTTATATGGACAAACTGTCAGCGACTTTTGATCAATTTCTTCGTGGGCTGGTTTTCGTAAAAGAAAGTTTATTTTCTGCCAAAATACTCGAAGAATAATGCGAAAATGGCACTTTTGTTTATTGAATATCGAACATTATACCCATTTTTAAGGCGGGCATGTCTTGAAAATATATTATGTTAAAAACTACACATTTTATATGGACAAAATGTGAGCGATTTTTGATCAATTTATCCGTGGGCTGGTTTTCTTTAAAAATTAATAATCAATATTTACAAAATATTTATTATCGACCATGTAGACAAAAAAGATTAACATCATATTATTTACATTATTCACTGGTCATAAAAACTATGACATCAAATAATAAAAAACTCGCATTTTTGAAATCTTGCAAGTACATTGAATGACGTCGACATTCAACTTGTAGAAGTTGTGAGGAAAATTTTCTCGTATCTCCGTAGCTTAATTGGTTAAAGCATCAGACCGGAAATCTGAAATATCTGGTGGTCAAATCCCAGCGGAGCTAGAGAGATTTTATTCACAACTTTAAAAATTAATAATCAATATTTACAAAATATTTATTATCGACCATGTAGACAAAAAAGATATACACCACATTATTCACATTATTCACTGGTCATAAAAACTATAACATCAAATAATAAAAAAACTCTCATTTTTGAAATCTGGCAAGTACATTGAATGACGTCGACATTCAACTTGTAGAAGTAGTGAGGAAAATTTTCTCGTCTCTCTGTAGCTTAATTGGTTAAAGCATCAGACCGGAAATCTGAAATATCTGGTGTTCAAATCCCAGCGGAGTTAAAGAGATTTTATTCACAACTTTAAAAACTAATAACCAATATTTACAAAATATTTATTATCGACCATGTAGACATGAAAGATTAACATCATATTATTTACATTATTCACTCGTCAAAAAAACCATAACATCAAATAATAAAAAAACTCTCAGGTTTGAAATCTTGTAAGTATATTGAATGACATCGACATTCAACTTGTAGAAGTTGTAAGGAATATTTTCTCGTCTCTCCGTAACTTAATTGGTTAAAGCATCAGAACGGAAATCTGAAAGATCTGGTGTTCAAATCCCAGCGGAGCTAGGGACATTTTTTTCACAACTTTAAAAATGAATAATCAATATTTACAAAATATTTAGTATCGACCATGTATACAAAAAACATTAACATCAAATTATTTACATTATTCACTGGTCAAAAAAACTATAACATCAAATAATAAAAAAACTCTCATGTTTGAAATCTTGCAATAAAATAGATAATGTACAAAAACGTGACCATCCGTATTCTCCACTGTTATGAAATGAGGATTTCTCGAGACTGTAGATATTAAGAAAAGTCCAAGTAAGAACATATAGACCTAAACGCAATTTTCAAATATTCCTATACCGTCAGAATTTCACAGCTAAATCTACAGAAACTATCCACTTCCCGAATTTCAGATATTTCCAAAAAGATTCGTGGCTTTCGACACAAACACCACACTAACCTATCTCCCTTTACTTCCACAGTTAATACTGAATCAGTAAAAAGTGTGGACAAATTTAGAAAGAAATGTTGTGATTATAGTTCACCCCAATGCTCCTAACGATGGCCCGGTGTACTACTGTACATGCGTTAAGCTGAACCTTGTCATTGATGAAGAAAACACATTGAAGAGAATAGCTGATTATTTTCTTCTCTCCACCAATGGAAAGGTATTCTTCACACATACGCAGTACTGTTCCGGGCCGTCCATGAAAGCAGTGATTCAAGCCCAAAGAAAGACCCCGCGCTTCCCTATACCGAACTCATCTCCTGTCGAAGGTACAACCAAATCCAACTCTTGATGACAATCCCAGCCCTAACTTCTCTAAATCCTCAAGTGAACCCTTCGATATCCAAGAGTTACATCTTTCTATTGCCGCATTTAAAAGCAAGTCCTCCCCGGGGCTAGATAAGATCGACTTGTAGGTTATTTAAAATCTTTTAGAAAACATCTTAATATATTTATTAAACATTTATGACCTAATCTTGGCTTAAGGTTTCTTCGCAGATCACTGGAATGAATTCTCGCTTTTATAATTGGGAAACCCAATTCGGAAAAATTGCTCCTTGGTATCCTGATTTCTGAAACTCATTGAAAGACTAGGTATTAAAAAACTGAACTAGTGGCTTGATAACTCTCTGGTCCTTCCTCCTTCACAGTTTGAATTCCGTGAGAATAGATCCTGTACCGACTGTCTTCCTATTTTTTCTACCGAAGTACACACGACATTTTTCAATAATCAGATACAGAAGTCTTTGTTAGGGTCTTGGCTTACATTATTATAGCAAACAATGAATCTACAATTTATTGATCAATTCGATATAAATTTGAAAAAAACAAGAAAACTGCATACACTGTAGAAACTTCAAGATAATTTGTTGATTTCAAATGTTATTTTCATCGCCCAGAGTCGAAAATCAGTGGGTGGGAAGGGAGCGAATTTAAAGGGGTCGAGCGATATATAGAGCTATACAAATTGTAAACACTTGCGGGCTGAAAAATCGTTAAAGTTAGCCTAGGTTAGTGATGCTAGAGCTAGAACGCAGTACCGGCGCTCTACCCACGACCTTACCCAACAGGGGGAGACGTGTGTGTGCGCAGTGTCTCACCAGTAACGATCCCAATTATGACATTTTTATCATGCACACAAAAGCCTAGGGCATCCAAACGTTGCAAATAGTTGACGACTATGAGCATTATGATGCAAATGAAAACTATCCATTGTGCAACGTTTTAATGCAATTTTTTAGTCAATTCGATACATGAGCATTTTGTGTGATGTTATGTCATTACAGAATTATTACCACTTCATATTTCAAACAAAAATTGAATGTGTAACCGTTTCGAATCTTCTAGAAGTTTGCTTTTCAGCCGAACGGCGTTGAAGTGAATCTATAAGTACGAGTGAAGCGCTGTGTTCGACAACATTCAAGTAACATCATGGAAAGCGAAGCATCTGTTGCGACTTTTTCAACTGTTAACTGTGATTAAAATTCAAAGTCTTTCTGAAGTTTCATTACAGACGAATATTTAATACAAATTTAATTTCTCGTGTGGGATCTAATTTCAATCAAATATTAAAAACGATTCGAAAATGGCTGTTCTGCCGGCAACAATACACTCTGACGGTTGGGCAGATGAAAATTATGGTTCCCTAGGTCCATACTTGAATAATATTCATGACATTCGACACTACGATATTTCGGCTCCCCACATGCCATCTCCACATCTTCTGCACCAGTACATCCAACAAAGAGGAATTCCAAACTCGATGTACATGAAGCCCTGGGTCCAGGTTGGCAAAACCACCTTGCGTGTGGGTTTTCGAAATATTTAATTTTTTCCATGTCCTCAATACTATTTGTAACGATTAAAACAATAAAATAATCATCATTAATGCTCATGGTACTTGAAAATTCCTATTGTTACATTCTCATCCAGAGAAGGTGATAGATTTGTGTAAAATTTGACTCCACCGGATTTTGTCAAATGTCCACGTTTTGAGACCCCGTGAACCCAAAAAACAGGTTTTTACGAATGTGTCTGTCTGTCTGTATGTATGTATGTCTGTGAGCCCGATGACTTTCGAAAGAAGTGACGTATTAGATTGGCCTTTGGTATACTCTTTTAGTCTCGCAAACGAAAAGTCAAGTTCGTTAGCCAGCCATTTTGGATAAAATTCAAAAAGTGAGCGCATTTTGAAAATTTTTTAGGCCATTTTTGCACAATTCGAGAACTACATGTGCGTCTGTTCATAGTTATCAAAAATTCAAACAATTTATATCCATGACATTTTCTGATAAAATGAAAATTTTCAGACTTACAGCCTTTTCAAAACCCAAAAGAGGAAAAGAAAATTAACATCTTCAGCCAAACCACGCACCATACGAAAAAAAGTCAGAAAAAAAGTGTTTCTTTTTGCACGTCCTACAGGACAATCATAACGACTTTTTGAATTTTCTTGAAAAATTAAAAATTCCCATTTTTATTGCACAAAAAGTAATGAAAAATAAAAAATTCAATTCCACGGTCAAAGTATGCAAGATATGACTAATAATGATTCAACAGAAACTGTGCACTTCGAAAAGATCTACACATTTGTTATTTGTCACTTTTTCATAGGATGTGTAGTTTCTGTTTTATTCGTAAAAAATAACAATAATAGTGAAAGAATCGGCCCGTGTAGTGGGCAAATTCTCATCAAAACTTTGATTATTTCATTTTTTTTCATCTTGCGTGTGGTTTTTCGAAATATTTGATTTTTTCCGTGTCCTCAGTACTATTTGTAACGATTAAAACAATAAAATAACCATCAATAATGCTCATGGTACTTGAAAATTCCTATTTTTACATTAAGGGAACTTCATTTTTCTTGTCAGATTTCGTAAAAGATAACTGATAATTCTGAATTATATGTACTGATATATATACCAGAAAAATTAATTAGAATGAGCAAATATTCCAATGTGCGTAGCCAACATGGTAAAAGCATTAGCAAATCTTATAAGCCCGAACAAACTATAGAACTTGGTCTCTGTCCTTCAGCTAATACCCGGAAAAAATTTGTGAATCAATGTTTGCCTGGTAACTCTGAAAGATATAAAAATTTTTAAGTCTATTATTTGTATGAAATAACAGAAGTTTAAAAAATCGATCAAAAGGAGAAAAATTAAAACTTGGCAATATTATTATTATTGTTAAGAAAGAAAAAATCTCGCTAAGTTTTAAGTTTTCACCTTTCAGTACAGCCCAAAAAATTCTGTTACTTTATCAACTTGATATATTTTACAATTTATGAATCTTTCAGAATTACTTTAATTGAATTCAATTCGATAAAAAACAGTTGGGAGCCGAATTTCCAAGCTATGAAATCGAAATTTTTAGAAAACTGTTGACCTTTAAATCCGGAAAGATGAATTTTCTACCAAGAAAGATGATTTTTCAATCTAGTAGTTGAATTCAAACAAAATATAATTTGTGACCAAACAGTTACATTTAAAACCAAATAGTTGAATTCTAACAAAATAAATAAATTTGTAACTAAGGAAAGAAATTGTGAATCATAAATATATATATATAGTTCAAAATTTGTCATGAGGACAACCGCAGGATTTCGCCGGGAGCTGGTGCTAATCTTAAAAATTGCACTCGCTCCCAGCGAAATCGCGGTGAAATGTCAGCTGTAACTACGTCTTACAACCGTGAGATGGGTGGCCTGTCTGCGACGGATTCAATACGATGATCCCGCAAAAGTCTCGTGTACCCTGAGGACACGGAGCGACCCAAGGATGACCGCCTTCTGCATCTTCCCCGCAAGTGTTTCAGCATTTTCTTGACACGCAGGGATGCTTTTCAGGCTATTAACCAGTGAAACCTTGGCACTTCCAAGAGCGCCGATACTTCAATTGACAAATACTGTGCAACATCACTAAATTGATTTTTCGTCAATCCGGTGAGTCTATAGTAATCTTTATCCTCAAGCGCAGAGGGATCATCGAAATTCAACCCTTTTTTTTTGCCTCCTCACGCAAATCATTCAGAAGCTCAGAAATCGATTCTACGCCCATGTAAGTAAAATCAGAGGTGGCTTGAATTAAGACAAGAGCCTCTTTCTTAAGAAAACCATTATCATCCAAATGAGAGGCACAGCATCTCGCTTTTGCAGGAATTAAAATACCAGTATCGACGTAAAACCTCAATGCAATAAAAGGTTTGATTCTGATACGATTATTCTTGTGATGACAGACAATACATCTGGATTGGGAAATCATACATCTTCGTATTGGAAGTTTGATTTTATTACAGTCAGAATCTGCAGTTTCATCTTCACTGTAAGATTCTAAATTTTTAGAAATTTGACTCGTACCTGGTTCTACAATATTTGATAAATCATTTTCAGAAGAACTCATCTCTTTTGCATCTGTAATCCGACGCTTTTTAATCGAAAAGTGTCAACAACTATCGCAAACCTTTGACTGAAGCAAATGAATTAAGGCTCGTTACTAAAGTCCGATGGGTGGTTGAAGCAATCAATGGGTTGATAAAAACGTGGAGAGCTTTGAGCGATGTTTTTCCAAATAGTCAAATCCCGTACATTGGGGATTAGATCAGAAAAGTCTGTGCTCTTTGTAATGCATTGTGATTTCCCAGGATTCATGACAATCCCGATGCTCATCTGATCGCTGAAAGAATGTTGCTATTGTCTTCGCAGCCTAATCGACTTCAAGAAAGAGCAGAAAAAGAAAAGTGGGAAAGAAGAAGGGCATCGTGGATTCCTATAACGCAAGAGACACTACTCATTTTCCTAGGTTAACTCTTGATGAGTTGCGATACATCACACTCTGAGCGTATCAGCTGAAGCAAGGTCAATCGTATACCGAGGAACATTTAGCGGATGATGGAATGTACTCCCTTCTTGTCCACAAACAGGAGGAAGGCATTCGAGTGTATTTTCTTATTGCTTTCTCAATTTGTTTGTTTGTGTAATCGTTTTGTATTAGGATTTGTTTAACATTTTGTGATTCCTTTTGTAAGTTATCTTTATCTGTTATGGAGACAGCTCTGTATATAAGGGTATTGAAGACCGATTGCTTTTGAGATGGCTGGTGTTGGGAGGAGGCATTTAGCCATCTGCTGTATGGGTGGGTTTTCTGTAAACTTCATGTCATAATGTGTTATCAAATTTTGTGTAAACTAGTACGCTGTACTAGTATTAAATGTATGTATCAAATTTTGTACTGGATTCAAATAACGAACATTCGTATACTGCTTTGAAAGAAGCATAAAAAAGCTTTGCAATCTTTCTAAACCACTATACGAAAAATGGGGGTCACGTGATGTTGTGTTTCACGCTAGCGCATGGTAAAAAAAAAGACGGGTGGAAGTGTATGAACGCACACTATTATATGGGTTACAAATTCTTCTTAATGTATATATTTATATATGATCGCTGGCTACAGTGGTTTGTTTACGAGTCCTATACTAATACCCCTTAATTATACGAACGAGAGAAACGTATTATAGCTTGTGAGAAACTAATAGTGCTGGGGCAAAAATTTTAGGTGCCCCGGACTTTATTAGATATATAGAAAGTGTCACAGGACACGACGAAATCACAACGTGCTCTCGCAAGTTCCGTGGCATATTTTTGGCACCCGGGTATGGCTTTAAGGTTACAACCAAGTGATAGTTTCGCACCTCCGAGAGCACCTATCACAAGGACAATTAATTGCACCGAATATTTTGGGTAGATCTTGATACCTTTGTTCCTTTTCTTTCTCCTTGGCAGTGATGTTGTGTTCGGAAGAAGCCCAGAGTTCTATCACGAATATAGTCGTTTCTCGAAGTCTTGGAGAACAATGTCAGGCCTCGATTGGGCAACGAAGACTGCTGTCCGAAAATCGTAGTTCCAGAAAATTTGGCACTTCTCGTTTTGGACAATTGACTCTTATCTCCCTTGGAGCGTTCGGCAGGGCAGGGTCGCGGCGACCCTCTATCCGCAACCCGAGGACGCGTTCGGTGGCTTTGTCATAGGCCCTTCGGTTCGATTCCTAAGGAATCAAACCCGAACCGAAATAGAAATATATATATATATATATATTGCCAGCAGGGTAAATATAAATATAGGTTTCTAATTTCAAGCCCAGCTGTTTTCCTTCAAAATAATTGATATGATTTAGCGTTATCGAATCTAGAAAAACCTTTGCTATTTTGAGCCAGGCTTGCCCCATTCTTCTCCTTATAATGGAACCAGCAGGGTAAATATAAATATATATTTCCAATATTAAGTCTAGCTGTCTCCTTTCTAAATAATTGGCATGATTTAGCGTTACCGAATCTAGAAAAACCTTTACTATTTTGATCCAGGCTTGTCTCATTCTTCTCCTTATAATGGCACAAGCAGGGTAAATATAAATATAGGTTTCTACTTTTAAGCCAAGCTGTTTCCCTTCTAAATCATTGACATGATTTAGCGTTAACTAAGCTAGAAAAAACTTTGCAATTTCGATCCAGGCTTGCCCCATTCGTCTCCTTTTAATGGAGCCAGCAGGGTAAATATAAATGTATATTTCTAATATTAAGTCAAGCTGTTTCTTTTCTGGATAATTGGCATGATTTAGCGTTAACGAATCTACAAAAACCTATTCTATTTTAATCCAGGCGTGTTCCATTCTTCTGCTTATAATGGCACCAGCAGGGAAAATATAAATATAGGTTTCTAATTTCAATCCATGCTGTTTCCTTCCTAAATAATTGTTCTGATTTAGTATTACCAAAGCTAGGAAACCCTTTGCAATTTTGATCCTGGCTTGTCCCATTCCTCTCCTTATAATGGCACCAGCAGGGTAAATACAGATATAGGTTTCCACTTTCAAGTCAAGTTGTTTCCCTTCTAAATACTTGACATGATTCAGCGTTACCTAAGCTGGAAAAACCTTTGCAATTTTGATCAAGGCTTGTCCCATTCCTCTCCTTATAATGGCACCAGCAGGGTAAATACAGATATAGGTTTCCACTTTCAAGTCAAGTTGTAATTTCTTCGCGTTTTTTAATAGCACTTTCGATTGTTCCGGCTCCGGTAAGTAAATTATCGACATAGAAATCGTTTTTTAAGGTTTTTACACCCGCGGGATAGTTTCGCCCTTCGTCTACGGCAAGTTGATATAAGCATCGTATGGCAAGGAAAGGAGCTTCTGAAACACCGAAAGTAACAGAATTCAATTCATACGTTTTTATTTTATCAGCTTCTTTCCACTGTATTCTTTGATAGTTCCGATGCTCTTTCCGAATTAGTACTTGATGATACACTTTTTCAATGTACGCTGAAATGACGTAATTGTGTAAGCGGAATCTGAGAACGAGAGAAACTGTATCGTCTTGTACAGTGAGACCTACCATAAGTAAATCGTTAAGGGAAAGACCTGAACTCGAAGGCAACGATGCATTGAATACTGGTTGTACTTTGGTGGTCATACTGGACTCCTTCATTACTGCGTGATACGGCAAATAAAATCCATGAGCCCCTGACGAATTTTTGACTTCGGTCGCGTGAATCAAATCTTTATATTCGTTAATGACGTCGCTATAAGCTTTTTCGAATTCCGGATTTTTCACGAATTGGTTTGTTAACGAATTTAGTTGTTTAAAAGCCTTTGATCGAGATTCTCCTAATTTATCCGGATTTTGTTCAAACGGTAGAGCTACAATATATCTACCTTCTTCGTTTCTGGACACGGTTTGCTGAAAATACTTTTCGCATTCAAGTTTTTCAGGTGAAAAATTATATTTAGTCTGACCTTCAATTTCCCAAAAACGATTTAACTCAAACTGTAGATTTGCTAGATGACAATTCAGTTTATTCGAATTTTTCATATAGCCTATATCTCCGCTTGCTTGATAAATTGACTTGACCGATACAAAAGAGAGATAATGTAGGACCTCAACCTAATAAAAGATCGACAGGTGCAGGTTTGTGAAATTCTGGATCTGCAAGTAGAAGGTTTGATGGAATTTCAAGGAGTTCGCGTTGAATCGGCTCGTTCGGAATGAGACCTGATATGCAAGGTATGGTCAATTATTTGCCCGACGGAATCTTATGCGGCCCTATCAGGAACTATGTCGGAACTTACATTAGAAGACTGTTTTCGTTTAGGTCTACAAACGGTTTTCTATCTAGATCTATCCGGCTCTGAAGCGAACATCCGAAATAGAAAGTTGAATTATTTGCCCGACGGAATCTTATGCGGCCCTATCAGGAACTATTTCGGAACTTACATCAGAAGACTGTTTTCGTTAAGGTCTACAAACGGTTTTCTATCTGGATCTATCCGGCTATGAAGCGAACATCGGAAATAGAAAGTTGAATTATTTGCCCGACGGAATCTTATGTGGCCCTATCAGGATATATATCGGAACTTACATAAGAAGACTGTTTTCGTTTAGGTCTGAAGACGGTGTTGTATCTGGATCTATCCGGCTTTGAAGCGAACATCGGAAATAGGAAGTTGAATTATTTGCCCGAAGGAATCTTATGCGGCCCTATCAGGAACTATGTCGGAACTTATATCAGAATTCTGTTTTCGTTTAGGTCTACAAACGGTTTTCTATCTGGATCTATCCGGCTTCGAAGCAAACATCGGAAATAGAAAGT
This sequence comes from Andricus grossulariae, assembly GCA_011634705.1. Taxonomy (NCBI): domain Eukaryota; kingdom Metazoa; phylum Arthropoda; class Insecta; order Hymenoptera; family Cynipidae; genus Andricus; species Andricus grossulariae. The sequence goes on from JAABKJ010075445.1 coordinate 219,928,485, forward strand.
TGAATTATTTGCCCGACGGAATCTTATGCGGCTCTATTCGGAGCTCTATCGTAACTTACGTTAGGAGACTGTATTCGTCTAAGCCCGAAAATGGTTTCCTATCAGGCTCTATCCGTCTTTCAGGCGGATATCGGAAACAGAAAATTGAGTTATTTTCCCGACGGAATCTTATGTGACCCCATCTGGAAATATGTCAAAACTTACATTACACGAAGGAAAATGGAGAAATAATTGTTATGAAGAGTGCTGTAATTACATTATAGATTATTATGGTACTGGTGACTATTGCTCAAGTACAGGCACCCTTTCTAAACTGTTTAATTGTGATTACGAGATCACATAATTCACATATCTATAATGAGTGTTTAATAGACAAATGCAATTAAATGTAATATAGATCTTACTTTGATTCATTTCAATACAGTACCTTTTGTAAAAGACACCTATTTAGTAAATCCTATTCAAAATATTCCCATGACGTCGTGAAACAATACTCAATTCAAGGTTTCCCGCTCTTCGGGCCTCTTTTTTCATTGGTCAGTCACCGGCGCGGAGGAGATGTACAAGTAGGGTGATCCAAAAATGCATTCGATCCTAGCCTCTTCTATTTTGATTTATTTTTTCTATGCATCTGTATGTCTAATAAACTAGTATAATAATTGGTATTTTTAATTTTAATAAACCTATTTTACGCTATTTTAAAAGCATATAATTAATCTAATTTATTTTTATTTCACAGAATCTTATGTGACATCTTTTGTTCATAAGAATATAGTTTAATATAATGATGTAGCTGATCTTATAAAATCTATCGAATAAGGATTTTGAAATTTGTTCCATAATTATAATTCATAGAAAAGAATATATAATAATGGTTCTGGCTTTAGCAAATATATTTTGAAATTTTTATATATTTTTAATACCTTGAAACATGTTTTTTAATGTGTATAATTCTTCTTTTAAACTGAAATAGATTACAATAATTAATCATCAGTATTCAACATCCTCAATTATATTTGTTTCCAAGTAAAGTCTCCATCATTTCAAGACGCCCTTATTTCAAGACCCCAACATTTCAAGCGTAGTTCCGTCAACTCCCACCACGGTCCCTGTACACTACGGTGGTCCAAACAAATTTTGTTCGAATTTTTATCGGGACACCCCTCAAATCTGTTCGAATACACCCAAAAATAAATCCATTTTTTATTGTTTTGAAAAAAAATGATTTTATAATTTTTTTGCGGTTTCTTTAATGCGAATTGTTTCTAATATATAAAATATTACTTTATACTGAAACACAAATTTTCCACTTGTTGTCCAATTTTCAATTAGATGGAAGTGACAGTTCATCAATGTTTTTTTTTTAATTTCTGGCTTTTTGTCCAATTTTCATTTGGAGTGAAGTAATAATAAATTCAAGTTAACAAAATAATTGTTTGAACAATTTATTATAATTATTAATAATATTATATTTGAATAATGCTAGAAAGATGCGTTTTATTTTAATTTCTGCCTGTATTTGACCTTGAAATGACCTTGAACCTGAAGCGGTGGAGGTGAATGGAACTCGGATTTCGATTCAGCGACCCGAAAAACATATGTAGAAGGTTTTTGAAGTTTATTGCACGGCTTTTCCTGTATTTTCGCGTCAAAATACATAAGTATAAAGTGGTCTTGTCAAATAGTCCTCACCTTTTCTTTTGTAAACCAGTGTAATTATTGAAAATTTAAGATCAACAAAATTGTCTATGATAAAAATATTTGATTATTGTATTTTTAATAAATAAATAATATTCTTCGAAAACCTATTTTCTTATGTGCTTGAATTCGTGAATTTTTTAGTTTGTATGTTTTACCATTCAATAATATTCTGTCTGGAATTTTATTATTCGGGAATTTTCAAATTCGAAATTTTCAGATTTCGGCAAATTTATAATTTCGGGAAGTTTACAGTGTGGGGAATTTTATTATTCGATATTTTTCAGTCGTCCCATTAAGCTGTAGCAATTATAACAGTTCAGAGTTTATTTTAAAATAGATTTCATAGATACGTGCACTCCACAGATACGAGCGCCAGGACTCCATAGGAGCGAGCGGAAATTTTTTCCCGCCCTAGTCGAACGTGAGGCGCGCGTGAACGCGCGGTGTTTTGAATTCGACGTTGGTTCTTTGCGAATTGCATACGCGTGCCTGCGCTTAGTAGGCCTGTATGCGTTCTCACGCATTACCCCCGAAATCTAAACGTCGCAGGAGTGGGGGCCCCTTTCACGCTCGTATCTTTGGAGTTTCTGATTCGCGAGATACTCGTATCTTTGGAGTTCGAGTGTACTATTTTTATGAAAATTTTAGAATATATAATGATTAAGAAATTGGAAAATACATACGAGAACTTCATCAGACGAATAGTGTAAAAAATCCATCGAAATTGCAGACCACAAAAATAAAAATAGATACTGAAGAATTTTAAAGAACTATTTGTAGATATTGCACTGAAAGTTTAATCAGTTTGAATAAAAATATATTATTGTAGAGTAAAAAAAATTATAACTTATAAAATTTTATGTGCTTAATCCTGAATAGATTTTCAAAATTCTGTACCAGTTCAGATACAAAGTTTTGTCCCTGATCTGTTAAGATATTCTTTGGTGCTCCGAATAGATATATGTGGTTTAGTGGTCCATGGCTATTTTATCGTTGGGCTCGACAGGCGTGTCTGGAATAATTGCTGGACATTGTCTTATAATTTTAACCGTTTTTTGTCGTTGACAAACGGGACATCGTTTGATGTAGTGGATGATTTTTTGTTCCATATTTTTCCATTCTCCAAGAGTTCTAGCTCTTTCAATGTTGTTGTTCTCCCCAAAATGTTGTGCCGTAATAGATCCATGTGATTTCTTTACAATTGCCCCTTTCTCTTCTTCAGTGAGCTCTGCTCATAGCGTGTAGCAAGTGTGAAATTGCTGGTCTTCATGCTTTTGGCTCCAGAAGTTGAGATAGTCCCTGATCTTCACCTTTTCTAAGGGGGTAATTGTTGGGTCTATGAAGTGGTAGCGCGTAATTGTTAGTTTAGAGGCCATGGCCTTCCGGTTTATTCTATCCTATACGTCCAGCCATTTAGCCTCGTTAAAATGAGGTAGTTTATATTGAGATGTATCCTGGATTCCTTTCCTTTCTTTGGATATAGTGCGCCAGAGATTTCCTCCCGCGTTAGGTTTAACATTTTCTCTGCTAGGAATTCTGTTTGTAATGTATTTTTTGTATTCTCTTAACAAATTTTGACTCACATCAGTTAATCCTTCCTCATCCGAGATAAGTTGGTCTGCATCCATACGTCGTTGGAGACGGTCGTTGGAAGCATTAGCTATATCTGAGGCTGCTGACTCTTCTCTTTCCGTGGATGCTTATGCTACCACTACGTCTGTTTCATCCAGCGAATCAAATTCTGGTGGCGCATTTTGTAGAGGGTGGTCTTCTTGAATAGGAAATACTCTGGATAGACAGTCCGCAGCTTCATTCTCTTTTTCTTTTACGTGTTCTATGATGTATTGATATTCCGCCAAACGTGATCTCCATCGTATCAATCGTGAAGAGGCATCCTTTCTGTGGACATTCCGAACGGGATATCGTCAGGATATCCTGTTACGATATCCTCTGGAGCGGAAATCTCGATATCCCTGAAATATGCCACGGATATCCCGGGAGATTTATGGGACATTTTTCAGGATATCACATATCCTGCCGAAATATCCTGGGAAATATTCCAAGAGTATCATTTTGTTGTGAGGGGACATGACCATGTGAGGTTGGAACTTTGCTACAACAAAATTATGTTTATTTAAGAAAATCTTTATTTCGTTCAATACATACAAAGTTATAAGGTTTTAAATTAAGTCCATTTATTTTGACATTTCGACCATTATGGATATACTAACATAGTAGTATTTGTAGAAAAAAGCTCGCAATTTAACTAATAAGTATAATAAATTGTTGAGCGCACCGAAAGAACACGTATTAAATAACATACATAAAAAAATTATAAGCATCGATCCTTATGAAAATTAATTACAAGGTATAGTAGCAAATGCACGCGCGGCAAGCGCGCATTCTCGTTTCTGGGTTTCTATATCCTAACATATTGAAGATATAAACAATTTAAAAACCCACTGATAAACAAATTTTTAAATATTAAGCTTAAAAAATCTGGAAACAATAATTAATAATTTCGATCTCAAAGGGTTTGAAATTTAACGAAAATATATTGAACAATTTTTTATTGAAAACGTTCTAAATCAAACAATTTTATATTAGGTAAAATTTTTAAAAAGTACAATATTTCGAATGGAATGAAAAGTTTAAAATTGTATAATCTGAATTGGAAAGTGTTTGATTAGAAAAACCCAAAATGTGCATGTGTTAAAAACGGACCTTGTAAAAAGATATCGCCAAATTCTCAGAAAAATTTAGGCTTCCGAATTATCTGAAAAGTATAAGATCCATAGCCTGCTCAGTTATAAATAGTGCAGATTCTCTTATGCGACTCGTACATCAACATGAAGTCGTCAATGTCGCGGCGTTTCTATACGGTGCCGCAGATAGGGCCGCAGAGGAGCTTGGCCTCCCATTTGATTCTAGCGACACTACACAAATAAAAAACTTTGGTAACTTTGGTACAGTTCTCAGAGATTGAAAAATGTTTTGTCCTTATAATAGTTGGGTGAACTTATTTGTTATAAGCAGCAATAACAATTTAAAATGCAATCAAATTAACTGGCAAATGTGAGATTTTATCCAAATTTGAAATTTGAATTATAATTGAACAGATTTTTATCAACCAACCTTGTGAAAATTCCAATGCGTATGCATTGTGACACACTGAAATGTGGAGCAGTTCAGTTTGGACCTCTATTTCGTTCGAAAAATGAATGAAAACTGATGCCTTGGTCAGTGTTCTTTAACGGTTTAACGCGATAAGTGGAAGAAGTTTTTCACTATAGAGTTTTGTAAAGTGGCAAAAAGTGAACCTTTTTTGAAGACAGCGGGGTAAGGAGTAAGTTGGCGTATTGGACAGGAAGGGACAGCTATAAAATGTGAGAGAAGCCACTCTTCGATACATATACAAAATGTTAAAGGAAAGTTATTTGTTGCCGATTTTAATTTCATTTTACTAAGTTATTTTTATTTTACTGAAACTTTAACTGTTTTGGTTCAAATTTAAATTGAAAATTTAAATATTAAACCAACAAAAAATTTTTTTGTTGATTCAACCAAATTGTATTCTAAGTGTAGAAAAGTACTCTTATTAATTGCAACTTCATCTTTTTGGTTCAAATTTCATTTCTTTGGTTAGATATTTAACTATTTGGTTGAACATTGGTTTTTTCAAACATTTTTTAACTGAAATTTTTACTATTATATTTTTGGTATGTTGTCTTTTATCTAAATGTAGAAAAGTAATCTTGTTAGTTAAAACTTAATCTTTTTTGGCTCAAAATTCATTTCTTTAATTCAAAATTCGTTTTTTTAAAACATTTTTTAAAGTGAAAATTTAAATATTATGCCAACAAAAATTTTTTGTTGATTCAAACAAATTATATTCTAAGTGTAGAAAAGTAATAGGGTAAGGAGGGGCAGCGCCGACCAGTTAACAGTCAATGATTTTTTTAAAGTTAATAAGATGTAGAATTGATCTCGGTACGAGTAATTGTCCTTGTGATAGGTGATCTCGGAGGTGCGAAACTATCACTGGTTCGTAACCTTAAAGCCATACCCGCGTGCCAAAAATATGCCGCGGTAAATGATACCTAAGGCTACGTCTCACGACCGTGAGATGGGTCGCCACACGGCACGACAAATCACAAGCCGGCGAAACCCTGGTGTGTCTTGAGGACACGAAACGACCTGAGGATGACGGCTTTCTGCATCCATCTCGCAAGTGTCTCAGCATATTTTTGGCACGCGGGTATGGCTTTAAGGTTACAACTCAGTGATAGTTTCGCACCTTGGAGAGAACTGATCACAAGGAAAATTACTTGTACCGAATATTTTGGGTACAGTCGTTGCAGCTTCCTTTTAAGGTCTTGATACTTCTCCTTCTTTTCTTTCTCCTCGGCAGTAATGTTGTATTTGGATGGAGCCGAGAATTCGTTCAAGAATATAGTTCGTTTCTCGAAGTCTTGGAGAATGATGTCAGGCCTCGAGTGTGCAGGGTTAGGATCGCAGCCAACATCGTAAGAACGAAAAAGATTGTAATAAAGCACACTCAGGGCCGCATGATATCTGTAGAGGTACGTCGTTCCCGCGTGAGTGGGACACCCGGATAGTGTATGTTCTAGGAACTCAGCATGTACATGGCACGCTCTGCGCCCATGCCTGGGAACTTCTTGACATAAAATGCGGTCACGGTATAATAAGTTGGAAATGACAACGTCCTGGCACGCGAAAATGTAATCCTCTGTACTTCAATTAAATCCTGATGATGTGATGGAAGCAAAAGTTTGATCCTTCGATAAGGACCCTTAGTACAGGGACCCTCTATCCGCAACCCAAGGACGCGTTCGGTGGCTTGTCATAGGCCGTTCAGTCCCATTCCGAAGGCATTAAACCCGAAACCGATATGTAAACCGAAATACATATTTTTTCCCCAACGATGATATATATATATATAAACTAAAGGTTAACAACCACCGCAGGGTCCCAATGGGAGTAACTGTCATCTAAAAAAATGACATCGGCTCTATCCGCAACCCGAGAACGCGTTCGGTGGCTTTGTCATAGGCCCTTCAGTTCTATTCCAAAGGAATAGAAACCGATATATATATATATAATTCGCATATTTACAAAAATATTTTTCTTATATCACAAAGAATATTTAAATTCTTTCAACTGTTTCGTTACAACTTAAGTTCTTGCACTGTGATAGGAAAATTTTTCAGATTTATGCTCATAAGGCGGAAAAATAGCTTTAAAATGAACCTAAGAACATTACAAAGTGTTGATGATTTCGGATATTACCTAAAATTTAAGAAAACATTAAGAATTTACACTATTTTTGCAATGTCTATTTAAAAAATAGACAAATTGGCTTCATCCTGGGTTCATTTCATAAAAAATTTTGAGAGCATTCAACTCTTTAGAAAGAAAAAAATTTAGTTCTGACATAATTAAAATTAGGAGAACTTAATCAATCAATAAAAAAGAGGTGAACTTAATCTGCTGACCGGTAGCGTATATTATTAATTATAATACCTTAAATTTTGTTTTAAAATACTATAAATGAGCAAACATAATATGTATATGTATATCAGTTACCGATTGTATTAATTAATACAATCTGTAGCTGATATACATATATATTTTTAGTGATTTATATTGTTTGAAACCAAAATTTAAGGTATCATACATACAAAAAAATACTGCATTAACTTCAACAATTATTCAAATAAAATAGAGGAAAACGGTTATATAAGTACTAAATATTTTAATGTAACATACACGACTGCAAATTCTTGAATATTAAACTGCAAACGGTTCTGCAAAATAGTCTTAAGTTTGAGAGATATCCATATTTATTTAAGGCCTTTTAAAGTTTAAACCTCTCACTTAAATGAGGGGAAAACCTGTAAGGCATTGTTCTAGCTAGAATCTAGTATGGACCTCCTGTACCTTTGCCTATAGTCCGTATCCCTGTTTATACATAATCAATTTTAGGAATTTCCTCCTTTTATGGTCTATTTCTATTGTAAGAAAACTCGATGAGTAGAATAAATGGCTGGGTAGACTCTATTTTTCCAATTTAAAAAATCAAATGATCTAGAAAAGAGGCGGCATACTGACTCAGAATTAAATAAGTATATGATGCTACGATAGGGAAATTTCTAATGATTATTTTCATTTATTTCTTCTACCTGAAATAATTAATACATTATTCTATACATTCAAAAATTCATTTTTAATGAAATGCATATTTGGGAAATATTCCAAATCGACGAGATTTAGCAGCAGTTTCTGAATTACGGTGAAAAACTGGCAAGTTACCATTTCTTTCACTTGTCAGGCTTATCCTGTCTTCTAACTCACATACACCACACACATTCTTGGCCTATGCCACTCACACACATTAGGCATACTTTCTATCGGCGAAGCACTGGTTCCGTGGCTGGTTCGCGACACTAGCGCCGCGCATCGCTAGTTCCCGAACTAAGTCCTACTCCCGACGTCTCATTCCCCGCGCCCATCTCCTACGCTTGGTGGGCATTGTCGCCTCTATACGTATCTTCCCTCTACGGGTGCGCGATCTACAAGTCTGCCGCTTCCATAGCAGTGTGACTGTACGTATACACACATACTACGAATTCTAAGCCAGTAGCGCACTGAAATTTTCACCATGTGGGCCCGTGAAATTTTTCAACACATACACATACACATACAACCTTAAACTTTCTGGCGGGTAATTAATTAAGTTAGATGACGTCTTTGCTGTTTGTTTGAAAGATATCGTTTTTAATTGACCCATTCTTCTGTAAAGAAGATTCTTTTATTGGCATTAGGGTCGATAGTTTTTATTTGTTTTGTGTTCTACAATTAAATTAAATCATAGCAAAAAAGATTGATATTTTTAAGTAAATTAAAGTTAGATTTTTTTATGTTTCGTCCTGACTGACTCACTGAACTCGTCAGTAAGGCTATGTGAATCAGTCCTACCTTATACACTTAAATTGATCTAAATTCATTAGTATGTATATTTAAAAAAATTCGTTTATAAGTTTGTAAATTTGATAAATTTTCAATCAATAATATAGTGCATTTCAACCACGGATAGGGGCTGATTTTGGGAACCCACGTACCATTTAACATATTTACCTCGATCTTCTAAGAAACATTTACGAATCCTCCAATCTGCCGCGGAAGGTTTCCGCTTCGTATCGTAATCAAACCGACTCATCATTTCGAAAAACGTAAGTATTCAATTATCATTTTAATTATCAAGCATTTATTCGACCAATTACGAAACTCCTTTTGCCTGTATTGTTCAAGGTGGAGCCAATCTGTGGAATTTCTCGAACTGCAGCTCTGACTAGTTAATTTCCAGAGACGATCATTTTTTATTGTAAAGTCTAAATAAATTCCTATAATTGTTAAAATTAATAACTCTCATTGGCTTCCTCATCTCGCTTTGAAATTCTTCACTTAACCATAGGTCTAGGGATTTCTTGCAAAACGAGGAATTTAGGGAAGAGTATAAGGGTTTAATTAGGGAGTTACGACGTAACAAAATACTCATCTTTAAAAAAAAACATATGATAAAACTTTAAACGTGATCTTATAGGATACTTTAGCAAACGTAGATAATAAGTAAATTCACAATATTTCAATATTTCCATCAGTTAACTTGAAAAAAAGACGTTATTGTAAACTGACCCTTGACACATGGGTTTCCTTTATTCTCAAAATCAGTCGCGGGCGTGCTTGTGAAGAGGAAGGTCGGGTCTTCCAGAATTTGGGAAAGAAACAAAATATTAAATGCTACAGTTTAATTATTTGTAACAGTGTAACGTGAAAATCGGGAAGAAAATACAAAATGTTGGAGTCTACTCCGCCAGATGAGTAGATTATACCAATTTATATTAATGTGGCGATCAAAGAAAAATTTTAAAGCTAAAAACTTCAAATAACGCTGAATTTCTTTTCCTAATAAAAATGTAGACTCTTACACGTCTCGTATGCTGATAAAGCGCGGGGGGGGGGGGGCTCAATATTTTCCACTGAAACCCGTCACTGTTTTTTCTTTATTTCTTGTTTCAAAATACTCATTTATAGTGATTTGAAATTGTTTTGAAATATTCGAGGAAATTGTCAATTGATTTTTGGTTGATGTTTTATGCTGAGAAGGTCACCAGTCTTCAGCAGCGTTGTAATAGATAGGAGGTCAAATGTTCCCATCGGCCAATTTCTGGCCTACTTCCAGACAGAGAATGAACTTGAATTAAAAGAATTTTTAAATATATGACATAAAATCATTACTCATATTATTTTGTAGAAGTATATTTCATGAATTAAATGAAATTAAAAATAAAATTTCAAATAGCCATTTAACGTGTTTTAATACTCTATGGTTGGTTTCTTCTAATTTTTTAAAACCCGTCAGGCGATCAGAATATTGGTCGAGTATTTTTCTGAATTTCGTCTCAAATTCTTCAGAACGCGGGTAGTTGCCTGAATGCCTACGCCATAATTATATTTCAGGTTGAACAATATTATACTTGGAAATAAAAAAATAATAATTTTCTTCATTTTAGCAAGGTATCAATAAAATATTGAAATGCGTCAAGACGATACCCCACCTACATCGCCTCTTATGGAGGAGGAGGAGGAAGAGATTTATGAAAACGATGTGGTGTACATTGGTGATATAGACGAAGTAATAAATGCAGGAGATGAAGAAGATGAAGATATGGGAGATATGGAAGAAATGGAAGAGGATGACCAGGAGCGAAATGATGCTAGTTGCATTTTCTCCAAACACAGTGGTTAGTCAATTAAATGTCAAGAGTGACACCAATTTTACAATTCCTATTATGCGTTATTTGATTTTAAAGTTTAGGTTTGTATAATGATTGTAGGTGAAAAATGGTGTGACTAAAACAAATTAATTTAAAAAAGGTAATATTAGAACTTTAAACTCAATTAAATTGGTTATAAAACAGCTTTAATGAGATTAGAAAATAAAGCAAGATACGCCTGCGATGTGCGCCTGACAAATAGTCCATGCGTTAATACCTTGAACTCTCTTGCACTAAACCTCAGAGTTTTCTCTCCGTGTAGGATTTTACAAATAAAGAACCCCGCAGAATTTGTACAGAAATTGGCTTTCGGCTAATTTGTTTGTAATTGAGGGAAAATGTAGTTCATCACTTTTAGGTTAGGATATCTTGAAAACCTGACGTACAGGAGCAATTTTGAGTTCGGATTCGGATTCAGCGCATCAATATCCTTCGGAAATGTTTGGTCTGCCTTTTAGATATTTTGAATATTTTGGATATTTGAAACGTAGGAGTCAAAATCAAATAAATCGTGAAAATAAGCTTTTGTCAAAAATTTTGAAATATTTTTATCTGTCCTTCATATATTTTTGAAAGATATTTTAAATTTTTTTGTTTTTATTATAGTTGTATGTCCTGTTACGCGACTTTTAGCAGCGTGTGAAATTCATATTTTCACAAATACATTCCTTGATCTCTTAGTTAGGTTAACACCTTAATACCAAAAATCTACTTTCAAAATTTCTATCGCTAAAAAGGGAAGGAGTTTATCCTAATTGAGGCAAGGACTGTCTCGATCTTTGCAAGAAGTTCAAATGTTTTACTCTAACTGAACGGCAGACTTTCGCGTGTTGCATATTTTTATTTAAATTAGTGAGGAATAAAATTGACAGTTCTTTCATAATGAATCGCCTCCAATTAAAAACCCCAAGACTGTCTGCCAGATACGTCGTGCCATCCCACTTGCCACTTCTGGATTCAGCGATCGGCTTTAATTCGCTAGTATTTGTAATGTGTAATCACATAAATCTAATGCACGAGAGAGCAGGGATGAATGTAGGGGAGCGGTGGCGAATGCGACGCACATGAAGGAAAATTCACGATTAAAAATCAAATATAAAGTCAAATATTGAAATAAAACATATTTTGTTTAGGCCAATATCTTACCAATGCTCTATGCATGGAGATAATTTAATTGAAGTTCATAAAAACAGTTAATTAATGTGTTTTCCAAAAAGTGCATCTGCGCCAAGTTTTCCTACTTTGTTTGGTAATGTGGCGCGTTTCGATTTCAATTCATAATTATTGAATAAAAAAGAAATTATGAAGAAAAATTAGTAAAATTTAATAAAAATAAGATAAATATATTTACATTTAATATTATTAACATATTTGAGGGATTATGTCTGCTGAAACATCAATTTTTGTAACCAATCGATCGCAATCAGCAATTACCTTTTAAGAATGCCGATTCAAATAATTTTTACTGCCAATTTAAATGCATCCAATCGATTTTTGTTTCCTGAGTTATATTATTATTATTATTCCGGTTTAGTTCATCCCCGAGACTGTATGAGCGCTGAAAATCGTATACGGAAAAATACATTGGGCTCTTATGGCACCTTCCACTCTCTTTAATACTCTCTGGCTAGCAAGATCTCGACATACCACGGAGTTCGAATGTACAAAAACAACTTGAACTATTTTCTTTTATTCGTATGCAAAATAAATTATTGTAATGTTAAAAAAATGAAACGTAAACCTTAGAAATGATATTCAAATCTGGAATTTATATATTTTAACAAATGAAAGAGCTAATGATAGCAAATACATGCAAAACCGATTTTTCGTGTTTTCAAACATAAGGCTTATGATAGTCCAACTATTTTCCAATTTTCATGCATATCTTACAGCAGACAAATATTTAAAGTGACTCCGGTAGAAATATCCTGTCTCAACAACATTTGTTTTCCATAAAGAATGCATATTTTTTTGATGGGAAATACATAAAAATTGGAAAAAGGTTGGAGTATCATAGAGATTATGTTTCATTTGTAGAAAAATGTAAATTCCAGATTGGAATATCATTTCTAAGATTTACGTTTGATTTTCTTAACATTACAATAATTTATTTTGCATACGAATAAAAGAAAATGGTTGAATTTGTTTTTGTAAATTTGAACTCCGCGGTATGTCGATATCGTGCTAGCTAAAACGATGTGATGTGACGCGATGATTTGTGATTCTCACTGGTTGATTCCGATATTTCGCTCTGAGCGCGCTCTGAGCTCGCTGCGGTGCTCAACCATTTTATATTGTTACATCCTGGGCCTGTCCCGCGCTGTAGTGATGCCGAATTTCCTCGAACGCCGCCAAATTTGAATGTTAATATTTTATAATTTTATAATTTAGTTCTATTGTCGTTCGTTACTGCTTTAAAACGTAGAAACGTTTGCCTTTGGTTTTGTTTTACGGTTTGCATCTGCCAAAGCTCTCGCTGCATTATACACACTACAATTGATAGTCCAGAGGTCGAGTTCTTCGGAAAAATCTCCACGAAGCTCGTCATCTAGTTCAACCAGATCTTTGGGCTTAAGAGAAACCTGAATGTTGATGTTTCTCCGGGCCCTGAAGCATCGCTTTTCCTCTATTGGATGCCTGCTCGCGGTTGGTCTCAGTGTCGCTCTGGGTGTTTCTCACCCCACAGAGTATGCAGTCGCGCTATGTAACCTTTTCGTTCACGGACCATACTGGCATCATAGCACTGCAGCAGGTCGTCCCTGAGTCGATCCGTCCACTTAAAAGCAATGAGATTCTGCTGGTCAATCGCATTGACTTCGTCTTGATTGGCTCCCCCAACTCTAGGATAGTCGGGATTGTGGTTCGACCCATTGTCGGGAGCTCTGCGCTTTCGGTTGTTTTAAACCGCATTTACTACAACTAGGTTTAGTGTTATCATTGTTGTTCCCATGAGCAGCTAGCGAGAAGGGTTCGACCATCCTTGTAGAGCCCCGCATGCAAGGGTAAGGCTGCATACTCTGAGAGGTCGCCCGGTATCCCACATATAAATATATATACACATACATACAGGGTGCCCAGACTCAAGTGTCCAGACTTATATAACTGTATGAAAAAAAAAAAAATTAATTAAAAATTCCTTTTACAAAAATCAGTTGAAGTTTTAGTTTTTGAGTTATAAAATATTTAAGCTGGACCAATCAGGAGCACCATATAAGCAGTTGCGAGTGCGTGAGCGACGGTCCAACTCAGTGTTATCGAAGCGAGCGCAGATGTGGGGTTAGCGACGGGAGAACACTAAGTTGGATTCCCACTGACGCACACACGACTGTTTATAAGGCACTTCTGATTGTTCCAGCTTAAATATTTTATAACTCAAAAACTAAAACATCAACTGATTTTTGGAAAAGGAATTTTTGATTGATTTATTTTCGTTTTTATACAGCATTATATATATATATATATATATATATATATATAATATCAAACTCTGATACATTATTTTTTATATTTACGCGAGATGTCAAATTTTAAATTTTATCGAGAATCTTACCCGATCTTGCTCGGTTTCCGAGATTCTCGACCAAAATCACGAGATACGAATGCATCTCTACTTATTTCTCCCACTTCACCTACATACATGTTCCCCTCACTGCTCCTACTCTTCCTCCATCACATCCCCGGCTATCACTTCCCCTCACTTTCCCTTACTACCTCTACCCTAATTTCGCCACCCCTCACTTTTCCTATACTTTCCCTCCACTCATTACCCCTCACTTCGCCTACTTCCCTCCCCTCATGTCTTCTACCGCCCATCCTTTAATTTCCCCTCACTTCCCCTCACTGAAAAAATTACGACAGACGGACAACCAAACGAAACTATAAGGGTTACTGCCCGGGGCTGCAATAAAAAGAAGAGTATCCAAAATAGAGAAAGTGTAATCAGGGTGGCCACTATTTTTAACATTTTTGTCTACCGGCTTTCTCCCGGTAAACATTCGTGATTTCTCCCGGCTTAGAAAAAAATATACTCGATAAGCATGAGCAATCTTTTTTGCAAGGGAAAAATAAAATATTTAGCTTTCAACATGACAATTCAGAAGTATAAAATTGTAACCATTTAAAATGACAGAAATTACTCAATTAATGATGTATCAATTTCTGAAAGTTTAATTTTTATCTTGTTTTATTTTAAACTTATTTTTTTAATTTCAAATCATCCTTTAGGATTATTATACATTCTTGAAATTTTCTCAGAAAATATTTTTCAATTTGGAATTATTTATTTGTTTAAATATTTAACTAAAAATCGAACAATTTCAAGGTATTACATCAAAAATAAAATAGTATATTATGCACCTTTTGGGAGAAGAGATGCTTTTTCGACGAGTACTGAAAACATACATAAATCGAAAAAGTGCCTCTACCCCTTGGTGCATACGAAATTTTTTTAACAAATGGATGATTTCAGACATTTTTCGAAATACAGTCATGATTTCAGTTCATAGTAGATTTTGAATAAAGAAGCTTGGAGGGGAGGAAGGAGAAGGAAGTGGCGGTTGTGGAGTTGGAGAGCTGGGAAGAAAAGTTGGGGGTAATGCGAAACAAGAGTAGGATAAAGGACAAGGAAGTTTTCATCGATCACGATTTGACGAGAAAGGAAAGGGGTTGGCAGAGAATGTTGTACGACAGGGCTAGGAGAGAGAGGAGTGAAGGGAGATCGGCGAAGTTAGGATATCAGAAGATAAGAATAGACGAGAAAATGTGGGTGTGGGACGAGGAGAAAGAGGTATTAAAGGAAGTGCAGGGGAATTTGTTTCGTAGGAAGTGAGGGGTGGGAGTAATGCAGGGTAGAGGATCAGTGAAGGTGCTGTACTGGAACGTAGCAGGGAGAGAAAGAGGGGGAGGGAGTGCAAATGAGAGAAGTAAAGATAGGAGGGGTAAGGTGTAAGTTTGTGACGGTGTACAATAAGGATGGGATGGAAAGAATTAAAGAAAGGTTGGAAGAATTGCTAGGCGAAAGAGAGGAGGGTATGGTGGTACTGGGTGGGGGGTTTTAATGCGAGGATGGGGAGGGAAGGGGGCCCTTACAGGGAAGGGGAGAGCTTCAAAAGAAAATCGAAGGACAAGTTAATAAATAAGGAGGGGGAGATTCTAAGGGACTGGGTGGAGCATAAAGGTTGGGCGGTGGCGAATGGTATGGAAACGGGAGATAAAGAGGGAGAATACACATATGTAAGTAAGGTGGGGGTGTCGGTATATTTATTGCTAGAAAATACGTGAGAACGGAGATGAATTGCATTTAATGCGGGCGAAACTCGCTGAATTGCTCCGTGCGCATGACGGCGTGTGCGCACATGTGCGATGCGCGAAGAAGAGTTTGTTTTTACGGAGAGATACGGATTGTGATGCTACGCGAAAATTATGTTAATTTTAAAATACAGCGAACTCTCGTTAACGCGAATGAGAATCGACTGCCAATTTGGGAGTTCGGGTAAAAAAATAGTGCTATCGGGGCAATAACAGTGCATCATAGGCTCTGTATATTCCTGCCAAGACCGCAAAGTTTCTGATTTTAATATCATTCCAATTAAAATCATGACCATGTGTAATTTTATGCTTAGAAAGGACTGAGTGATATCTGGGACTCCTTTGAAAATTATTTTCATGTTCATTCTTCCTAAGCCTAAGTGCTCCTTTTGTCTGCCCTACATAAACTGCATTGCAATCTTTACAGTTAATTTTTTGCCTAGAGTTTCATATTTATCCTTTCCCAATTTTAAAATCATATTGTTTTTAAAAGGAACTCTATAAATAGTATGTAAACCCAATTTTCCCAACATTGGCTTCAAGATCTTCGAGATTTTACCAAAATATGGAAGAACGACAGCATTAAGTGTATTATAATCTGCTTTGTCTACTTTGTTTTGACAATTGTTTTTGTTTTTAATGTAATTTATTCTGTTATGCGCATGTTTTTCAAAGAACTGAAAAGGGTAATGGTTAAGAAAAAGAATTTGTTTACAAAGTTCAATATTTTTTGGATGGAACATTGGATGTGATAATTTAAGGGCTCTGTCAATTGAATTTTTAATAATTCCTATTTTATTTTGAATAGAGTGATTTGAGAGAAAACTAAGTGTTCTTCCTTCACAAATAGTTTTCCTATGCCAATCAGTGATAATATGCCTTTCATGAGTTTTAATTAAAGTCATGTCGAGAGAATTTAATTTTCCTTCAGTTTCAATTTCAACAGTAAATAGGGTCATCCACTAATTTTTTTTATTCTTGCATACTAAATTATATGCTCTAAAATCACTAATAATACTACCATAGTGCAACAAAACTTTTTTTTCGAATTTATATTTGAAAAAGAAAAATTTGTACATATTTGAAATTCCTATATCTCTCGCGTCCATTCCGCCATATTGATGTGACGTAGCAAGCCGCCAAACGCTTGTAAATAAGCCGGGCGATTCACGTTTTTTCATAACAGCGGAAAGAAAACAGCACTACCATGGGTATTTTGTGCCTAAATGTAAGAACACCTATGTCAAAAATCCAGGAAAACTATTTATATCTATACTCAAAGGTGAGGAACGAAAAAAATGGTACAGCATATGTCACGCATATGCGGACACATCTGTTTGGTGATTTGCGTGACACGCGTGACGATTTATTCGCACTTGTGCCGGCACCGTGCACTCTTATTGTTATCTGGGATAGAATCTTACTGCGCATCAATTTAATTTAAATAAATTTTCCACACTGTCCTGAACATTGCCGTGCAATATTCCCTGACAATCCGACATTTTCCTGGTTGAACGAAACTTACCTAAACCTTCAAATGAAATACTTCGAACCTCGCATTGCCAGTTCCAGGAAATCTTCACCGAATTTTTCGCGCTATCTGAAGCAAAACTTCTGTTTTAATGAAACTCCCACGAATTGTATTTATTTTATAGAATCTTTTTAGGAACAAAATAAGTTGCGTTAATGATAAAGATTAAATCTAAAATTATAATTGTTATCTACAACAAATAAAAAATCGCAAACGCCAGCTAAGCCCTTTTATATGTACCATGAACAATTAAATATTCAACTATTAACGAAAATCAATACTTACTACAAAATTGATCTTCGAATAGCCTTTGAAATTCACTTTCTTTTCAATCACTTTTAATGACATTTAAATATAAAAAGTACATTTTGGAGTTTCCAAAATAACTTATTAAAGATTCTTCAATGAACAAATGTATCTTCAAATCGTCTCTAAATATAATTTTTATTAATTCAGGGGAAAAGAATATTAAAGTAGTTTCGCAAAAAGTACTTCAAATTAAAGTTTATTCAATAAAGAGAGTTCTAGCATTTAAAAAGTTCATCATCATATAAAAAGGGTACACTTATATTTTCCTTCCAAATCATATACTTCACTTTGATGTTTTACCTCGTGCACGTCTCAAGAAAATAAGAAATGTACTAAGTCGGATGCCGTACACGGTTCTACAATGCTGGAAATGTTTGCAATTTTAGTATACACGGGCATATTAAATTTCCTACATGTTTACTTAATTCATTATACTTTGTAATTTTAGTATACTTACGTATACTAAATTTCTTTTATGAAGTTATATGTATACTAAATTTATTAAGTGTAAGATGGATGCAGAAAGCTGTCATCCTTGGGTCGCTTCGTGTCCTCAAAACACACGAGGGTTTCGCCGGCCTGTCGTTATGATTTCGTCGTATCCTGTGACCACCTATCTCATGGTTGTGAGATATGGCCATGAGTGGGATTTACCGCGGTCCTACTGGGAGCCGGTGTCATTTTTAGATTACAGTTGCTCCCAGTGGGACCCTTACATCGTTGTTAATCTTATTTTTAATTATATATACACTTTTTATGTACATATTTTATTCTATATATGATTTAATTTTAATTTTGTTTATATCATTTTTTTTAATATACAATATTATTATATAATAATGACATTTATAAGGATATTGTATGTTGTACAATATTATATAATATTCATAGGCGCATAATATAAATAATATCTATATTATATCATTTCTATTTTTATATATTTTGAATATCATTGTTATTAATATTATTTTCATCATTCAATATTATTTATCATTATTTTTGTTTCATCTAATATTA
This sequence comes from Andricus grossulariae, assembly GCA_011634705.1. NCBI lineage: Eukaryota > Metazoa > Arthropoda > Insecta > Hymenoptera > Cynipidae > Andricus > Andricus grossulariae. Next base: position 219,947,208 of record JAABKJ010075445.1, read on the forward strand.
ATAAGTTTTCCCGATTTATTCTTAACGCTCCTTCGCGTCGGCAAGGTGATTTTCACCTACGCCGGTGTCATGTTTAGATGGCAGTTGCTCCCAGTGGGACCCTGCGGTGGTTGTTGATCTTATTTTTTTAATTCTATGTATAATTAAGAACTAAAGGTAAACAAACACCGCAGGGTCCTACTGGGAGCAACTGTCATCTAAAAAATGACTTCGGCTCCCAGTAGGACCGCGATAAATCCCATTAATCGCCACGTCTCACAACCGTATGTTTTGAGGACACGAGGCGACCCAAGGATGACAGCTTTCTGCATCTATCTCGCAAGTGCCGTGGCATATTTATGACATGCGGGTATGGCTTCGAGGTTACGAGCCAGTGATAGTTTCGCACCTTCGAGAGCATCCATCAGAAAGAAAATTACTTGTACCGAATGTTTTGGGTACAGTCGTTGCAGCTCCCTTTTAAGGTCTTGATACCTTTCCTCCTTTTCTTTCACCTTGGCAGTGATGTTGTATTCGGAAGGAGCCGAGAATTCGATCTATTCGTATTCTGTCAACAATATACTGCCTGATAGTCAGTAGTTTCGACTTGTTGAGTATGATGACGGATCCGCAGTTCGCGCGCAAACTTTCGAACTCTGGCAGTGAAATTCCTGCCAGATGTTATGTAGTCAATGACACAATGAATGCATGACGCGTACTGTCTCGCCCAGCCTATCTTTGTGATGAGTTGATGCATTCGTCTTTTGTTCTTCTGATTAGCCGTTGGGTTTTTTTACGGTTTTGCATCCGCGAAAGTTCTTGCTGCATCATACACCCTACAATTGATGGGCCAATGGTCGGACTCTTCGCAAAAATCTCCACAAAGCGCGTCATCTAGCTCAGCCCGATCTTTAGGCTTCAAATAAACCTAGATGTTGATGTTTCTACTGTTCGCAAAGCATCGCTCTTCCTCTATCGGATGCCTGCCTCGGCTCGGTTTCGCTGAATTTGATGCGAGAAGTGCGAGAGCTGTGGCTGTATCTCGCACCACAGGGCATGCACTAGCGTCATGTAACCTTTTTGTTTAGGGGCCATACTGGTATCGTAGCACTCCAGGAGGTCGTCCCTGAGTCGATCCGCCCATTCAGATGTATCGAGATTTTTCTGATCCTTCGCATGGATTCTATCTTCATTAGCTTCTCCGACTTTTCGATTGATTTGAACCGCATTTATTACAACTATGTTTGGTGTTATCATTGGTTTTATCAAAAACAGCTAGGGAAAAGGGTTCGTCTATCCTTGTAGTGCCCCGCATGCAAGGATAAGGCTGTCTATTCTAAGAATCCGCCCGGTAACCCAGAGTCACCGTTTAAGACATTCCACCTAGGTGTCATTCAGCTTTCTGCACGGTTGTTACGCCTCCGCTTGGAAGTTAATTCCTTCAAGACCATCCCTGGACAAATGTCTGCGATTGTTTATTAATTATAATTGTCACCATATTCAGAAGAAACCCTCGGTACAGTGACCCTCTATGCGCCACCTGAGGGCGTGCCGGGTGGCTTTACCATAGGCCCTTCGGTTCGATTTCAAAGGAACCGAAACAGCACTAAGTAAGCACTAAATTATGGCATAGTGCCCATATCGATATGACAATGTTGTAATTCCAGCTTCCGGGACCTGCTCCGGGGAGTCTGCCTCCTAAAGTTGACGGGGGTTGAATGGCTAGATCTAGAAAATACACACTCAGCTAGTACTGAGATTCACTGCATTTTCTTTCTATTGTTCTTTTCTTTTTGTTTATAACGTAAAATAGAGACATTTTTTCGAAAAACTGAGACTTGGCGAGAAAAGAGACCCATATGTAGATGAGGTATGCGAAAAATCAGACAAAAATATGCAACCGTGCGGCCGGAAACTGCAAATCCAGTTTATAATGCTGATAAATTCCCGTAAGGTGGCACAACACTATATATAGCAAAAGAAAAAGGTTAAGGGAAAAATCGCACGACTTTCGGTTGAAGATATTTTGGGAGTCTTAAATGAGCCTGAAATTATGCAAGGGAAATAAAAAAAAAGAAATTTTGTTGGTAAATTTGTTTAAACAATAATTGTTTAAACAATTTTTTTAATGGTTAAATATCATATTCGGGGAGCCCTAGATGAGCCTTAACGTAGGGTAAGAAAATAAATATGTTTAATTCATTTTTAGTAGGATTGTTTAAACAAAAATTGTTAAAAAATGTTTTGTAATTTTCATCATTATATTCCTAGAGCCCTAAATTATTGTATGAGGTAAATTTTCTGTAAAATCGTTTTTGGTACGTTTTATAGCACTGTTCAGCTAGCTTAACGTTAAGCTGGCGCAAACAGCATTTTTTTACAAAAAATAATAGAGCCCTAAGTTTGGGAATATGGACCCAAATTACCCCTAAATTATGAAATAGGTTACATCTCTATACCTCAATTGTGTTGTGCCAGCTTAACATACCTGGAATACATTAGCACTAAGTAAGCACTAAATTCCTGCGCAAAGGAGAATTTGATAACACCAGTAGTTTGCGAGTTCCACATACGGGGCATAATTTCTCAAGTGTACCCACCTCCAAAATGAAAGTTGTCCGATCGGGCTAAAAATTGGCCTAATTGTAACTTATCGATTTTTCACTTTCAGTGACAACGAGATTTTATAAACATAAATTAAAAGTAGACTATGTATGCTAGGACTTGCTTAAAGGTTGTTAATTTAACTACTTTTTAATAAATAATTTTAACTATTTAAATCACAAAATTTTAATTTTAATCAACAATTTTTGATCGGAACATTCCTGAATCAGATAATACCCATTCATAATCGCTGCTGAATGTGTTTCAGAAAAAAATACGTTTGCCTATTAGAAAACTCCTGTTCTCATTCAAAATTCAGCCAAATCAATGGGTGGCAATCTGGAATTCTAGTGACAGATACGCAACTCAGAAGTCATCAAAACCCATTCATACGAAAGTGAATGGATTTTTGTTTCCTGAGGAGCTACTTAGAATCCATTACATTTTTTAGCAGACTTTTTTACATAAGAAACATATATGTATTTGGTGTCAAGTTTATGAGAGAATTGTAAACAATTGTTAAAAAATAACATTTTTACAACAAATAATATTATGGACCCTGGCGGACCGGCTGAACGCAAGCATTACGCTACACAGCGTAATGCTAAAGTAATGGTAAGGTAATGCTAAAGTAATATGGCATTATAATTATTAAAATAAACAAAATAAATATGTGAAATGTTGCAATTATAATAATAAGTTGAAATTTACGTTGAGTGGTCGTGCCGTAATTGCAACAAGTTGCTTTTTCAGCGTTAAAAAATAAAAAAACAAAGTGGCTGTCATTGAACTCGGGCCCCTTCATGTTGGCAATCCGCTTGAATATGACGTTAGCAGACTGCAATGCACATTATTTTTTCATTTCTTAACGCTGAAAAAGAAACTTGTTGCAATTACGACATGGCCATTTAACGTAAATTTTAACGTATTATTATAATTGCAACAGTTTACATATATATTTTGTTTCTTTTATTAATTATAATGCCATATTACTTTAGCATTACTTTAGCGACTGACTTACCGCAGCGCGCCCAGTCTGCCTTGAACCTTCCCGGAACTAAAATTAAAGGTCCAAAAGCGCGCCCTTTTCTCTGAAGAGGCGCTCTCATCTGGGAAGAAATTTCGCTATGGAGAAAATCGGAGGACAGGCGATCGCGAAATGGTGCCAGGTGAAATGCCATGGGTCATTACAGAAATACCCAGGAATCACTATCGCCACTGTCTCCAATTTTGACAAACTGGCGGTAAATTCCAATTTAGATAGTTAAGAACACCAAATTTTAATATTTTGACAGAAAAACTTTTTCCATGTGTTTTTTTGTATCGAAAAATATAGTCATATAAGTAAATATTTATAATTAACTATGTAAATATCATTTTTGAAAACCAGTGTGTGTGGCAGTGGGGCCACACGGCAAAAGTGAAACTTTGATGGATTAACTTTCAAATTTGTCGTGAGGAAGTTTTTAGGAGATCGCATGGTACGAGTGTGCAGAGAGAGAGAGAGAGAGAGAGAGAGAGAGAGAGAGAGCATATACAGGTTTTGTTTATCATGACAGTAGTGGGGATATCGAAGAGGAGTCTTCAGAGCAATTGCGAATCGCTGCACAAATGGGAGACGCGAATAGAGAGACAACGTGCAGACTATACAAAGTATACTTGTAAGAGAGAGACAGAGAGGTATCCGTTCGTTCGGTATTTTTTTTTCAATTCACTCCCGTCCCAAAAGAAGTTTCACTTCAATAATAAAATATTGATAAAAGTCATAAATTCTTGAAGTCTTTAAAAGTCTTTTAAATTCTCTTATATTCTGTCATATTCTCCGTTATGTAACCCGAACTTAAATTCTCGATAAATTCGTGAAACAAAGTAATTTCTTTCGCATCGAGTTCACATATTCGTTATAATACCATAAATGTATATATCATCAACATGAGAAAAAATCAGTTTATTTAACGAATTTCCTCCCAATAAATACATAGATAATTAGTATCTTTTGGTAAAAAGTCTAAAATTCTTTATAGTTGATTATGAACTAATCTATTTAGATTATTACATTTTCCAATTAGGAAAAGAAACAATCAAAAATTTAATGTGTTTCTAACATTGCTAATATTTAATGCATTCTTCGGAAGCTGGAATTACAACATTGTCATATCGATATGGGCACTATGCCATAATTTAGTGCTTATTTAGTGCCAATTTATGCTGTAGAAAAAAATTTTGTGCTGGATAATTTTAGTCAAAAACATGTAGTAATGCAAGCCTCAGCTGACTCCACAACTCCCCTATGCGAAACTGGGAAACTATTAGAGATATAAAATTTTTCTTTGCGCAGGAATTTAGTGCTTATTTAGTGCTAATATATGCCGCAAAAATTTAATGTTGTGCCCGGTAATTTAATTTTAAAACATGTATTGCTGGCTTCAGGTGACTCTGGTATGTGAAACTCGGAAACTATTAGTGGCCAGCATTACTACATTTTTTTGACTAAAAATTACCGGGCACAAAATTTAATTTTTGCGGCATATATTAGCACTAAATAAGCACTAAATTCTTGCGCAAATAAGAATTTGATATCACTAATAGTTTTCGAGTTTCACATACCAGGGTGACCTGAAGCTGGCATTACTACATGTTTTTGATCAAAATTACCGGCCACAAAGTTTAATTTTTGCGGCATATATTAGCACTAAATAAGCACTAAATTTCTGTGCAAAGAAGAGTTTGATACAACTAATAGTTTCCGAGTTTCGCATAGGGGAGTTGTGGCTTCAGCTGAAGCTGGCATTAACACACGTTTTTGACTAAAATTACCGGGCACAAAATTTTTTTCTGTGGCATAAATTGGCACTAAATAAGCACTAAATTATGGCATAGTGCCCATATCGGTATAACAATGTTGTAATTCCAGCTTCCGGGACCTAAAACAATTTTAAAGGTAATACTTTGTACAATTTTAATAACTAACGAACATATTTTTAGAATATTTTTCTTGATTCTACCCTAGGGTCAAACTTGGTACAAAAAACTGTCGTGAAATTTTTAATCGAAATTGTACTGTGTATACATTAATTTTAAACATGAAAAATAATAATACTTTTTATAAATATTCCTAAATGTTATTTGAATATGATACACATTGATTTTTATTTAAAAAATTCTTGTAAATAGATATATATATATATATATCTAATATATTATATATACTCCTTGATAGTCTGACCTGTGTCTGCGCCTTGGAGAGAAGAGAAAATTTTGTTGTCTGAAAAACGAAAAGTTTCTTGCCAAAACGGCACATGATATAAAGAAATTCAATCGAAGGTATAAAATCCTTTGAAATTCATTTTTCCTGAACAATACAATTTGATGGTATTATAGAAAAAAAAGAAAAATATAATTTAACAGTTTCAACAACTCTTGCGTCAAAGTTTTTCCTTCGAAGTCGGTATTTTTTAAATAATCGATACTATCTATCTGCCTTCTTTCCAAGCCTCGGGCGTTGGACGTACTATCATTGACTTTATATTAGGCTGGATCTAGGAAAATATCAAGTGAAGAAAAATTGGTAGGGGTTTTGAGTAAATTGAGTCTATCAAGTTGAAAAATATCACACTTTGAACACAAATTAAAAATTTTTTTGATAATTCGCGTTTTCAACTTTTAAAATTTAAATACTAGTTACTTTACCTACAACATGTTTTCCTTAAATCGGTAAGCTAGGTGTCATCTGATACGCTTTGAAAAACAGCATATTTTTAAGTGACAAATACTTCTGTGATTTAAGCATGGATTGTCTGCTTGATTTGAAATTAATGCAGTTTGGGAATATTTTATGCTTGAAAAAACAATATAACACATGCGCCTATGGCACTCCCCAACCTTGGAAGCATTTTTTTTAAAGGAGTTTTCGAAGTTCTAGCTTCACGATATACGTCTCTATACAGTATATATAAATGTTTAATATATATATATATAATATAAAAATAATAATAATAATAACACTATTAATAATAATTAGGGCACTTGCTCGAAACTTAAGAAAAGCAAATCACACACTGAACAAGTGTAAACTGTTGACCATCAAGCATCACTGGACGCAAAAAATAAGATCTCTTTCAACAGCGAAACAGCGCCTTGGACGGCGAGTAAAATGGATTCAGGAAAATTCCACCTTTTCAACTCATCCTTCCCGCCTGTTCAATGAAACGTCACGTGAAAATAAGCACTGGTCGTCTTGTCAAATATTGCGCAGCTATGTTAACAATGAGATTCAGCTAAAGAATTTTTCGCAACTTTCACAAGAAAAACAGCATTCTTAGTTGAAAAATGCCTAAGGCGAAAAAAATGTCCTCATAACATTGTTAAAACGCGTTAAAAGAACAACGTTGAAATGTTTAAAATAGTCGGAAAATCCATTTTTAATTGATTTTATTTAAACAATCATCAATTGTTATTGATTAATGGCAAGAAAAGGTTGATAATTCAATTGGCCTATTAAAACCTAATGAACAAATGCACTGTTGGGCTATTTTCCGACGCACTAGCTTGCTTCTTTCAACGTAATCAAATGTTATTAACTAAATGATAAACCTTTACGAATATTTCCATGACAATCTATAGTCATTATTTTTAAGAACAATTTTTTTAACAAATTTGTATTATCTCATGTATTTATAAACTAAATAATCTGTCCGCTGCGCGGGCATATTCTCATCGCGCACTGCGCGCGCGGCTTTCTTCGCTCGCAAGTTTGAGCGCGCCTAGGGCGCGCGACTGTTGGTTCTCACGCATTGCGCTCGATAATATATTTATCTCGCGCTTCGCGCTCGATAACGTATGTACCTCGCGCTACGCGCTAGGTCATTGTATTTTCCCCACTTTTAAAATTAAAGGTCAAAGCATCAACAACTATAGTTTGGTGATTATGAATTATCTTTTGTGAAAGCTCCTTCGGCTTTAACGAACACATTCTCATCACGTGTCTCTTGCTTCGCACTCGCTTTTATCGAAAATGCAAACTTTTCTACATTATTTTCAACTTTACTGTATCAAGTATATATTACATATATCTATTTCTGTACCTCGGTCTGGGGCTGCTTATTCAGATATTGCAAAATAATGTACACATTTAATTTTTCAGGAGGCCGAATTCATTTCCAATCGGGCAGGCTGTGCGAGCTCGAGTCACAGAATCGTTTCAACACGAAATATGTTGTTTTTCAAAGGATTCTAGATGACACGTATTTCACCGATTACATGGATGATATTGTCAGTATCTTCTTTCAACTTTAGTGTTTTCGGGATCTTGTATACCTCTCTCCAAACAGTCTCTACCTCGTTGGGCTTGGGTGGATTTTTGACAGATACAGGGTGATCACTGAAGAGGCGAGATGGGTCTGCGAGAAACTTTTGATTCTCCCTGATCCATCTATCCCTCTCCTGTATTCTCCTCCTTGCGTCAGATAACAGCCGTATTTTGTCAATAATATGCTGCTTGATTATCAGCAGCTTTGACTTGTTCAGTGGTTCATTCAAGATCCTCAGTTCTTGGGCAAACTTTCAAGCTCTTTCCATGAACGGTCTAACAGATGTTATCTAGTCAATCACACATTGAATACGGGACGCATTCTGACTTGCCCATCCAATCTTCATGTTCAGTTGATGCAATCGTCTTCTGGTCTTTTGATCCATCGTCAGTTTGAGCCTTTGATTTGAATCAGCCAAAGCTCTCGCAGCACCATAAACTGAGCAATTGATGTTCCAGAGGTCGGACTCTTGCGAAATTTCTCCACGAAGGGAGGCATCCATTTCAGCCAGATCTTGGGACTTAGGAGGAACTTGCATGTTAATGTTTCTTCTTGTCCTGCTATCGGGATCATCTCTCTGAAGGTGCCTGCTTTCCGCGTTTGGTCTTAATGTCGCTTCCCCATCTTCGGCTGCAGCCATAAAGCCTCGGTGAAGAGGGATAATGCTGGCATCCTAGCAGTCTAGCAATTTATCCTTGAGTTGATTCGCCCACTCAATGTGGGCGTTTCGCTGGTTCGTCGTCGTGTTACCATCTTAATTATTTCTAGCACCCCGAACTCTAGGATGATCGGCATTGTTTGCCGACCCACTGTCGGGTGCTCTGCGCGTTCGATCGTTTTGAGCCGCACTCACAAATTTTTGGTTTTTCGGTGGTGTCATTGTTGTTCCCACGTGCAGCTAGGGAAAGGGTTCGTCCATCCTTGTAGAGCCCAGCGTGCAAGGATTAGGCTGCATACTCTAAAAGGTCGCTCGGTATATATATATATATATATATATAAAAAAACTTTTTTCATAATTATAAAAATGTAGGACCAGAGCCACGTTTCTTAGTGCTTCTTATTTATTATCCCAAATTTTGAACTCGATGTGGCTATTCGTGTGAAAATAAGTTAACAAATTAAAAAAGTGTCGGTAAGGTAGGAATCTGGTCACGTGACCCACTCGTCGCATGGCCTTAATCTTCAAAAATATGGATTTCGTTGCATATTTTCGAAAATATTTTCAGATGTTCAAATATTTTTTAAATCTTATAACTTTCAAAATACAAAAGTTTTGAGTAGAGAATATTCTTAAATATTTGAAATATCATTTAGCAAAACACAACTTTTTAATTTCGTATCAAACTTATCCCTATTGCCCATATTGTATGTAAGTCCAATTAAATTACTTCAAGATTCTTGGTTGTGTGTTCAATTGCAGATACTGAACAAGAATTTGATCCTCTAATTGAAGTGCAAAGACCTAAGTATCCTCCAGCAAGAATGCTGGTGTCATGCGATGAAACTACTGACGAAGAATCACCACTTACACTATGTCCATGTGGTTAAGTTGTCTTTACGATATCGTAAAGACGTCGCCAAATTTTGTGCCTACTGGGTAATCAAAAAAGGCTTTAAAGAAGATGATAATCCACTGTTCTCTAAATTTGACCAATTTTGTTTACCTTATACATGTATTTGTAGGTTGATGGGCATGCAGCTGCAGATTGTTCACTGCAGAAACGACTAATAATGCCAAAAATATTTCTGCCAAAGATCTGCTATCAAGAAAGCTTGAATCGCAAGATGCAAGTTTGAGAGGGGTAAGAAACTTATTTATATTTATTGATTTGGATTACGTTTGCTCATTTTTTATATATTCATTTGTCAAATCTGTTTCTTTTCAGCGCACTCCATGGAAGAATACAAGCGCGGATCCAGAGAAGTGTCCTGGGGTAGTCACAAAATGTATATATATTTTGTTGTTGTGAGACGTGGCCATGAGTGGGACTTACCGCGGTCCTACTGGGAGCCGGTGTCATTTTTTATATGGCAGTTGCTCAAAACACACGAGAGTTTCGCCGGCCTGTCGTTGTGATTTCTTCGTGTCCTGTGGCCACCCATCTCACGGTTGTGAGAAGTGGCCATGAATGGGATTTACTGCGGTCCTACTGGGAGCCGATGTCATTTTTTGAGATGACAGTTGCTCCTAGTGGGACCCTGCGGTGGTTGTTAACCTTTAGTTTTTACTTACATATATATATTAGGGCGGGGTAAAAATCGTCAAATTAGTCGAATCGTTTGAGCAGGGCGAAAACATTTGTAGGTTGACATCTGAAAAAAGTAAAGAGAAATTTTGAAATCGGTTAATATCTTCTGTTCTCCTTTTTGATCTGAAAATTCCAAAAAATTTCCCTATTACTTCGAAAATTATGGCGAATTTTTTCTATTTACAGTTTTCGCCACTGAATAATAATAAAAAATTATAAATTAAAAAAATTATTTTTTGCTTAATTTAGAATTTTTTGAAAATAGCAAAAAAACATGTTTTTTTGGACTGAGTCCTATGCACACATTTTTAAAAAAGTTGAACATTTTGAACAAGAAATATCTTCAGCCTAAATCAGGGCTCACCACTTTCTGCAAGTGCTGACTGACACGACAAGTGCACGGCTGCCACCAATTTTTTCTGTCATTTTTTTCTTCGGTTTCCAGGAATCCTGGAAAGGGTTACGGTCACGGTTCGTTGCGGCTCATTGTCACACCAAAGGGTCTGATTTTTTTCTACTTGAATTCACAATACATTTCATTTTTTCATTTTAAACTGTAATCTACCGTGAAGGATTAGGGGCCAGTCAAATGACAAGATTTATGAGGGCCTGTTCTCGGGCCTGTTTGACCAAGTCTCGCGACTGACACTGTCAGTATTTGCAGTCACTGACTGCCTTTTGGTGAGCCTTGATTTAAAGGTTCATGGGCGACTGGAAATTCGTATAGCCCAGGAAAAATCAGAATATGCCTATTTTTTATTTTCAGCTCGCTAAAATGTTTTTAAAATTTTTGTTAAAGTAATGTAAAAGTGATAAAACTGTGAGTCCACTCTAAGTACAAGTAATTGTCCTTGTGATAGGTGCTCTCGGAGGTGCGAAACTATCACTGGTTCGTAACCTTAAAGCCATACCCACCTGCCAAAAATATGCCAAGACACTTGCGAGATGCATGCAGAAAGCCGTCATCCTTGGGTCGCTCCGTGTCCTCAAAACACACGAGTGTTTCGCTAGCCTTTCATTGTGATTTCGTCGTGTCATGTGACCACCCATCTCATGGTTGTGAGACGTGGCCATGAGTGAGATTTACCGGGGTCCTACTGGGAGATGGTGTCATTTTTAGATGGCAGTTGCTTCCAGTAGGACCCTGTGGTGTTTATTGAACCTTATTTCTTAAATTAATAAATAAATATATATGTATATATATATCATATCATATCATATTTGGAGAAAGGAAAAAAGAATTCCACGGAGTTCACCACTTGAATGAGAACACAGAAATTCTACAGAATTTTTGAAGATTAATAAAAGAGTTACACGGTATTCTACAACAAGAATTTGAATTTATTGGTTAAAAGTAGTATCTGAATCAAGTAGGGTACTATATTACATAAAACAATTCAATTCTAAAAAGGAAATTGAAAGGGTACGCAATAAACAGCGGTAATAACCCTACGAGGCTCGCAATCAGACGGAAGAAGTCAATTCAAGCAGAGATCAACGCAGAAGCAGCGATTATTGGTCCGCGCCCCGGCAACGAGTCATAGTGACACCGGCTCTCAGTAGGACCGTGGTAAATCACACTCATGGCCACATCTCACAACCATGAGATGGGTGGTCACAGGACACGACGAAATCACAACGACAGGCCGGCGAAACCCTCGTGGATTTTGAGGACACGATGTGACCCAAGGATGACAGCTTTCTGCATCCATCTCGCAAGTACCGTTGCATATTTTTGGCACGCGGGTATGGCTTTAAGGTTACGAACCAGTGATAGCTTCGCACCTTCGAGAACACCTATCACAAGGACAATTGCTTGTACCGAAAATTTGGGTACAGTGGTTGCAGCTCCTATATATACATATATTTATATATATATAGTCGTGACCTGTGACCACCCATCTCACGGTTGTGAGACGTGGCCATGAATGGGATTTACCGCGGTCCTACTGGGAGTCGATGACATTTTTTAGATGACAGTTGATCCCAGTGGGACCCTGCGGTGGTTGTTAACCTTTAGTTTTTAATTATATATATATGATGTGTCAAAAAATGGTTTCTTCAAAGTATATACCATTCGACGCAGAATTTCACGAAACGTATAAATCCATGAAGTCTCAGAGAAGTATTTTTGTTCCTTTTTTTGAAAATATTAAAAATCAGTTATATCTCTGGCTGGTCTGAAAGATCTAAATTCTAAAATCTAAAATATTAGCAAAGAACCTAGAATCTAATGCAGCAAAGTATCCTTGAAATTTGTACTCTGTATCTTTTGTTAGCTTAAGTAAATTTCCCGACTACGCCATCCTTTGAATTTAAAGAAGAAAAGCAGGTATATATTTCGGGCAAGAGGGCGAGGCACTACTTATACTCCTGTTAGATCCCATTGATTTTGTTCTTTTCATTATATAATTTCTTTTTTTTTTAACCGTCATATCCACCTATAATTCTTTCAATTTTTATAATTTCAAAAGAAAATTTGTATCTTGTATAATAGGGTGTAATAAGGTTTTAACGTCAATATGAATTGAGAATTAAATTCTCTGTTATATTAGATTAAAAATTTATAATTTAACTTGAATTGAAATTTTTACAAAAATTGGTTTTCTGATCGCTATAATTAAATATACATTTAGCTATTAATTAGTCCAATATATTTATTAAATAATTGTAAGAGAGACGTAAAGGCCTCAAATTGTGCACCCTCTGAACGATACAAACAGAAACTTAAAAAAAGAATAATAAGCATTGCAAAACTAAACATATTAGTGAATTTCATTTTGACAAAGAGGATAAAAAAATGTTTGGTGTAAGGCTTTCAAAAAGAGGTTCAAATTTTTTTTTTATTTCAAAAAGTTTGAATTTGGGACAACTAAAATGTGACAGATTGAAAATGAAGTTTTAAAAATTCGAAGTGTCTATAAATAACAAAAAGAATGCGTGGCATGATAGTAGACGGTCTAACTAATTAAGTTTGTGTTTCATTTCATATTTGTTTTTTTCTTTTATTTCTTCCAAATTTTTTACTTTGTATTTTGAAAAATCATAGCACTAATAAAAGGAATACATAGCATGATGGTAAACGAGTGTAACTAATCTTGTTTGAGTTTGTTTTCTGTTTTTATTTAGTTAGTCGTTTTTACTTTGTTTTGTAACCTAGCAATAGCCAGAGGAAGGCATGGCATGATGGTATACGAGTCTAACTAATTTTGTTTTTGTTGATTTACATATTTATTGTTTTATTTTATTTTTTTTAAATCATAGAAATAACAAAAGGAATGCATGGCATGATGGTAGACATGTGTAACTAATTTTATTTGTGTTTCTTTCCATATTTGTTTTCTGTTTTAGTTTATTTTTTGTTTACTTGCCTTTGTTATTATAGCAATCACAAGAAGAATGTATGGCATTATAGTAGGCGATGTAACTAATCAAGTTTGCGTTTCTTTTCATATTTGTTTTTTTCTTTTATTTCTTTCACATTTCTGTCTTTTTATTTCCAAAAATCATAGCAATAATAAAACGAATGCATCACATGATGGTAGATGAGTACAATTAACTTTGTTTGTGTTTGTTTTCTGTTTTTATTTATTTATTCTTTTTTACTTTTTTGTAACCTATCAATAACCAGAGGAAGACATGGCATGATGGTATCCGAGTCTTACTCATTTTGTTTGTATTTCTTTCCATATTTGTTTTCTGTTTTAATTTATTTTTTGTTCACTTGCCTATTTTCACAATATCAATAACATATCAATAACATATCAATAACAATTTCATGCATGGCATGATAGTAGGCGATGTAACTAATCAAGTTTTTTTTCTTTTCATATTTGTTTTTGGCTTTTATTCATTTTACTTTTCTGTCTTTTTTTTTTTTTAATCATAGCCATAACAAAAAGAATGCGTGGCATGATAGTAGACGGTCTAACTAATTAAGTTTGTGTTTCATTTCATATTTGTTTTTTAAAAAATATATAAATTAATGCTCGCTTTTTCTTCTTTCTTGACAAGGTATCACTCTGAGACCTAGTTCCTTCAGAATGCGCACTCTCTGAGATGTCAACCTCTTGCGAGCTGATTGAAGACTGACTATTTTCTCGCATGGTGGCTTGCTCATATAACTTCCACCCACTTTATGATTATAAACAAAACCCATTACATTGATTTGACGTGTAATCGAATCGTTATAATCTCTCCTCGAAAGTTTACCAAGTCTCCGTCTTAATCCACTATGCGGAGCTGAATATGGTGTATTGTCTCCAAGGCGATCGGAAGGTAAATGACGTGTGCTGGTACTGCGACAATCTTATATCCTGGTGGGACAGTTGCAAAGAATTCATGAATTGTGTGAACTTTGCGATTGTTAATATATGCTGCAGTTGTTATATTACACTCAACTCTGAGAACATTGACCTTAAGAATGGCTATTGATAGATCTGATGCATGCAGTTTGTTAGCCGGAAGAACAGGTGGTTTAAATCCCAACAATTGACCTATAGAATCTTTAGGTTTAAAATTAATTTCACGAGAGCTTTTTATTTCACTGCGTAAAGTATTGTTGTTAGGCTTGATACTTATTATCATATCTTTAATTTCTAGATTCTTTTGTATATAGTTCCTAATCTCACCACTGCTACTTGGTACTATTACAACAAAATAGTTTTCATTCGCTAGAGACACCTGTATATATTTTTTAATATCTTCAATTTCATAGCTGCCAGGGGGTATAGTCACAACGTGACCACCAATTTAAAATTTATTGTTTCCATCGTCAACGTTAGGAATTTAATTAAATGTGAATAATTGAACGAGGCCAAAAGCATAATTCTTATTTCATGAGAGCTCTATTGGTGGAAAGTATTCAGCTTCCAGCACTGATGAGTTGCCTGAAATAGTTAACGTGAATGATTCATCCATGATGATGTCTTCCTATATACTGATTCCTTATAGGCAGTTACTTACTCTTATATAGTAGAGAATATTTGTTCGGTACATTAAGCTGCCCACACCTCCTAAAAATGGTCAGAAATCACGAGATGGTTGGCAAAGGAGCGTTCCTTTACAAAGCCGCGGAGCAGGCAGCTGATACCCTTGTCCTGAATTTTAACGTCAGAAATGAGGAAAGTGCATTATTCCATCTAGATGCCTCACTTATAAAAGTCAAAGTAAAGAAAACAGAGGTTGGAAAATTCCGCCAACAGCTACTCGACAAGAAAATGCACGGAAACTTTTACAGAACTGCAGAAGATCAGTCCTTGTCTAAGGAGCAAGCTTTTGCTTCCCTCAGATCATCGGGACTTAATTCAGGTATAGAGATTCAAAAGCAAAACGCTCTAAATTGCACGCCGATCAGCACATTTGCGGACGAAGTTCCACACCCAATCTTCCCGAGCGTGGAGCTAGTGTTTGTAATCTATGCCAATATGGCCGCGTTTTAACAAAAAATTATTCACCTGAAAGTAATTATTATTTAAGGGGCTAGGGTAAGTCGCAAGGCAAAAAAAAACGATTTTTTTTGGTTTGAAAACAGGTTTTATTACTTATTGACAAATGTTCTACAGCTCGAATAATACACATTACAAGAAGTTACAGTAATTTTTAAGGTAAAAATATCGATAAACAAGCAAGTTATAGTTGATTTTCAAGAAAATGGCGAATGTGTAAACACAAAATTTTTCAAGGAAAATAAAAATCTTGTGTTTAGACATCCGCCTTTTTCTTAGAAATTAAAATTTTGACTCAATTCTTCGTTCAAGTACAAGGGAATATCGTTTATTAACCATCTGCCTGATCATTTGGCCGTTATCGTCAAAAATCGTAAAATGAGGCATGTAGAAAGGGAAGAACCAATAGTATTGCTCATTTACGTAACGCGATGTGTGTCAGTGCGACAGAGCTGTATCGTATAGTTATTTCGAGGGGCACATGTGCCCCTCGATAGTAACTTTTTAAATAATAAGTAAATTATTATTTAAGAATACTCAAAATGAAGTATCAGTACTAAAGTTGAAGAATATTCAAGAAAATTGCTCAAAATTGGATAAAAAGTGACAAACGGTGTCATTATATATCCACTAATTTTGTATGTAATCTGAATCGGCCACCTGTATTCCGAAGGCCTAAATTAGTTGAACATAGCTATAAACCGGGGTGCACTCCCACGTGATCTCGGTAACGCCTCTTATTGGACAATCAGTTCGACTCTAGAACTTCGACCCTTCTGTATTTCCGTAAGCATCTTGACCTGCCACTCTGGTTCTAACCTTCCGTGGGTACGCCAGTTGTACGAAAAAGTCAGATAAAAAGTAGCCATGTCCGACACAGAGGAAACTAATTTCTTCACTAAGTACCGAAAGGCATACCAAGAAAAGAAATTGGAAAAGAAGGTCCAAGTATAAACTTTGATTGCCGGAAAAGTCAATGGTCGCACGGGTCAATCTACTATAAAGTTCGTTTTGTTTGTTTAACAAATTTTGTTTAGATTCGCAACGTATTCCGACCATAGAGTTCGCCACCTCCTTTAAGTCCCGCGAGTGTTTGCGGGCACCCGAGTGTGCTTGAGCCTAGTTAGCATCATGTAAATCGGAATTTAGACCTAATATATTTTTTTTTAATGTTACTTCCGGAAATAAATCAAATGTGTTCCTGGGATTATTCAATTAAAATGGTAAGATCGAGGGAAAATAATTATACGTCGGAATTTAGCCTTAATCCTTTTTGAATGTTACTTCCAAAAGAAAGTCGAGCTTGTTCACGGGGTGATTACATTGAAATGGTAATATTGCGGGAAAATAATCCTTTGTTTGAAAATGTCGACTCTAGCGCGTGAAGCACCCCTTTTTTTGTGTGATATTGATAAACTCGATTCTTGTTTCTTTACTAAGCAGAATTTGTGGCCTAGCGAATTTATTTAATCAAACCAACCCCTTTTCTTTCGCGTTGATCTTGAGTTTTACACGTGCCCAGCTGTGAGATCAGTCAAATCAGTCGAAGCTGTAAGATTAGCGAATAATCCTTATCTTTTTACATTCTCATCTCAATGAGAAGGTATTGGTTTTATGTGAAAAATGACTTTCGCGAATTCAATCAAATGTCGACTGCCATATCAAATATTAATTGACATATAGGTATGTCTCAACATCTCTTCTTCGTTGTAAATATCGCGTTAGCTTTTAAGTGTACTTTTTAAGGCGAATATATAAATGTACGGGTTTTTGATTAGCATTTTCACCCAATAAATTTAGCAGAAATTTACAGTATTATTTTCCAAATATAATAGCGCAAAACAAATAATTTATGGACCGATAGAATAAAGTTTCTATGAAGAAATAGGAGCCTCAATAATTATAAATTTTATGTAGTGTAGGGAATGACTATTCCTTACACACCAATGTACAAATTTTATATTAAATGTAGAACTTTTAAATCGAAATTCTGCCATATGGAGGTGCTGCCCTCACCGTACTACGATGTCGAGCGCTGATTTTCTCGTTCTTTGTCAAATATGACGGTAAAGCAGTAGACAGATTTTTTAAGGTTAGAAAATGTTGACATGTATCGCTTCAAAATCACTGCACTTCCGAATATAATAATAAATAGCGCAAAGTATAGGCACACCGAAAAAACATATTTGGAAAAAATAATGAAAAATTAATAATGACAGAACCACTGATATGATGGTAATAAATAAAATGAATTGTGAGAGTAATACTCCCAAAATATAATTATGTTTGTAATTGTTGAAAAAAATTTAAATAATAATTTTTTGTACTTTGAAATTTAATTTTTATTACTAGACTGAACCGAAATTTAAGTGCATTTGAGAATATATAAATTTTTTGCAGATTTGAAGCTTGAGACAGGTTTTTAGTACATAGTCTTTTTACAAAATTATAAAAAACGTTTTCTCGAAAATCGAATTTTTATTTTAAAAAAACTGAAAAGAAATTTTGTGATAAACCATAAACCAGTACTGAAAACATTTTTCTCAAATATTTCTTTAAATTAAATTAGGGATTGTCCATAAAATACGTAAAGCTATAACAGACAGGCAGGCTCCGTAGGTGTCGTTACGGTAGCGTTACGGAGAGACAGATAGGATTTTCGAAAATGTAACGTAACGTTTTTAAAATGAAAATTTTATTCAACTGTATGTCTCACGGCGGGCGGCACAAAACCTTTGACTGTTTTCCGCGACAATTTATTTTTGTGTACCTCAGGGTGGGCGGCTCTGGATCGTTCGATTTTTCATACTTTAAATTTATGTTGTTCAGCGAACGAGGCGGGCGGGATGTTTATAATTATTTCTCTTGATGTTTGTTTGTTTTTGTTAGAGACTTTTTCGGGTTCAATTTTTTTTTTCGTCTTATAAAAATCACGGCAGTTTTAAGACTTTTTGACAGGCGCCAGGGATTAATTTAATGGTTTTCACTGAATTTTATAATAACGATCGAATATTTTTCTAATTGATTTCTAGTGATTTGAATTGGAAATTGTTATTCTTTTTGAATTAGAGGAAATTCTCGATGGATTTTAATAGTTTGACAGAAGTTTCAAATTTTTCTTTTGGTCTTTAAAAAATCATGGCACCTTTAGGACTTTTTGACAGGTGCCAGGGATTACTTTAATGGTTTTCACTGAATTTTATAATAATGTTCGAATATTTTTCTAATTGATTTATAGTGATTTGAATTTACAATTGTTATTCTTTTTGAAAAAGAGAAAATTCTCGATGGATTTTAATAGTTTGACGGAAGTTTCAAAGCTTGCTTTTTCGCCATATAAAAATCATTACATTTTTAGGACTCTTTCACAGATGCCAGGGATTAATTCAATGGTTTTCACTGAATTTTATAATAATGTTCGAATAGTTTTCTAATTTATTTATCGTGATTTGCATTTCAAATTGTTATTTTTCGTGAATTAGAGGGAATTCTCGATGAATTTAAACAGTTTGACGGAAGTTTAAAAGCTTTTTTTTCGTCTTATAAAAATCATGGCATTTTTAGGACTTTTTGACAGATGCCAGGGATTAATTCAATGGTTTTCACTGAATTTTATAATAATATTCGGATATTTTTCTAATTGATTTATCGTGATTTGTATTTGAAATTGTTATTTTTCGTGAATTAGAGGGAATTCTCGATGAATATTAACAGTTTGACGGAAGTTTAAAAGCTTTTTTTGGACTCTTCATTTGGTTATGAAAAATCATCCAGCCAAGCAGTGTCACAATTTTCCCTAAAACTGTTGCGAAACTCATACCTAATACCATTAATAATATTGCTTATTCTTCATAAACCCTCAATCGAAGAGATGAATTTTCAAGTAAGAAGCATGAATTTCCTACTAAAGAAGGAGCAATTTTAAGAAAATAGATCAATTTTCAATGAAGAAAGATAAACTTTTCACGATATATGTGGAATAGTTGAATTCTCAATAAAAAAATAAAATTTCGACAAAGGCACAGAATGTTTAGCAGAATACTCTAATTTACAGCCAATGAGATGATTTTCCAAGTACATTTGCAAATATTGCAGTGAAAGAGTCAGTTTTTCAGTTAGAAAAAATAAATTTCCAAACCAAAACAATAATTTTTCAACAAAATAGTAAAATTTTGAAGCAAACAGAGGAAGTTTCAAGTAATGTGAAGAATCCTCATAAAAAATTACTTCTTAACCGAAGTGTAAAATTTTCTACAAAGTAGAATATTGTTAAAGAAAAGAGATGAATTTATGCTCGACGAAAGAGTTGACATGTAAAGCAAAAAGGATATTTAAAAAAAAATGGTTCACTTTTTTAAAGAAAGTAGATCAAGTTTTGACAAAATAGTGAAATTTTCAATACAGAATATTAAGTTTTGAAGAATAAGAGTTATTTTATACCGAATAATACGGATTTTTAACGAAGTAATTCAAGTTTCAACTGAAAATGATTAATTGACAAGCAAATAGTTACATTTTCTAGCAAAGAGACGAATTTTAAACAGTAGTTGTATTTGTAACCGAGAAGATTAATTTTGCACCGAAAAAGACGTTTTTTAAGAAAATACATGATTTTTTAACTGAATATATTTTAATTTTTCAACAAAAAACACGACTTCGAAATAAAATAAATTAATTTTAGACCAAACTGTTCAATTTTTACGCAAGAAGATTATTTATTTTTTACCATGAAAGACGAATTTTTCACAAAATATATGAATTATAAATTGTTATAATTATCATGTTCATCGTATTGAATCCGTCGCAGACTGGCCACCCATCTCACGGTTGTGAGACGTGGTTACAGCTGAAATTTTACCGCGCTTTCGCTGGGAGCAAGTGCAATTTTTAGATTAGCACCTGCTCCCGGCGAAATCCTGCGGTTGTCCTTATGACAAACTTTTAACTATATATGTATATTAACTGGAGTCTTGGAAAATTGTCTGTGGTAATTGTTTTTAATTTGAAATTTTTTGGCGATTCTATTTTAAGGCAGCTGAGACTTGGTTCATGAAATGTGATAGGGGTAGTTTCTAGGGATTGTCAAATATTACGGTGGGGATAGATGTATTAACTGGAGTCTTGAAAAACTCTCTGTAGTAATTGTTTTTAATTTGAAATTTCTTGGCGGTTTTAGTTGAAGGCAGCTGAGCCTTGTTTCTTTGATTGTAGTAGGCATAGTTCCTAGGTGATGCGGAATATTACTGCGGGAATATATATACTAACTGGAGTCTTGAAAAATTGTCTATGTTAATTGTTTTTAATTTGAAATTTCTGGCATTTCTTTTTTAAGGCAGCAGATACTTGGTTAGTTAAATGTGATAGGAGTAGTTTCAAGGGTTTTTCGAATATTACGGTGGGTATAGATATATTAACTGGAGTCTTGAAAAACGGTCTGTGATCATTGTTTTTAATTTGAAATTTTTTGGCGGTTTAAGTTGAAGACAGCTGAGCCTTGGTTCTTTAAATGTAGTAGTAGTATAAACGCTCATTCTTCAGCCTGTTGGCCTTAAAAAATTGACTTGCTTACACTTTTCTTTCCTACACAATTTTTCTCAAATTAAGCCTTAAAACTAACATCTTTTCATGACTTATCTCTAGGATCGCACGCTCTTATCAACTTGCCTTCCTCGCCTTGCCTCGCTCGCATGTCCCTACTGTCTCGCTGCCGCATCTACTACCTAATACTTATCTACTATTTACAATATTTTTTCATACTACTTATATCTACTTCCTCTCCTATTTACAATCTTTCCTTCTCCATTCCTCTTCCTCCTTCCTTCTTTTCTTTTTAATAATGCACGGGTAATACCACCCGTTAGAAAGTCATTTCTCGCTGCGAACATCGCACAAGGCAAGCGGTAGAAGGACCCCTCTACATCTAGCAGAGTGGGGACTTTCAACCAATAGCGGCATAGCTCAACCCGCACTGAGTGCTAGTTCACTGGGAGACGGATCCCGCATCGCTCGTCACTTCGGTCTCGACGCTCGTTTGGACGGGGTCGTCTTTGGGTTGACGCTTCAGAGGAGAGTGTTCTTATAGTAGGCGGAAAGGTACCTATTATAAGCGATGGATTCAAGTGTTTAAAATCCACGTCTTTTTTTTAAATTAAGGATTTAGTCCATTACAGTGCTCTTTGTGTTTTAAAGAATATTAACATCCAAGATAATGGCTAGGTGCTTTGTAATCAAGTAAGAAGCTTTCCTGTGGTTGGTTCGCCCGTCACTTGTCTCGCCTAAGATTTGGATACAAAGCATTTCCAACCTATCTATATTGACATCATCCTTTCTTTCTGCAATGTTCGTTCGCGCGCTTTGTGGCTCGTAAGGTGATGTGAATGAGGGTAATACTTGCATTTTCTAAATGCACACTTGCAGCTAGGTATTAATTAATTAAATTGTGAGCTGTCCTTGAGATTGGTTCGCCCGTCTCCTGGCTCGCCGAAGATTTCTTTGTTAAATATTTCGGAACTACTGGAATTCATTATGTTTTTTCCTTCTGCAATGTTAGTTCTCATGCATTTTGGCTCGTAAGAGCTAATGGATGAAAGTACAAGTGTGCTTTTACACACTTGAATAAAAATAATGTTTCAAATATAATTGTTTATAATGCTGGATGTTAATTTTTTTGGGATCAATATTAAAACATAGCCAAGGTGCTCAACCATAACTTAAAAGTATCTTTATATTACCAATTTCCGTAATAACAATAAAATCTCATGAATTGCACTTCAAAGCCAATCAAAGCTTTGTAGTACCGATTTTTCTGGTCATTGCAATGAATGTAAGACTGAGCTTTGTCAGAAAAATCAAATAAATTTCTTCCTCCAATAAGACACCATGAAAAATGCGAAGTTGCCGCGTCTACGTTCAGATCTTGAGGAGTTAGTGTGTACTCGTCTGTATACACACCTTCTCTGTGCGTAGTGTACCATCATAGTCAAAAATGTTCTCTTAGGTCTGACAGGAAATTAATTAATAAAACATTATACCGGCATAATTATCTACTTTTTGACTTTCTTCGGCGTAAATAAGCTACATTTTAAACATTTAAGGGTTAATACAACTTATTTCACTCAAACAGTATTTTTTTCCGACATAGGCTTAGGATTAAATTTTTGCAGATAGTATGCGCGATCGTACCTCCTTAAACATTTATTTTGTCAATTATAAGAATAGAACATATGAAACAAAAAATAAAAAGATAGGTATATTTTAAGGTCATTTGAAGTTTAAAGAATTTAACACTAATTAATTTTTTTATAATTTAAAGTAGAATTTAAAAATTTCGTGGCATCTAATTTCTACGGTTGGTAAATACAATATATTTATCGGGACATTTAAAAAATCGAAAGTGCGTACCTACTTGAATCACTTTGACTACTTTGTCGGCTTTATAATTCACCCCTACGAAATTCATGTATCCATATTTGTATATTCAGGTATTTATATTTGTATATTCATGTATATCAAAATTTGTATAATTTGAAAACGCATTAACACTGAAAATTTTCTTTTCGGGCCCCTTATATATCTTACAGTTCGGCTTCGCCGGAATAAAATAAGAAAAATTTGTTAATCGCAGAGTTTTGGAAAAATTGCGAATGTTACTTTTGTTTTTTAATCTGCATAGTATGCCGAATTTTAAAAATTTGCATATTTTTTATTTGAGTTCATATGCAGTGTAAAAAAATGCTGGTAATTTTACCACTTTCAGCGTAGGTCCGATTATTATCTACTACCAAAGTAACGTTTTCACTGACAATAACGAATATCCACTTTTAGTATGGAATTCAACATCTAGGTTACGTAAGTTTCCAGACAGATTCTGTAAAATTACAATGCATTATGAACATTATGAATTTGTAGGTGATGGCATGCGTGGGCCAGCAGTTCTAGGAATGTTGAGTGTATTTATTTGTATTATTATTGATTTCAAATCACCCGCGCTTTTCTGCTGAAAGAGTAGCGACAGGCGTTGCATCGATACAAGAGAGGGCAGCCAATGAGCGTCGTTGATAAAAATGAACTGCCGAATCGCGGTAAGGGTGGGGCCCCCTCCAACTCAGAAATAAAAGAATCGTTTCGTTTCAAGGTCAGAAAAAAGAAGAGTTTTCACTATAGTTATATCACGAATAATATACTGTAATCTTGACTGCCAAAAAGGTACAAATTTATTGTTTGTTACACGTTACAGAATATCTTATAATTGAATTTCCACACTTCACTAATTTTAATCAGATTATTAAGTGCCAAAAAAATATCGAAATCCAGTTCTCCATTTTTTGGAGGTTCCCTATCAGATATTTTCAAGTAACTATTTAAATTTTCATTGAGGATTCTCACTCGTTTCAATTTATTTAAATGTTTCACAAATTTTGTGGTATAGAAATAAGTATTTACTCGCGATGAATAAAGCACATTTCTAACTAATTTATATTACTAAGCATTTATAAAATTATTGCAAAGACTTTTTGTACTTTTATATAACAATGTGTTTAATATATTATTTTAGTTTAACAATAATCTCTAACTAAACAAAAAATATATCACTTTAATACGAAAAAAAAGAGCTTTTGTTTCCTTGCTTTAATGGAGGCTCGATCATACCCAAAGCTTAACTTTTTTAAGTTCAAGTCTGTAAAAATAATAAACATATCGCTCGCTCAAAATGCATATGGAACTTTCTTCAAAGAGTTGAAGACCTAAAATTTATAGGTTCATAAGACTTTCTTGACAGATTTTTTTAAAGTCTTTTTTTTTAACGAATACAAATTGACACTTTTCAAAATTTTAAGAATCATTCAATCGATTTTTTTCTTATATGAGAGTGTAACTCTATTAACTAATAATAATTAATGTTAGTGGAAAATCGTTTCCCAATCTGTTATCATTTTATATATATATATATATATATATATAAAGTTGTTTAGACTCAATTAAAAGAAACCTGAAATTATTCATAAACAAACCCTGCAGATTGGAACGAATCATGAGTTCAGTGTCTCTATTTAAAAAGAAAATTTGTAACTTAAGATCGAAAAGAAATCTATTTTATTATGAATAGTTTTATGCAAAATGAGCATTCATTTTTTTGTTCGTTTAAATTTTAACTAATTGATTAATAATTTATTTTTTTTGGTTGAAAATTCATCTTTTCAGTTGAAAATTTATTTTTTTGGTTGATAATTTAACTGTTTTAATAAAAATTCTAATTTTTGGTAGAAAACTAATCCCGTTAGTTGAAATATTATTTTCTGGTTAAAAATTCCTTTTTTTGGTTGAAAATTTAACTATTTTGTGAAAAATTCGCGTTTTTTTAGTTGAATATTGATCTTTTTTCGTTGAAAATTTATCTGTTACAGTTGAAAATTGATCTATTTCGCCAAAAATTCATCTTTTTGGTTGAAAATTTAACTAATTGATTAAAAAATCATTTTTTGTTTAAATTTAAACTAATTGATTGAAAATTAATTTTTTTGTTTGAAAATTCATCATTTTAGTTAAAAATTAATTTTTTTGGTTGATAATGTAACTGATTCAATAAAAATTCGTATTTTTGGTAGAAAACTGATCCCAGTAGTTCAAATTTTTTTCTTTTTGGTTAAAACTTCCTTTTTTTTTGAAACTTCAACTATTTTGTAGAAAATTCGTGTTTGTTTAGTTAAACATTTATCTTTTTTTGTTGAAAATTTATCTATTTCAGTTGAAAATTTATCTATTTTGCTAAAAATTCATCTTTTTGGTTGAAAAATTAACTATTATTATTATAGAAGTTTTAGCCTCCGGAAGCTACGATCATGGTTCCTCAAAGCAACCAATCCCGTCGCAACTGAAACGTGTACGTCATCTACTTTTCTCCTTCTGTCCTAGAAGGTAAGCAAGAACAGGAAATTTACGCGAGAAAAGATCGTTCAACACTGTTCCTTGAAGTCAGGTCTCTAGCCGCGGATGACCTTACGCGGCTTCCTGTTCCCTATTCTATTGTCTATTCTATTTTCTATTTTATTCCCTATTCTCTATTCTATTGTCTATTCTATTTTCTATTCTTCAGTCTATTCCCTATTCTACTCTCTATTCTTCCCTATTCTCTATTCTATTGTCTATTATATTTTCTATTCTTTAGTTTATTCTCTATTCTATTGTCTATTCTATTTTCTATTTCCTATTCTTTATTCTTTAACCTGCTCTACTCTGTATTCTATTCTCTAATCTCTATTTTCTATTTTCTATTCTCTATTCTATTTCATTCTATTTTATACTATTTTACTCTATTCCATCTTGTTCTATCATATTCTATTTTTTCATTGGAATTTTATCTTTCCTCTTTTCTAAAAAGGTTCTAAAATTATTCAGAGTTTCTATGATTAAAAAAAAATAAACTTTTAATGGAGCCTTCAATTGTGTACAGTTGCTCGAGGAATGGGAGATCCCTGTGAGAAAGATGTCCAGTGCCAACTAAAGTTTGGCGCCGATGCGGAATGTCGAGAAAACAGATGCGAGTGTTCTTCTCTTTCACGCTTTGTTGAAGAGAGGTGCTACAAAACAGCAGGTAAGCCCGACAAACCATGTAATTGGATACTGTTCAAACTCAGTCAACCAAATGAAATAATAGGTTTCAATTTCACCGATTATTCTATCACTACGATTTGCTCTCGGATTTGCCCTCCAAAGGACCCTCATAGTTACAATTCCAAAATTCCAGACAAAAGTCTTGAATTTTAACCTTTCTTTGAACGTCTCGTTGATGTGGATAAATCTCCTATATCGAGATTGAGAACTTATTTTGGTCATACGTTCAATAATATGTTTATTTAATTACATATTAAGAAAATCGACGTTTCGACCCGTCTTTGGGTCTTCCTCAAGATGATATCATTATTTAAAAAATGTCTGTAAAAACATATATTTTTGATAAAATTCAATTCGTACATCTAATAATAAATTGTACACTAAATAAATTACATATATGTATTAAAATCGTTACCTGAAACAAATCGTTCGATGACACCCTTGTCCACAACCGCTCAGTATCCACCTAACTTTATCTACCACGCTCTTTCCGCCTTCCTCTTCCCCTGTACATCACACCAACACGTGCTTTCACGATTCCCTTTCATACCCACATACGCTACACATTTTCATTTCTTCACTCATCCAATAATTACACTCATTCATGCCTTCTCCCATTCTGAAACGTATCACCCTGGATCACCTGCACTCCTTTTCCAATTTCCCTAGATATTCTGGGACCCCCTCCAAATTGACGAATCTATACCATTTATTATATTTTGACTCCATAATCTTTCCCCACCTCTTTTCTTCCTGCTTCTTACTCATTTCAAACCCTACTACCTGCCACTCCCTCACCTAGCTACACATTCTCCATTCCCTTCTAACTTGCCATCTCTCCTCCTCCCATATTGAATGTCCCGTGTTACCTCTCCTCTCTCTATTTAGTATTTCTGCAGGCATACTTGTGCAACTTTGCTACCCTTACCACTCTTAGGTTTCTCTTCGAAATTTCAGACCCTTTTCTCTGCTTATCACCAATTTCTCTATCCCTGTTTCTTCTCTCAACATATAACCTGCGCAGTTCCAGCTCACTCCCATGACACATCATCTCAGAAATCTTTCTTGCATGTTTTCTACATTTTTGTACTCCTTCCAACCCCAAATTTCCACTCCATAACACATCACTAACCACTCCAGTGAATCAAACAGTCATACTCTCATCTTCCAGTCCTCTTTGAATCTTCTTTTTCCAATCCCCCACACTTGAGCACTGATTTCACTGATTGAAATCGTGAGAATGTAATCACTGATAATCAGTGAAAAGCTACTGATTTATTCAGTTAATTTACTAGTACTGGTCAGATCAGTGAAAATAACTGAATACATACATACATACATATCAACGTGCTCGATAATTGAGGTTATGTTATTTATTTTAGTTATAATCGAGGGGTCGACAACTCGTGAAGTCACTTGAATTCACATGAAGTCACTGAAATCACTTGAAGTCAGTGTACACTCCATCGGTCGAGTTGTGAAAGCATAACTCTCCTTGAGCCATCCTCCTTTCTACAGAAGATTTTCCCGCCACTGAGCCATAAATATTTGATTTTCTTATTCCTCCTCAGCTCAAGCGCTTGGTGAAAAAATTCACCCTTTTGGTTGAAAATTCATTTCTTCGATTAAAAATTATTTTTTGTATTGACAATAAGTTTTTTTTTTAATTCATAATTAATTTTTTTGACTGAAAGTGTAAATATTCCATTCTTCGTCGAAAATGTATCTGTTTTGATAGACGTTTAGTCTTCTTGGTTCATCTTTTGGATTGAAAATTCAACTATTGGGTTAAAAATTCATTTATTTTGTTGAAAATTCATTACTTTTTTAAAAATTAATTCTTACTGTATCAGAGAAGGACTATTTTCATTCGAAGATTCCCCTATGCAATCTTTTCTCATTCTCACCACATAAATTTTCGAATAATGATGATAATTATATGTTTAATGCGGAAAAATAAAACATATATTACACTTTTACATTCTTCCTAGCCTAGAACATAGTAAAGCAACAGAAATTACAAGTGTCAGTTTGAAATCACATATTTATTTTTCATGGGAGGAGTATTTCAAGATTCCTTGCCCATTGTCCCATTTTCATGGGAGGAGCACCTGAAGATATCTCGGGCGCAATTCGTGCTACACTGTTAGAAATGTTTGCAGTTTTAGTATACACGGGCATATTAAATTTCCTATATGTTTACTAAATTCGGACGATCGTCTTTTCCTCCACGGCTACCTGCGTACCCTTCCCCTTCCAGTGTACAGCGACATTACCCCTGACGGGATTCGAAATTGTTCCAGGCCCTCGAAGCTAAGTCCCCTATGGAGATAATCACTTTGTCTTTCAACTTATACCTGTTCCTATTTGAAAAACATCAATATGTCCAAGAAAATCCTTTGAATATGCAAAATTAGGTCAAGTCCAATCTAATATAGTATAAATATAGTATATGAACTTTTGATAGATTTTGGTCCACTTTTAAATTATAATGGATTAATAATTAATTCCAGTTACCAAACGTAACTCACCATGGGGGTGCTTGATTTCGGTGAGTCCCCTCGCCTCTCACCATCAGGGTGCTTGATTTCGGTGAGCCCCCTTGCCTCTCACCATCAAAGTACTTTACTTCGGTGAGTCCCCTAGCCTCTCATAATCGGGGTGCTTTATTTCGGTGAGTCCTCTCGCCTCTCACCATCGGGGTGTTGGTTTTCGATTAACATTTTACAATGAGTGCTCAAAATGTTGTCCTCGCACTTCGATGCACTTGTTAATCCGAATTTCGAAAGATTGAACACAATTACGCAGTGTGTCTGGTGTTATTTGTGCACGAGCAGACCTGTTTCACTCGATCATGTTATCACGAGTTGTGGGCACATTTTGATACACGCGACTCTTCAGATAACCCCACGTACAGAAATCCAGCGCCGTAAGATCTGACGATCTGGCAGGTCAATTTATCGGACCTCCTCTACCGATCTATCGTTCATTGAATTCGCGATTGAGTACTTGCCTCGCGATTGCCGAATAATGTGCTGCACAACCGTCATTTTAAAACCACATGCTGTGTCACACTTCCAAGCTTAGGCCTTCAAGCAATATTGGAAGTTCATTTTCTGAAAAGCTACAATATTTTTCAACGTTCAAATTTCTATCAATTAACTACGGACCGATAAGTTGATCTCCAATTATTGCACACTAAACATTCACGGACCATGGACGCTGATACTCAACTTCACGCAACCAGTGTGGATTTTGTACACTCCAATAGTGCATGTTGTGCCGATTAACGTTATCATAGTTTGTGAAAGACGACTCATCTGTAAACAGTACTCGAAAAAAGAAATTCGGGTTTCCTTGTATCTGCTGAACCGCCCATTGAGAAAATGTCACTCGGTTCTAAAAATCATTGCTATGAAGTTCTTGATGCAGTGAAATATGATCAGGATGATATTTATTACGTTTTAGTACCTTCCAAACACTAGATAGAGATATTCCGGAATCGCGGCTTAGTTGTCGAGTACTAACATGAGGGTCATGATTGACTGCAGCTAAAATCGCGATTTCATTAGAAAGCATCCAGAGGCGACTGCTGTCACCTCCAACACTCAAGGCCGCTGTGTAAGCATAACAGCGGTAAAAGACGATCTGCAAACTACATCATGCTCCTAATTTTGTACCTAAAATATCGCATATGA
Source organism: Andricus grossulariae (assembly GCA_011634705.1). Lineage (NCBI taxonomy): Eukaryota > Metazoa > Arthropoda > Insecta > Hymenoptera > Cynipidae > Andricus > Andricus grossulariae. The sequence continues at coordinate 219,977,105 of JAABKJ010075445.1, forward strand.
TTTAAGACATCGTATTAATTTAACTATCTATATTCTTATGCATCAGTCACTTGACTTAATCCGTGACTATGATGGAAAACTGGGTTCTTTTTAACCCGAAAACAAGTTAAAAAAATAAATAACAGCAATAATCATAATATTATCGATAACCCCAGGAGCGTCGGGTGTACTCGCGGCGCGTTGTTGCATAAAATTGTAAAACCCTCAACGCTGCTCGGCGAGATAGCTGCAAACAGAGACGAGTTAATTTAAAAATGCAAATTCTACCACAGGAACCGGAGGGGGGGGGGGACGAATGGGATGTAGGAAAAGAGAGGCGCAAAAGATAAAAGAAGAAAAAGAAAATATATTATTTTAAACGCAATCACAAAAAAGGAAAAATATGTCATTAAATTTTTACTTAATTAACAAAAGTTTTAAAAATCCTTTCACGTTCTTTCTTTATTACATTTAATTTAATTCCGCGATTCAACTATATTAGAGTTGAATACAACATTGAATATAAAATAAAAGTTAATATAATTGTTCGTCAGTTGGCAGATAAAAGTCTATTGTTTTACGATGGAAATTGAAATTACGAGTTTTTAATTATTCTTCGGAGTGCATAAACATTTTGAGACCTCGCTCATGGCATGCGCCTTACGGTGACGGACTGCAATTACACTAGAACTTGGATTTAAGCAGTCCGGATTTACTGCGTTCCGAGAATAATTGATGCTGTGGCGGTTTCGTGATGCGGGGAGCGCGAGAGGCGCTACTCAGTCAAGCGTGACAAACAGAAAGAGGGCCGCACTTTCCGCCTAGGGATGTGAACTTTACGCAAGCGCATAATCGCATAGTTTTCCAGAAGTGGTAGGAATGATTAAATATCAATCGTTTATCATATTTTGGGACCATCAGACCCAATTTTAAGGCCTGTTGAATCTTGAATTATTCTAAATCAAGTTAAATAAACTATGAAAATGTATGTGGAAGAACGAGAAAGAATAGAGGGTGAGGAGGAGGATACGATAAATATTACAGTTAAGTCAAGTTGGTACTGAAAATATTAGATTCAATGATTATATGCTCTAAATCGTCTGTTAGAGGTTTTAAAAGCTGTGTCGAGATTCCTACACTTTCTTCTTGAAAATTTTGTGTGTATGTGTAGCATTTGAATGTAAAAATGAAGGAGCACATCGCCTTCAAAATTACAAAAAAAACTAAGGAAACTGTAGGTATAATACCTTGTTCCTGCATAAGGGATCTATCGCCACTCTCGGTGCTGCCCTCTGCTCTCAGCTTGATAAATCGGCTTCCTCATATAATATTAACTTTATGTACGTCCTAAATCAACATTCAGTAATAAAGAAATCTAATTTGCCAATAATAATAATAATGCTTAGCGAAGTATCAATGAAATTAAAATCTGCTTTTATATAACAGCTGTGAAATTATTATTTTCTTAGAACCAACATTTAATTGTCGTTAAATGATTTCAGTTAAACAGATAAGGATTTCAGGTTAACAGAATCATGAACATACTGGGATTAATAAAGATTATGATAAGAGTGCACTACTATCGAGTACGCTGATTTTCTTATAGTTGTAACCACGCTTCTCCTCTTGAATTTGAAATTATTCTCAATTAAATAAACTATTAAAGCGTGGAAGAAGGGGACGCAATGGAGGAGGAGGGCAGAAGAGGAGGTGGATATGATAATGATGCAGTTAAGACAAGTAGAGACTGAAAATATTAGATTCAATGATTATTATGTATACACTCATCTTCTGTTAGACGTTTTTATAAGCTGGTTTCCTGAAAAACTGCAATGAATTCAGGCAAGGGAATAAAAAAATGCCGGGCCTATGACAAAGCCACCGAACGCGTCCTCGGGTTGCGTATAGAGGGTCCTTGTACCAAGGGTTTCTGCTGAATATGGTTACAATAATTAATAAGCAGTCGCGGACAATTGTCCAGGTAATAGCGAGTACACGAAGTGCGAAAACCTAGAGGAACCGAGCTTCAAGCGTCAGGTAAATGTGTCCGAGCGCGTATGAAACTATATAGGTAATAATATTTTATGCATTGCAGGATGATGATCTTGGATACGCCACTGACCCCAGAAATGAAACAAGGGACAGCTAATGGACGAAAACTGAAGTTCATTCGTCAATATTTAGGTTTTCGAATGGAGTGTAAAATGCCAGGGAAATTTAATAAATGATCTAATACAACATTTTTACTTTTTTAATGAAAACTTCTCAAAAACTTGTTATTATGGTAAAGTTCTAATCTTAAAGTTCAATTCTCAAATAACTTAGGAATTTTTTCTGAATCAATTTTTGGGAAAATTTCCTAATTTCACAGTACAATTCCTAAATAAATTAGGAAATTTATCCAAATTTACTTTTGCGAAAATTTCCTAATTTTATAGTCAAATTCCCAAATAAATTAGGAACTTTTTCCAAATTTATTTCTGGGAAAATTTCCTAATTTTGAAGTACAATTCCTAAATAAATTAGGAAATTTTTCCAAATTTATTTCTGGGAAAACTTCCTAATTTTAAAGTACAGTTCCTAAATAAATTAGGAAATTTTTCCAAATTTATTTTTGGTAAAATTTCCTACTTTTAAAGTAAAATTCCCAAATGAATTAGGACACTTTTCCTCATTTATTTTTGGGAAAATTTCCTATTTTTAAAGTACAATTCCCAAATAAAGGAAATTTGCCCGAATTCATTTTCGGGAAAATTTCCTATAATATTGGCTATGTTGCGTTCCAATATTTTTTAGAAAAAAACCCCAATATAATTTTTTACTTTGAATGGTTAGAACAGGCCTGCCCAGACTGGGGAAAAAAACTCATCAACCGCATGTTCGAGTTCCACCACTACCGACCTCTTTTCGGGTCAAGAGGCTTGGAGATTAGTCGCTCTCGTGAAGTTGAATGAGTAGAGGTCGGTGGTGGAGTTAAATTCCCATCTGGCAAATGAGCAGTTTTCCCCAGTCCCCACCTTTTCAATAACCAAAAAATTGAAAACGAACACAACCCATTATTTTGCTTCTTAAATCTGTTGGCAAAATTACACGTTTACAATCTAGGAGTGTTAATTGAAGGTAACTCAGTTTGACTAGATAAAGAATCTTTGATTGTTTTCATTCTATTAATAATATGTGTTTGAATGAATTCTATTGGGTAATTATTTTAAAAAGGAATTTTTTTATAAGTTCGATATTTGACTTGAAAAATGATTCATGTGATGATTTAGGAGCTGCATCGATAAGATTTTTAACTATAGAAATTTTTCGTCATATTATGTGGTCAGAGAAGAAATTAACAAAACTACCAGAATAATTATCTTAACAATACCAATCTGTAATGATATTACCTGAGTCAGTTTTTATAACTTTAACATTCAAAAAACGAAAAGTATTATTGCTTTCAATTGCATGTGTAAATTTAGGTTTAGGATGATGAGAATTGAATTGATTTATAACATAAAGTAGTTTATCTTTCAGTAAAATAATGAAAGTATCGTCTACATATCTAAAATATGTGTGGTCAGAAAGATATACATTTTTTATAACATTAGATTCTAAATCTTGCATAACTTAATTTGCTAGGACTGAAGAAATGGGAAAACCCATAGGTGTTCCTAATATTTGTGTATAATAACTGTTATTAAATTTAAATACTGATTTTTCCATTGAGAATTGTATACCTTTTTTTAATTTATCAAGGGGTGAATCTGTGTAGTTTTTCATATTAATCCATCTAATTAAAATACTAATAATTACTACATCAATTGCAACGTTGGTAAATGAAGAAGACACATCAAGACAAGACATGATATGATCAGGTGAAATTGTTTTCTTAATCATTATATCTCTAAATTCAAACAAAATTTTTACTTGAGATTGTGGTACCATTAGAGATTTTTCAAGGATTTTATTGCAAATATTAGCCATTTTATGTGTCGTTGAATTTATTAATGAAACTACAGGTCGAAGTGGACAATTAGGTTTGTGAACTTCAGATAAACCATAAATTCTAAGAATGTTATTATATTTATATATAATATATATGAATATAATATATATAAATATAATACATAAATACGCTCAAGTATAATTGACACTTCAAAATAGGCCACTTGAAAAAAAGTACATAACTTGACACTTGTAACTTGAAACTACAATATAATCAACTTACGAGTAGGTTGCACAAAAGAAAAAGGAAACTTTGGCCGGAAATAGCGGAAGTTGCCGGAACTAGCGGTCGTAAGTGTAACTAAAGAATACATGCCCCTCCCATCTCAGCAAAAGCTCACTGGTGAGCTAGAGATTCGAAATTTAAAAAAGGCGTTTTTGACCGCTCACGCAAACAGATGAAGGTTAAATTGAAACAATAATTTTTAAAAACTTCAAACATTGCAAAAATTTGTTTCTTTGTTTAAAAAAATTGAATCTCTTATTTTTAATAAATAAATAATATTTATTGAGGAAACAATTTTTTTAATGTTTTAAATTCGGGAATTTTATAATTGGAAAATTTTTCATTTCGGGCATTTTTCATTTCAAGATTTTATGATTTCGGAAATTTTATTATTCAAGAATTTTCCAATTCGAAAATTTTGGTGTCGGGAATTTTATTTTTCTGAATTTTTCAGTCGTCCCTTAAAATCCCCGAATTTTTTTGTACTTTTCGCATCTCGAAAGGCAACTGAAAACCAGTTCGAAACGCATCAATGTGTTATTATAAAAAAAAAAATTCAACATCTATGTGGGTAATTAAAAACATATATGGGGCATAATTTCTTAAGTGTACCCATTTCGAAAATGAAAGCTGTCTAACCGGGCAAAAAATGTGCTTAATTGTATTCCTATTAGATAGTACTCCTCACACCAAAAATTAATTAATTTTCATAATTATTTTTAAAAGAAAGCTGAGATTTTTTCTTATCAAACCTCTAATCTTCAGAGTGGTAGATTAATTCGTGTTTGAGTAAGAGAACGATACTTAAACAAGATGCCATGATAGGGCGGGTGGCGCGCGATCTCCCTTAGTGCGCTCACGCCGAGGATCTTTGTGCAACGCTTTAGTGCCAGTTATATGGGAAATTGTAGGTATCTTAGACAAGATTATTGTACCTTTGCAAACAGTACGGTCAAAAATAATCTTTTTGCAATTTGAAAACAAAAATTATGCCTGTAAACCTCCAAATTGTATTGAGACTAGTTAAGCATTAACAAGAACAGTTTTTCCTGAAATTCATTCACCAATTATAGAAGAAATGTTAGTTGTTTTAAAATATATTTAGAAGTTTCATAAATATTCAAAAATAATTTCAAACTTGAGAAGATTTCAAAAAATTTTAAACAAATAAGATTTTAAAGAATTTTTAAAGTTTTCTGTAGAATAAAAAATGTTCTATAGATTCCTGGAAAATTTCAAATGATTTTTTAAATTGAAAAATCACATTTCAAATGATTCTTAAAAATGTACATAAAAACCTGCAGTATTTAGAGGCAATTTAAAAAATTTTTAAATTTTCGAAGTTTTGAACAAAATTTATTGAAAAGATTTCCATATTGTTTTTAAAAAATGTACATCTTCAAAGGTTTCGAAAAAACTGTCGAAGCTTTTTAGGCATTTTTTAAGGTTTCAAGGAAAGGAAAAACTTTTCTTGAGATTTCTGGGAAAATTTTAATTAATTTTTCAAACATTTCAAAATATTTCAAAAGATTTCTAGAAATTTGAAACAATATTTGTAAGATTTTGAGGCCATTTTTTAAATCTCAAAGGCTTCTAAATTTATTAAATAATTTGAGTTAGTTTGAAAATTTTTTGAAAATTTATCTTTTCGGGTAGAAATATCATTTTTCTTGGTTACAAATGAAAATATTTTGGTTGAGGATCCAACTTTTCTGTGGAAAACTATTATTTTTTGTAGTATAGGTTCTTTGGTATGTACAGTAATTTCGTGGTTAAATAAAGAGTATACTGATTATAGATATGATAGATAGATTGAATAAATATTTGTTTAAAATAATTGTATATATATATACAATAAAAATTATTTGGTGAAAAATATTTCTGAAATTTTATTTCGTTACTTTTATTTTATGTCGATACATCTATAAATATACTTTGAACTCAAATTTTAACTTTTTTTAAATGTTAAGTTCCATTGTTAACTTTTTGAATCATGAAATTATTGAGCTTACAATACGTAATTCTGAAATCTTTAATTAAAAAAATGTTCTATTGTAGGTCTTTTGAATCTATTCAAAATTAAACAATTTGCAATTTTGACGTTAAAAATTGAATTGTCTAAATTCGAAAGCCTTAGTAAGTTAAACAGAAGTAACCATATCCGATTGAAACTTTATAACCTATATTCAATTTCAAAATAATTTCATATTAATAGATTCATAATTAAAAGCTTTTATTCAATTTCAAATGCAATGCTCAAATATTGTCACATTCTAAAATATTCCATTTTTAATTCATCGCAAAGTAAGTTTTTTAATTAAAGTAAGGACTTTTTTTCAATTTTTAGCAATAATTGACTGGTTATTTAAATAAGCAATTATAAATCAAGTATCCAAAACTACACTATTTAAAACTAAGTTTATTAATAGAAATCCTTGAATCGATAAAATTTCAGAAATTACTAAATTTAAACTTTGGAGGGTAGAATTTTAATTGTTTCATTTTGTTGAATTTTTAATTTACAATAAAAATTTTTCGGCTATGACGCACACATAAGAATTGGAGAAATTATTGATTTCAAATGATTTGAAATAAAATTAATTTAACATCCAATTTATAACGGGCTTACCTTTAAAGGATTAATTTTAAAATGTTGAATTTTTAATGTTTCTGACCTGAAATTGCTTCAAAATTATATAATTTTCAACACTGCTGAATTTATTGATTCATTCTTTAATTTAGAACATTAAACATGATAAAGTGAATTTATATTTCTTAAGAAGAAATATTTCAACTCTTCAGTTTAAAAGACTTCAAAATATTTAATTTTGTAGTTTAACTTCATGTAATTAAAAAAAAATATGCCCGCTGCGCGGGCACATTCTCACTGCACGCTATGTGCGCGGCTCGCAAGTTTGAGCGCACCTAGGGCGCGCGACTGTTGGTTCTCGCGCTTCGCGCTCGAGAATATATTTATCTCACCTCAGAAAATTTACTATCGAAATTTTCAATGTTATTGTTGTTATTGAAGTCGATAGTGCATTTGACATTGTTGGGAACATTTTTTTTTTTAGAAAATTTTTCATCAGAAAATTTACTATCGAAATTTTTAATGTTATTGTTGTTATTGAAGCCGATAGCGCTTTTGACATTTTTGGGGAAACATTTTTTCTTCAGAAAATTTGCTATCGAAATTTTCAATGCTATTGTTGTTATCGAAGCCAATAGCGTTTTTGACATTGTTGGGAAAAATTTTTTTCTTCACAAAATTTTTCCTTAGATAATTTACTATCGAAGTTTTCAATGTTATTGCTGTTATTGAAGCCGATTGCGCTTTTGACAATTTTGGGGAAAAAGATTTTCTTCAGAAAATTCATCCTCAGAAAATCTCCTATCGAAATTTTCAATGTTATTATTGTTATTGTAGTCGATAGTGCATTTGACATTGTTGGGGAAAATTTTTTTTTCCAGAAAATTTACTATCGAAATTTTCAATGTTATTGAAGTCGATAGTGCATTTGAAATTTTTGGGAAAAAAAATTTTTTTCAGAAAATTTTTCCTCAGAAAATTTACTATTGAAATTTTCAATGTTATTGTTGTTCTTGAAGCCGATAGCGCTTTTGACATTTTTGGGGAAAAATTTTTTCTTCAGAAAACTTTTACTCAGAAAATTTACTATCGAAATTTTCAATGTTATTGTTGTTATTGAAGCCAATAGTGCTTTTGACATTTTTGGGGAAAAATTTTTTCTAAAGAAAATTTTGGCTCAGAAAATTTCCTATCGAAATTTTCAATGTTATTGTTCTTATTGAAGCCGATACCGCTTTTTACATTTTTTGGAAAAATTTTTTCTTCAGAAAATTTTTCCTCAGAAAATTTACAATCGAAATTTTCAATGTTATTGTTGTTGTTGAAGCCGATAGCGCTTTTGACATTTTTTGGGACAAATTTTTTCTTCAGAAAATTTTTCCTCAGAAAATTTACTGTCGAAATTTTCAATGTTATTGTTGTTATTGAAGTCGATAGGTGAACTTGCCAAGCACGCCGTCTCCGAGGGAACAAAAGCTGTGACCAAGTACACCAGCTCCAAGTAGACATTTTCGTAAGGTGTGAGAAACACGACAATCGGCCCTTCTCAGGGCCACCAAATTTTCTAACGGAGGAATTTTTTCTCGTTTATAAACATGTTTGTTAAGAGATAAGATTGAATTTCTTATGGCCAAAATGATATAGCAGTTTTTTTAAAGAATGTTTCATCAATATTTAGAGGTTGTGCAAGGCTTGTCGCCCGTTTAGTATTTTTTAATTGGAAGTCAAGTACTCCTTTTACAGGTTTTTTTGTGAACACTAAATTTCATCCCACCGCTCCATATCATTGTAGTCTGAAGCCTCCAAAATATTTATGGCTGTACTGAGTCTTCTACCTGGGATTGCCAGGATCATGAGAAGAAAAGTAAGCGCAAGCTTGCCGTTTCCGAAAGCATTTACTATTATGATGGCAGGTATAGGTGTCATTTTTATGATGGTGTAATTCCTTAACGCTCATTTCGTCGCAAAGCAGTTTGTGAATGAACATCAATTCCGAATTTTTAAGGTGGTTAAAAAGAGGATCATCGCCCGACTCGCATTTTCGTACCTGCTAAGGCATACCTGAGATCTTGCAATTAGTATCTATTGTATTTATAATCCCTTTGCATTTAATACTCATTCATAGATTGTCTATATATTACTCTAATTTGAATGAGGCTTAGAATTTCAATTTATTCAGTTGTGAAGACTTTTAAACTGGACATTGAAAACTTCCCAAATTTTACAATTTTTAATGTGTTTAAAGTGAGGTTTGACTACAATTTGCAATAATTCGTCTAGGGGCATTTTCTGTAAATTCTTAAATTATTATATCATTAAGCCGTTTCCCTTTCGGGGTAGGTGTGAATTGCTCGGTGGTAAAGTAGTGATGTTTGGATGGGTATATAGGTGAAGGGTATATAAGTTTAAGGTATAGATATTTTAGATTGATCTAGAATTCTCGTGTTACTTATTTAAATAACATGTTCATTCCGCAACACAACCTGTACACAGCGGAAATGCGTTTTTTGTTGCGTTGGGGTCTCGAAAGACCCCACGTTGTTGTCGGAGGGTTAAATATTATCAACAGCAAGAATAAAATGTTTAAACAATTAATTTGGTTAAATTTAAATTATAATTAACCTCACTCTAATTTAAAATTGGACAAGAAGTGGACATTTTTTGAAAAAACTGCATATATCTAGCATTATTCTAAGAGAATATTATTAGCAATGATAATAAATAGTTTAAAAAATTATTTTTGTCAACTTCAATTAGGTAATACATAATTTTAATTGAAAATTGGACAAAAGGTAGAAAATTTTTGAAAAAATCGCGACTTTCTATCTCTATTCTAAGAGAAAATTGCTATGAACAATAATAAATTGTTTAAACAATTTATTTAAACATCTAATTTTCAGTTTAAAGCAGCATTCTTTGTATTAGAAAAAATTTGCATAAAAAAACGCAAAAAATCATAATTAGCGCCAAAAACTCGCAAAAACCATTTTTTCACTTATGGGGGTTTTTTGGGATCCTATAAAAAAGACTTATGGGGGTGATATTTAAAAAGTAATATTTTATTCATATTCCATGGCTAATTGTGAAGAAGAGTGTTGAGTTTCAACTTGATTCAGCTAAAATTGACGATTCTGAATAAAATTTACAAAAATGCCTTTTTTTCTTATGGGCAATACGTGTTAAACTTCATGATATGGGGCTTGCGCCACCTTTAAATATAATTTTTTCACATTCTCATTAAAGAAGGTATTAGATTTGTGTGAAATTTGACTCCCTAGTTTTTGTCAAATGTCCACGTTTTGAAACCTTCTGAACCCAAAAAACAGGTTTTCGCGAATGTGTGTATGTATGTGTGTATTAGGGTGGTCCAAAAAACGCTTTTCACCCTGAGGGAAAGGCCCCCCCCCCAAAAAAAAGTTTCCATTTCCGGAAAAAGAAAATCCGTATTTTTTTTTTCGAAATTCGAATATTAACACGTGCCACCGGGCACTTCAAAATCCCATTTAATTAACATGGGGAAATTTGTTCTTTATTAAGAAAAATGGTAATAATTGCTTAAATATAATTTCAGATCTCAATAATTATAGTCCAATATATAATAGAATCTTGGATTCTTTAATTTAAAAAATTAATAAAATTTAAATTTTGTGACTAATCAAATAAAAAGAATACAAAATTAATATTTCAAATTTGAAATTTTTAACCATTTTAACTATGTTGTTTTTGTGTTCTTATCTAACTCTTAATTTAGAAAAAAATAACAAATTTAAACAAATTTCTCTATTTTTAAAATATATTTATTAAATATAAACGCGCTAAAGACAAGAAAAGATAAAACTTATATTTATGAAAAAAACGGAAAGTGACTTATTTATTTTAATTAAAATAATAAAATTAAGTTATAAATAATTAAATTATCTTAACACTAGTAGGATAGGAAGTATATTCACATTTTTTTTTCCATTTAATAACATTTATTCATCGAAAATACTTAATCTAACTTTACAAAAAATCTTATCCTACTTTTTTAAATATAGAGTTCACATTGGTTGTAAAAATCTGCAAGTAATAGTGTTGTCAACTTCATCTACACTTGTCGATACATTTGTCATTGCTGATTTATTCAAAATCCATTTTGTGAGAATCATAAGGTTATTTACTGCACATTGCATACATATTTTTCTATCCATCTTTTCTTTTCTGAACCTTTTACATATACTGTACGGGCACTTGCTAATATTTCTCGAAGTATAGGTCTTAATTCTTCATAGGGTACGTCACGAAGCTCTTCGAGTTTCCCGTTCCACCTGTGTGTCGCCCCAGCCTTTCGGAATCACTATAGTTAAGTTGAAGTATAGTTAATTCATAGTTAATGTATAGTTAAAGCATATTTAAGTTATAGTTAAAGTATAGTTAATTTTACATTGAAATATAGTTAACTTATAGTTGAGCTATTGTTAATTTAACATTAAACTAGATTTAAATAACTTCAAACTAATATTAAACTTATGTATCAACTAGATGTAAGGTTTTTGAAAAATAAAGAAGACTATATGTACATATTATGTAATACTTTTCATACCATATTGTAGAGGAAAAATTGCATCAAAATAAAAGGAATCCTCTTAAACGAAGAATATTTTTTCCCCGGTGTACGAAATACACAATTTTTGTGTAAAATATATTCATATGGAAGCGAATTTTTTCAAAATAAATCATGAAAACCATGAAAATAGAGGTCGTTTCAAACACTCACTATAACTCAGAAATTAAAATGCACAGAAAAGCCTATAATATGGCTTTCTTTGTACAAGGTTGAATGTATGAATTTGCGTATAATATTAACATATAAAGTTTAGACTATAGCAATTAAATCGATGTGAAAAAAGGTAAATTTGATGAAAAGGAGCTTTTTTGGCCTTCTAAATATTTATGTAAAAGAAAAACAGAGGCTTCACTAACATTATTTCTAAGAATTTTTATTCAGTACACTATACCTTATCTCTTTCTACAAAAGCGAGATCCCTGAACTTAAAAATTAGCAGCTTTTTTTAGTTTGGTGAAATTTAGTGAATTTATAGACAACTTTGAAGATGGCCTCCTTTTTTTCGTTTATGACATACTTGCATGGTAAATAATTTCCCTAAAACTACTCTCTAAAACGAATAAATTCAAACATTAAACATTAAAATCAGTTATGAATTGCCTTTTTCATGCAGGTTTGAAACGAATATTAAAATTAACGAAAAAATCAAAATTAAAAAAAACTTGCACGTAAAGTTCTGATTGGAAAAATCTAATACAGTAAAGTCTCCATCATTTCAAGACACCATTATTTCAAGCCCCCCCCCCCCCCGTATACGGTTATTACAAATTGCGCAGTTCCGTCAACTCTCACCCACGAAGTAATATAAGGAGACCCCACTCCCGGAAAATTTGGACGCGTGGATTCGGATTTAGTTAGTCTGCATTGCTCGTAGCGCCTCTTGCGGGAAATGCATACATGCATACAGATCTTAATATCTGCAGGCAGAGTTTGGGAAACAAACAAAATTTAAAATGCTAAAGTTTGATTTTTTGTAACGGTGTAACCTGAAAATCGGAAAGAAAATAGAAACCTAGGAAAATTATATTTATATAACCTTAAAGCAAGTGAACAAAGAAAATGAAAACATAAATAGTTATTCAACATTTTTATTTTGTTTAAAAAAATATTTTTTCCTTCAAATTATAATTTGCCTACCTTTATTCTGGACTGAAAAAGGTTTTTTGTTTGCAAATCCAACCATTTTGTTGAAAATTCGTCTCTTTGGTTAGAAAATTCATCTCTATTGATAAAAATATCATTTTTCATCAAAACTGCAAATGTTTGGTTTAAAATTAAAATCTTTTTTGGCTTAGGATTCAAATATTTTGTTGAAAATTCATCTTTTTTACGAATGAAAATCTTTCTGATTTGAATTAAAAACCTTTTTTAGTTTAATTATCAACTATTGCATTTTTCGTTGCGAATTTATCGTTTTTTGAAAATTTAATTACTTTCTTAAAGGTTGAACTATTTTGTTAAAAATTCACTTGTTTGGTTGAAGCTTCATCATTTCAGTTGAAATATCATCTTTTTGGTTGAAAATGTAGCCATTTTGTTGAAAATTGGTCTATTTTGGCAAATAATTAATTTTCTTGATTAAAAATATAACTTTTTGGTTCAGGATTCAACTTTCTTGGTTGAAAATTAAACCGTTTGGCTACAAGTTAAACTACTTTGTTAAAAGGTAATTTTTTTGTTAAAAGATCCCTTACGAAAAAGTATGATAGGAAAATCATTATAGGCCTATGATGATTTTCCTATATTTTTTTCGCTATTATAGAATAATGATAGAAAAAATCTTGTGAAAAATTATAGGAAAATAATTACAGGAATGAATAATATAAAAATATTGAAATAATTCAAAATGTAGAAGTATAAATTAATGATTTATTTTGAAATACTCACACAGTATTACATGAAAAATTGACAAAACTTCTTTAAATATGTCAATTCTTTATGTACTTTTGAGTCAGTTGTTCAGAATATACATGATTAATTTATACTTTCTTCTATTTTTTGCATGAATTATTTCAATATTTTAATATTATTCACGTCCATAATTATTTTCATATTTAATTTAAACAATTCACATAATTTGAAATCTTGATGAACCTGGAACAGAAAAATTCGATGAAAAATCCACCTCTAGCAGGAATCGAACTTGGGTCTGTGGAGTGTAAAGTCCACATCGATGACCACGAAGCTGTCGCAACATGGAAATTCTAAGGTGGAAAGCCGTATTTAAACCTCACCATAAATGCCAAAGAAATATTTCTTCAAGTTGAAAACATGGATATGAAATTTAACAACATATTTTTTTAATCTAAAGATGTATTAAATCAAAACAAATTACGCCAAATTATTAAATAATTAATTAAAAGAAAATACTTTGTTGGAATAACAGTTTATTTGTCATGAATAATTTGATTCTAGTAAGCAAATGAAATATTTCCTTCAACTGAAGAAATAACTATTTATGTAAATACAATATCTTGTTCATCTAAATAATTCAAGTATGCAAAATCAATTGATTGAAATGCGTCCGAATATATTCCAAAAATCGAACTCATTAAATCAAATAAATATTTCTTTAAGCGACTAATCAGATTTCAATGAATCTAGACTTTTTGAATCAAGGAAATAATTTTTTTTAATGTAAGATGTATTTATTTGAATCAAGAAAATATAGCCAAAGAATTCATTTCTTCATATCAAAAAAAGATATGTGTCTGTTTTCAATAAAAATTACCTTGATGCTAAGAAATAGGATTCAAGTAAATGCATTTTCTTGGTTCCGGAAATTCTTTTTTTTAGTGTTGGAAAGAAAAATGCGATTTATGTAAAGAAATATTTGATAAGATCAAAAAAATATTTCTTTCACACAAAGAAATGTGTAGTTGACTTCTATAGTAGTTTCGTAGTTTTATTATGAAAATTAAATGATTAATTCTTGAGTTTGTGCAAAAAATTTTAATATGAAATTTTTGCTTTTCAAAAAAATGATCACTCAAAACAAGACATACAAACATTACAAGAAAATATAAAAAAATGTATGATAGTTAAATATTCTACCATATATGAATTCATAAAAATTGTACAACAATCACTAAAAATGTATTCATTCTGAAGGTTCTTTGTAAATAAGTGTAGCAAATATCGAAAATTTCGAAATCTGAGCTAACAAATCTTTCCTCTTCCACTCTATGTATCTTGGACAAAACAATAAAGTAGTCTTATCGGAGACACGTCATACATGTTAGTTTATCTAGCAGCCATTTTTCGATTCGCTGCTCACACGTAACATTATTATATACTGTTTTTATTATATACTTTAATTATTATATAGTGTAAATTATTATTTATGAAAAATATAACACGTATGTTCTCAAACATATGTTAATTTTTTCAGGCACTTCTCGTATAATTTGTTTATTCTTGAAGCTGTTCAACATTTGCATTAATATGAAATTTCACAAGCTTTAGTATCAAATTCTGCTAATTTGAACTACGAAGTTAAGCAGAACTTTTTTCGATTCGATGCGTAAAAGCTAAAAATTAAAACGCATTTGAATGCAATTGAAACATATTTGACCAATATTTTATTTTTTTTAATGTAGGTATACTGAAGTAAGAGTGTACAATAAGTAAGAGACGTACGCCAAAATTTGGAATAGAAAAATACTTTACTGAAAATCATATGTAGTTATTTGAATATAGTATTTTCTTTGTTTAACCAAATATGTCTTCGAAGAAATGCACTAAAGGTTGTTTGTTTAAACGATAGTTATTTAAATAAAATATATTCATGTATTATTTTGTTAAATATCCTTGAAATGTATATTATTATTTTTTTGTGATAATCGCGTCAACTTATAGCTTTGAATGAACTTTTTTCAATACCATAAAAAATTATTCACCTGCAAAAAATATTTCTCTTCCTGAATAAACGTAAAGTACTTGATACCCACGAGGGTGAATTATTTTTTATTATTACGTCTTTTTCACTGTAATAAATAAATTTCATTAAAATAGGGAAATATTCATCAACATACAATGTGGGACAGAATCCTGATAATGGATCAAAAATTCCAAGACAAATTAGGATTAGATTCTATTGCCGCTATTATAAGTTTCTCAGGTCTCTGAAACCAAATTCAATGTCTAGTTTCCTTACGTGCATAGTTTCTCGTAGTTCTCTTACTTTAAGATCATTCACTCCTCTAGCATTCCAAGTTGGTTGACCTTACACACCTCTTTTACTCTAATTTTCTTTCACTCGAATATCACTGTCACTTTTATTCGTCTTTTCAACTATTTATCTTAGGTAAATACATGTTATATAGATATTAATTCCTGTTATTTATTACTACACTATTTACTTTTTATATAATTTAGACTTTTTGACTCACCAAATATTGTTGACTATGCTGGCTTTATTTCAAATGCTTATGTTTTCGAATCATTGTCCAAGACTTTTACGTATTTTACAACGTTTTTACTAAAATATGTATTTCTTATTTATTTTTGATCATATTTCTTGTAATAAAAATTTTTCAACAGGTGTGACAATTGACCACACATGATTCGAAACGTTGCCTTTGTTTAAAGATCAAGTTCCGTTTTTTATTTTACTGACCTTCTTCTTCGGAGACTTGCTAATACATATTCAGTGAAATTTTGACTGATTTTATTTCAGAATGAACCTTATCTTAATGAAAACATTCCGAAATTTTAAACCAAAATTATATGATTATTTTTTAAATTAAGATTGAAAAGAAATCCATTTTATCATGAATGATTTTTGCAGAATAAGCAACAAATTGATTCACAATTCAAAAATGAACTTCCAAAAAACCTCACTTTTTGGCTCATTAGAGACAAGAATAACACAATGAAAAAAGAGGGAGGAAATGGGGAAAAAGTCAACCGAAAACCAGCCTCTCACTTTTTCCTTTCTCCGTCCTCTATACTACGAGGGGACCAACATGTTTCGAAGTCAATTTAGACCTCCTCATCAGGGATTATTTACATGGAATAGCTAAAGGTATGAAAAATCAATAAAAACTTTAAAGAAAATATTAAAAACAGTGTTAATACAAAATTTGATTATATTTAATGTCATGAATTATATTTATTGAGAAATTGATTGCTTTATAAAGAAGAAATCTTTCTGTTATCTAGTCAAAGAAAATTACTGTAATACTCTTATTATTTGCTGTACACAATTGCTTTTCACATTTAATCATTTCAAATAAGCGCGCCAACCTTATAACCAATTCGGTTGTCGACGCGATCCATGCAGTGAGAGTTGGGATGTTGGGATTGGAAGCACCGTGGACTAGACTCTAGAGCATTTTCGGAGTGAGTGAATGTCATAATTTTAAACTGCTTTTCGATATTTCGAACATTCGTGAAGAGTGAAGTGCATAAGAATTTTCAACGTCAAATTTGATGCTTCCAAGGGATTTGAAATAAAGGCGTAACTGGACGTTCAGCTATCAATTTGTTAACGTGTCGTGTCAAATTGAAAACGTGCAAAACATTTCAGCATTTATTGATGATGCAGAAAGTAACGAAAAGTGGGATATTGATTTCTGAATGCACTTCAATGTTTGAAATCTTACAATTCAGTGTGTCTCATACACCTTACTCTTCACAAAGAATAAAAGATGCTTCCAGAATTCATGTATTTCACGTAAATTTTCAGGTTTCATAGGTTCCAATTAATTTTATAATTCCCAGTCTCTTATAAGAGAGAGATTGAAATGAGTAGGAAAAGGACAGCAAATAAAGAAAACGTAGGATAATTAAATCGACCCCCTAAGATGGCCAGGTCGCCTTTCCGAGGAGATCAAGTCGACCAATATGATATGACCAAATCGACCCTTTATGATGATCGATTCGACCCTTTATAATGATCAGTCCGCCCTCTGTGATGATCGGTTCGACTCTCTATGACGCTTGAGTCGACCTTTGAAGATGACCAAGTCGAATCTCTGAAATGATCGATTTGAACTTCTTGTTTCAACCTTCTAGGGATAGTCGCTTCAGCCATCTTGAAGAGCTGTCCTATAGTTGACCTTACAATATAGTCTGGATGGACCAACTGACCTTTCATTTTTCTCCATGTTGGAAACCTTATATTTCCAACATGCCCAACATTCTTGAATATAAAAATTACATGCATTTCTAATTACTTCATGCGTTGGCCATTGACTTCTAATGTGAGGAAGAAAGTGTGAAATAAGGCATAGTGTTTAAGTGAAATTGTAAAAGATGTAAAGGGAACGGAGCCCTCAAACCCGTAAAAGGGAGAGTAATGAAATACAATAACTAATGAACATATTTTTAGAATATTTTTCCTGGATTCTGCCCTACGGTCAAACATGGTACAAAAAACTGTCGTGAAATTTCAAATAAAAACTGTACTTTGTATGCATTAATTTTATAAATGAAAAATATTAATACTTTTTATAAATATTCCTAAATGTTATTTGAATATGACACACATTGATTTTTGTTTAAAAAATTCTTGTACAGAGTTAGTCATTTTATAAATTGTACGACATTTTTGTACCAGTTTTGATCTTATGGAATAAATTTGAAGATTGAAATTATAAATATATCTTCATTAATTAGTGTTTAATTGACAATTATATTTTTTGTTGACATTTTTATTTGACATCTGAAATATTGAGAAAATTTGTGAAATTTTGTTAAGAAACATGTGAAAATTATATTTATATAATCTTAAAATAAGCGAGCAAAATACTTTGAAAAATAAATAGTTATTCCAAATTTTTATTTTGTATTCAAAAACATTTTTCGCCTCAAATTATAATTTTGATGCAATTTTCCTGTTTTCTTCACTAAAAAATTGTTTGAATAAAATTTTTTTTTATTTTGTCGAAAATACATTCTTTCCAAATTGATGTTAACTGTTTTTAATTAAAAATTAGAATATTTACATTAAAATAGCAATTATTACAGTTTTCGTTGAAAATTCAGCTTTTTTCGTTGAAATATAATCCTTTTTTGGTTGAAAATTCGACTGTTTATTTAAAAATTTTTTTGCTGTTGAAATTTTCATTTGAAATATCTGAAATATTGAACAAATTTGTGAAATTTTGTCAAGAATCATGTAAAAATGATATTTATATAACCTTAAAATAAGAAAACATAAAAACCTAAAAAATAAATGGTTATTCCACATTTTTATTTTTGATACAAAAATATTTTTCGCCTTAAATTATAATTTTGTTGAAATTTTCCTTTTTTCTTCACTAAAATTTCAACCCTGAAGGATGTTTCGGTACGAAATTGAGTCCTTTTGAATCCGAAAAACTCCAATTCATTCGCATCGATAACGAACCAAGTCAAAATCTGTTTCCGACTAATTTCGACCTTCTGGTTGAAAGATAAATCCAGTCCGAATGATTCCGTGCGATTACGATTGATTCTTCTTCAGTCAAAATTGGTATCTCAGTTACATTCCGGATGGTTCCCGGCGAATCTAAAAGAAATTTTCACTCTATCTGAATCCGCGTGATACCGACATATCATTCCAATTGAAATTGAATGATTCCGTGCTTCAATCAGAATGATTCTGCCCCATTCGGAATTGAATTTTCATTCCGTCTGAATCCGGCGATATACGGTAGCTCATTTCGAATGATTTCGGCGGTTTCACTCACGGTCAATATTATTCCTTAGCAAAGATTTTCATTCCGTATAAATCCATCCCATGACGCGAGCAGATTCTGAATGATTCCGTGCTACTCCCCCTTCAGTCTGAATGATTTCGCACATATCAGAATGAAAATTTCATCCTGCTTGACTCCGTCACAAGGCGAAAATTCATTCCGAATGATTGCGTGCCATTCAGCACTCAATCTGAATAATTCCGCATTGATCGGAATGAAATTCGTATTACGTTCAAATCTGTCAAATGACGCGAGTTTATTTCGATTAATTCTGTGCTATTCCGAATTCACTTCAAATTATTCTGCACTCATCTGAATACAATGTCCATCCGTCTGGATCCATCAAATAACGCGAGTTTATTCCGAACATGCCAGTCGTTTTCCAATGTGCTTCCGTTTCAAGAACGGTTTCAGCACCGTGCTCCTCCATTCATAGCCGGTTGATCTCAAACGACGTTGTCTGTTGACATAACTTTTTGCGCTTGCCGAAAATTATAGGTGATGTGCTTCTCAGAGAGCGTTTGCAAATCGCCAACGTTTCCCACCTCTTTATACCACTTCAACCGCTTCCTCACAAAGTCTTATTTATAGCGCGCAGCTGATGTGAAAGACATTTAGGGTGCTTTTAGAGAAATTCAACTATTCGGTTAAAAATTTATGTAGTTTGTTAAAAATTCCTCTTTTTTGATAGAAACTTAATCTTTTTAGTTGAAAAGTCAACTATTGGGTTAAAATTGTATGTATTTTGTTGAAAATTTCTTTTATTTTTAGGGTTTAAGAAATAAATTTTTTAAATTAAAATTTAACTATTTGATTGAAAATGAGCCTTTTTGATGAAACTTCATATTATCGGGTTGAAAATTCAACTATTTTGTATAGAAAATTCAACTATTTCATTTTTGTTTGAAAAATAATTTTTGTAGTTTAAAAATTTAACCATTTGGTCAAAAAATTATGTAATTTCTTACAAATTAATTTTTTTATAGAAAATTCATAATAATTCCCTATCTTGAGACTTTACTTTATTACTCATGAAACCTATTTTTTTAAGGTCAAGTCGAAGGCAACTGAAATATGTGCTCCTCCAGTTCATGCAGATCATATTCAACCAAATAAGTGTAAGAATGTTTTAAATATTTTTTTCCGCAATTATCTTTGTTTAACATGCACAATGCATGTTTTTTTAATTGAATGAACGAAATTTTTATGTAAATAGGGATTGCTGCAACAGTGTTGCCTGAAGGCGCATTAATTCTGGATACATATAAAGAAGCCCAAGAGCTTATCGACGTAGAAAGTCCTCGCGTGAAGGAAGAAATTGCTCTAGATCATCAGGATCACTTACCTGCCAAAAGGCCAAAACTGATCAGTGATGCGGCTATCTCAACAAGGAAAAATTCACATCCCGAGTCTCCCTTGTCTAATAGCCTTCGGATTTCAATGCAGACCGAAGTCAAACAATCTGCTTCAGCATCAGGCTTATTTAATGAACAGCGACTCTTTCCGAATGTATGTTAAATTGAGGTTCGATCAGGTAGCACCTCCACAACGGAATATCAATATTTCTTTTATGCCATAATTTTGGGCGGTAATGCCGATTTTTGGGCTCTTGTATTTTTCCCAAAAAACAAAATTTTGAGTGGAGGTGCTGACTGCCCGAGCAGCTAGCACCTTTATTGTTGTTATTGAAGCCGATAGTGCTTTTGACATTTTTGGGAAAAAATTTTTTCTTCAGAAAATTTTTCCTCAGGAAATTTACTATCGAATTTTTCAATGTTATTAATGTTATTGAAGCCGATATTGCTTCTGACATTTTTGAAAGAAAATTTTTTTTCAGAAAATTTTTCCTTACAAAATTTACTATCGAATTTTTAATGTTATTGTTGTTATTGGAGACGATATCGCTTCTGACATTTTTGGACAAAAATTTTTTCTTCAGAAAATTTTTCATAAGAAAACTTTCTATCGAATTTGTTAATGTTATTGTTTTTATTGAAGCCGATAGTGCTTTTGACATTTTGGGGAAAAATTTTTCCTTCAGAATATTTTTCCTCAGAAAATTGACTATCGAATTTTTCAATGTATTGTTGTTATTGAAGCCGATAGTGCTTTTGGCATTTTTGGGCAAACATTTTTTCTTGAGAAAATTTTTTCTCAGAAAATTTACTATCGAATTTTGGAATGTTAATACTGTTATTGAAGCCGATAGTGCTTTTAACATTTTTGGGAAAAAATTTTTTCTTCAGAAAATTTTCCCTCAGAAAATTTACTATCAATTTTTTTAATGTTATTGTTGCTATTGAAGCCGATAGCGCTTCTGACATTTTTGGGAAAAAAAATATTCTCCAGCAAATTTTTCCTCAGAAAATTTACTATCGAATTTTTTAATGTTATTGTTGTTATTGGAGCCGATAGTGCTTTTGAAATTTTTGGGAAAAAATGTTTCCTTCAGAAAATTGACTATCGAATTTTTCAATGTTATTGTTGTTATTGCCGCCGATAGTGCTCTTGACATTTGTGGGAAAAAATTTTTCTTCAGAAAATTTTTCCTCAGAAAATTTACTATCGAATTTTGAAATGTTATTGTTGTTATTGAAGCCGATAGTGCTTTTGGCATTTTTGGGCCAAAATTTTTTCTCGAGAAAATTTTTCCTCAGAAAATTTACTATCGAATTTTATAATGTTATTGTTGTTATTGAAGCCGATAGTGCTTTTGAAAGCTTTACTATTTTTGTTGAAAATTCAACTATTTGGTTCAGAATTCATGTATTTTGTCGAAAATTCGTGTTTTAGTAGATAATTAATCCTCTTGGTTCCAAATTTAACTATTTGGTAGAAAATATATGTATTTTGTTAACAATTAGTATTTTTTGATAGAAAATATAATAAATAAACAATATTTTTAAAGAAAAAGTAAAGAAATTGTGGCATTAGCAGACAATTGTGAGAAAACAGTGTCTTTAGTGTAATATTTTTCAAAGTAGTAGTAAAATAGTGTCATTGTTCAAAAAAAGTGTAAAATACTGTAAAAAGTGCGATGAGTGCGAGGCCTGCTATCGAATAAAAAAATCCCCATTGCTCCACGATCAAAATTGATTTTCACTTTGATTTGCTTTTCCTCGTAAACTCATTTTCGATCCTAAGTCTGATTTCTTCGTTCCACGTCACATTGATTTCGTTCCACGTCCCATTGATGAAAAAAAAATATAAAATTTGAAAATGCGACAATTTAAAGGTAATTAGCACAAATTCCATAAGGTTGAGAAGGCACTTGGGATTATTTCGCCTAACATATAACAGACTAATTGTTTAAGTAAGTTTCTGGGTCCTGTGAAACTGCGATACGAAACTTTCTTGTTAAGTTGGTTTCGCTATGCACATCCTACTAGCTCTCAAGCTGCAATAATTGCCTCCTTTTAAATTAAAACGCGAATAAATCTTGAATATACTATATACAACGATTCTGGTAATGACTCCCACTCCCAACTTTATTGAACATTTTGAGAATAGCCTTCTGTTCGAGAATGAATGGCTGAGAAATTTTTATTTAATTTATTTAATGTGTTAATTATTTTATATAGTTGAATATTATATATAATATGTATATATATACACATATATATATACGTTCTTATATATTATATTGTTGTGAGACGTGGCCATAAGTGGGATTTACCGCGGTCCTACACTGTTAGAAAAATCTGTACTGGATTTAGTATACATGTAATGGAAGCAAGAATGCACAACATGAAATTAAATTTTTTATAAATATTCCTAAATGTTATTTGAATATGACACACATTGATTTTTATTTAAAAAATTCTTGTAAAGAGTTGGTAATTTTATAAATTGTACGACATTTTTGTACCATGCTGGAACTTATGGAATAAATTTGAAGATTGAAATTATAAACATATCTCCATCAATTAGTGTTTAATTGAACATTATTTTTTTTTAGATTTTTATTTGACATATATGAAATATTGATTCTTTTTTTGAAATTTTGCCAAGAATCATGTGAAAATTATATTTATATAACCTTAAAATAATCGAGCAAAATACTTTTAAAAATAAATAGTTATTCCAAATTTGTATTTTGTATACAAAAAGATTTTTCGCCTCAAGTTATAATTTTGATGCAATTTTCCTGTTTTCTTCACTGAAAAATGTTTTGATTGAATTTTTTTTATATTTTCGAAAATACATTCTATTTAAATTGAATTAAACAGTTTTTAATTAAAAATTAGAATATTTTCGTTGAAATAGCAATTATGACACTTTTCGTTGAAAATTCAGCTTTTTTCGTTGAAATATAATCTTTTTTTGGTTGAAAATTGGACTGTTTAGTTAAAACTTTTTCAGCTGTTGAAATTTTCATTGACATACGGCAATATTAAAAAATCTTCGAAAATTTTCTTAAGAATCTTAGTTAGGAAAAATATATTTATACAAACTTGAAAATAAATAGTTATTCAAAATTTTTATTGTTTCCACAAAATTATTTTTCGCCTTAAATTATAATTTTGATGCAATTTTCCTTTTTTCTTCACTAAAAAATTGTTTGATTTGAACATTTATTTTTTTGTTTGAAAATACATTCTTTAAAATTTATTTTAACTGTTTTTAGTTAAAAATTAGAATATTTTCATTAAAATAGCAATTATTACATTTTTCCTCGAAAATTTAGCTTTTTTCGTTGAAATATCACCTTTTTTTGGATGAAAATTGGACTGTTTAGTTAAAACTTTTTTTGCTGTTGAAATTTTCATTTGAAATATCTGAAATATTGAAAAAATTTGTGAAATCTTCAAAAGAATTCAAAGGACCACAAGTGAATTCTGAGAATTCGTTTGAATTCTACAGAATTAGAAATACTCGAAGGTAGTTAAGATAATTCGACGTGTATTCTAAAGGAAAATATATTTTTTAAGAATCTTTTCTCTCAGTTGCCGTGTAAAGTTGCAACATTGATATTCACAACTTCCTGCAAATTTAAAATTACTCTTTTGCGCACACACCCTCATCAGTGATACATCGACTGTCGTCCATCTAACGCATGCTTCCGATTGTATAATCTTTAATGGGTAATTACTCATTAATTATTAACTTTACAACGAATTTTTATTATTATTTTCAACCCCATTTTTATGAGGAATTCAAAAATATAAAAATGTATCTTGAGTACTAGGACACCCTGTATAATATTTGTGCCTGGGGAGTTGTTTCCTCCTCGGATAAAGATTACTCTCAGTTTTTTTTTTTTTTTTTGCGAACAGATCGATCCGGACATCTTCATCCTTACAGAAATTCCGATAGGCGGAAGTTTTTAGAGCGGCTAAGGTAACCGCGGATGTCACAAATTATTAGCCTGATGGGGTTATGCAGAACTGAACAGCTATATGCTTGAACAGATACTGGCTATTGTTCTCTCCACTTGACCCAATCAAACTTACAATCCAGGTTACGTAACGAGGAAAATTTTAACTCAGCCAGCGATTGTTATTAGAATTATAGTGAAGTAGTACATTATTTTACAGCAGGCCACAACGTCATACACCTGACGCAAATAGCGAGTATATCAGGGTGGTCCAAAAAAGCATTGACAATTTTTTTTCTTCGGATTTTCATGCATATCGCCCGGAAATTTGTTCGAATTTACAATTAAATAAATTAATTTTTTTTTTTAATGATATATACAGGGTGTCCCAGTACTCAAGGAACATTTTTATATTTTTGAATCCCTCATAAGAAATGGAGTTGAAAATAATAATCAAAATTTGTTGTAAAGTTAATAATTAATGAGTAATTAACAATTAAAGATTAACCAATCGGAAGCATGCGTTAGATGGCATATCGTGCGTTTTTTAGCTTCAAATTTTCATTTTCGTTTTTTTTTTTTTTTTTGAATTTTTAAAATGCTATAACTGTTCATTTTCTGTTTATCAAAAAAAATACAAGAATAAATTGTTTGACTTTCGAAGTGCTAAGGATAGCTGTACATAGAATTTGTAAATCATGAAAAAAATTGTCTAAAAAATTTTGAAAATGCTGTAACTTTTTGAATTTTTATCCAAAATAGCTGGCTAATAAAATTGACCTGCAGTTTTCGCATATGATGTTTTCATTTCAGCAAAAAAATTGTTCAAAAATGTTAATTATTCGGATTTTTTAATACAAATTTAGACACGCTTGGAAAATTGGATTTTTCGAAATAGAAAAAAATTTGAATGCACAATCAAACCGGTTTGATTTCCTTAAGCTATCACAATTTTTAAAATCAAAATAACTTCTTTTTTTTTGCCAAAAAATGAATCCAAAAGTAGATGTCGATTCTTTGAAATTCGATTTATTCGAATATTCGAACAATTCGAATTTCGAATATTCGACTTGACTATTGGATCCATTTAAAAAAAAAAAGTTATTTTGATTTTAACAATTGCAATGATCCAAAAAATCAAGCAATTTCAAAGTCATGCAATTTGGAAGAATTAAAATGGACAATTCTTGAATGTTGAAAATTTGGAACGGCAAATTATTAAATTTTCAAGAATTAAATTTTAATGGTATATAATTTGGAGCTTTTTTCCAAATTAATGGAATTTGAAATTTAATTCATTAAAATGAAAACATTTTTAATTGTAAAATTTAAAACTAGCATAATTTTTAAATTATAAATTTAAAAATTTAAAAATTCTTTAATTTTAAAGATTTTCAATTCAAAGTTCTACAATTTTGAAGATTTATAATCCAATCTTCAATCTTAACGATTTGCAATTGAAAGTTGCAATTGAAAATTATTGATTAATAAAAATTTTAAATTACAAATTATTCAATTTTCAAGAATTATACTTTAAAGGTATGTAATTTGGAACATTTTTTTGGAATAGTTTAATTCATGTCTTTTGGTTGATAATATAATTTTTGTTGGTTAAAAATTCAACTATTTTGTTGAAAAGTCAACTTTTTTGGTCGAAAATTTAACTGTTTGATTGAAAATTCATCCTTTTGGATAGATAATTCGTCCTTTTAGAGTAAAAATTCATCTTTTGGTAAAAAAGTAATCACTTTTTGGATAAAAGTTAATTCTCTATATTTTTTTGGTTGAAAATTTACTAATTTTTTTAAAAAATCAACTGTTTTTTCAAAATTCTTCTTTTTGGATAGAAAATTCGTCATTTTGGATTGAAATTTTATCTTTTTGTAGAAAAGTTATATTTTCAAGTTGAAAATTAATTCTCTTTGATTTAAAAGTTTTTTCTTTCTTGACTAAGAAATCTTTTATAGTTGAAAATTTGTCCCTTTGGTAAGTTGATTAGTTTTAATTGAAAAGTGTACTGTTATATTTTTGGTTCAGAATTCATGTCTTTTGGTTGAAAATTTAATTTTTTTGTTAAAAATTCAACTATTTTGTTAAAAAATCTGTTTTTTGGTAGAAAATTAGACTGTTTTATTGAAAATTCATCCTTTTGGATAGATAATTCGTCCTTTTAGATTAAAAATTCATCCTTTGGTGAAAAAGTCATCTCTTTTTGGATGAAAGTTGATTTTTTTTTTTTTTTAAAGTTCAGTATTATATTTTTGGTTTATAATTCATCTCCATTGGTTGAAAATTTAATGATTTTTTTTTTAATTCAACTGCTTTTTTTCTTCAAAATTCGTCTTTTTGGATAAAAAATTCGTCATTTTGGATTGATTTATCCTTTAGTAAAAAAGTTATCTTTTCGGTTCAAAATAAGTTCTTTTTAATTAAAAAGATTTTTCTTTCTCGACTGAAAAATCTTTAATAGTTGCAAATTTGTTTTTTTTAAAAGTTAATTAGTTGTAATTAAACAGTCTACTGTTATATTTTTGGTTGAGAATTCATGTCTTTTGGTTGATAATATAATTTTTGTTGGTTAAAAATTCAACTATTTTGTTGAAAAGTCAACTTTTTTGGTCAGAAGGTGCCTGCTTTTCGCGGTTGGTATTAATGTCGCTTCCTCATCTTCGGCTGCAGCTTGATCAAGCAGCGGTTAGGGAAGCACTTCGGGTATATATCCATTCTTCGAGAGGTTGGCACGTTGATTTCGCAAGGATTGAATCGAAACGTGCTGAAGTTTCATGTGTTTTTGGCACGACAGAGTCCTTATACGTGCCATAAAGCCTCTGTGAACAGCGATAATGCTGGTATCGTAGCAGTCTAGTAAGTTACTCTTGAGTTGATTCGTCCAATCAATGTGATGTTTTCCCTGGTTCGTCGTAGTGTTTCCATCTAAATTATTCCCAGCACCCCGAACTCTAGGATGATCGGCATTTTTTGCCGACTCATTGTCGGGTGCTCTGCGAGTTCGATCGTTTCGAACCGCATCTACAACTTTTCGGTGTTTTGGTGGTGCCATTGTTGTACCCACGAGCAGCTAAGGAAGGGGTTGGTCCATCCTTGTAAAGCCCTGCGTGCTAGGATAAGGCTGCATACTCTGAGAGGTCGCCCGGTAACCCAGAGTCACCCTTTGAGGCACCTCACCCAGGTGCGATTCAGCTCTCGGCACAGTTGTCACGCCTCCGCTTAGGGGTTATTCCTTCAGGACCATCCCTGGACAATTATCCGCGACTGCTTAGTAATTATTGTAACCATATTCAGCAGAAACGCCTTGGTACAGGGACCCTCTATCCACATCCCGAAGACGCGTTCGGTGGCTTTGTCATAGGCCCTTCAGTTCTATTCTAAAGGAATCGAAACCGAAACCGAATGGTTGTATATAATTAAAAAATAAAGGTTAACAACCACCGCAGGGTCCCACTGGAAGCAACTGTCATCTAAATAATGACATCGGCTCTCAGTAGGACCGCGGTAAATCCCATTTACGGCCACGTCTCACAACCGTGAGATAGGTGGTTACAGGACACGACGAAATCACAACGACCGGTCGGCGAAACTTTCGTGTGTTTTGAGGACACGAAGCAACCCAAGAATGACAGCTTTCTGCATCCATCTCGCAAGTATTATTCATTTCAAATAATCTTACCAATTTATATTGTTTTATAATTAAAAGTAGAAAACGTCTTACGCAATTTCTAAGTAAAATATAAAGTTAATATTAAAATGAAGTTTTCGTATTTTATAGTATCTGTTATTTATAATAATATAAAATAAAAGCAAGGACAACACTTCTTGATAATTGATGAAAATATTATATTAATTTCAGAATGAATATATAATAGTTTTCAAAATGACTTACAGAAATCGATTTCTGTCCGATTTTGGATTTTTCCTGAAGAAAAATTCTTCACTCAATGTTAAAGAGTTATAAAAACGAATGCACTGTTAGCGTGTTTATAGACAGAAAGAAACAGTTTTTCCTTTAGTCTTCTATAAATTATATTGACTGTGATATTTTCTGTTCCATTTATGCCTTTTGATATTATTTGCTAATTTAATGAACAAATTATACAAATAAATTCACAATGCCAATGATTTGCTTATTGACTTAACAAATTGATGAAATGTTTATCGGTGAACATAACTGTAAATATAATTTGAAAATATATAATTGAAAGAAAAAATGGTCTACTTATATCTATAAATATGCTCACTGTGATTCAAACTCACAAGAAGAGGACGCGAGATGGGAATCGCCGATTCGACTGGCACTTTGTAGGATGAAAGTACATCAAAATCCATTAGGGGCATATTTTTTCTTTCGATCTGATGGCCTTTAGTTTTCGAGATATCGAAGTTTGAGTATTTGCGCTCGAACACTCGACTCGCCACTGCAGTGCAGGGACCCGGGCTTGGCGGCATCGGGCGCTTACTCGCAGTCCGACACTAATACTGTGATAAACGGAAAGTCCACAGGGTTTCTATATCGTCAGATATCATTCCTATAGAGTTTGTTCACGTAGATTGCGAATCTTAAAACGAAAATGTTCGATTACGTCAAATTTTTCAAAAATAATGGGGTCAGACAATAACAACAAAAAATCGTTTTTGTCGCTTTTTGGAAAAGTTGTTAAACACTATAGTCCAGCGGATAGTGACTATTTCTATATGTTTGTGGAAAACGGTCTGTAATTAGTAAACAAATTCATATTTCGAAATTTGGAAAACTGCGTTGCATTCTGGTCACCTTAAGGATCGTCTGTGAATTTTTTCATATTTTTCAAGACGTCCAGCTCGTTTTGGGAAGCCTCGAAGGTCGAGGCTTAAAAAAAGTGCCTCAAAATCCTTGTTTTTTGGAACGTTTTACATCAGCGCTATCGTAATATTTCTTTTAGAACTACAATATACATACCTTTCAATTAGGAAGACCTTAAGCTTTCACGTTCACGTGGCCAAAATTTTCTGCGATTTTTTTTTTTGAACGAGTTGAAAGCTAAAAAAGTGAGGGTCGCGTACTTTTGACGCCGACTTTAGTTGTCTTTGGATAAAGAGAACGCTTTTTGGGGTAAATGGAAATTTCTTTTTGTGATAAAAAACTAGTATTTTTGTTGAGGCAAATTCTGAGGCACACAATCCTGGTCAAAGTCAAGGATGAAAAAAAACAGTTATCATATTCTAGATAACTAATGTTAGAAAGTGATGAAGACGATATATTTACTAAATTGTTATTGTTATGTCAACATTTGCTCAACATTTTTTATAAATATTAGGTACATAACTATTTATCAGTTTTTTTTAATTTAGATTTTTTAACATAACATTTCCTAAACAGATAGCCACTGTAATAATAATAAAATTATTCCAAAATTACCAGGGAATATGAATTTTTAACAAAATATTTAGTTTTGATTGAAAAAATATATTTTTAACGAGAAAAAAACAACGAATTTTCAACTAAAGTTATGAATCTTCAATCAAAGAAATGAACTTTTCAGAAAGTAGTTCGACTTTCAAATAAAATTTTTAACCTAAAAAGATGAATTGTCAACAAAAATATAATAATTATTATTTAAAAAAACAAAATGTTTCAATTAAAAAAAAACAACAAATAACTGCATTCAACCAAGGTTAACGATTTTTCAAAAAAATGCTTGAATTCTCTACTAAAACAGATTAATTTTCCATTGCAATTTTCAGTTGCATTTTTAGACACGCGGAACACTAGGAATAGGATCGCCATCATATGGGCATTTGAATTGTAAACTTATCACTGTAATAAGAAACAGGCATAACTTTTTTTAGGTATGTTGATATATGAGGAGTAAGCGAATAAAACATGATAAATCCCTTTTGTGGAAAAAATATGTAAAGGATTGTTTTGAAATTACGAGGGCTCGGGGAAGATTATTTATTATTGACCCTTGGCTTACGAAAAAATTCTATCTCATTAAAATCTAGGTTGAAAAATGTTGTCACCTTCAAATTATTTGTAACTTCAAAAAAGAAAGTTACTTACCGCTCACAGCCTTTTGGCTTGGTTGGCTCGAAGAAGATTGGCCTGAAGAAGGCTGCCACCTCTTCTTAGGAGGAAGTTTAGGAGGTGAGTTGCTCTGCGAACTTAATTCTGTAAGAACGAATAGAAATGGATGTATTTTTAATTTGAAATATTAAAACTGAGAAAAACTTGCTACAGAATTTGCAGTTTCATTCATTCATGCCTATGTATTGTAAAGTTGCAGATTTCGTATCTCTGGTGCCTTCAAGGTATGCAATTGCCTAAATATTAGTGTATTCTTTGGAACGAATTTAGCATTATTTGTTTGCTTATTACTCACAGTGAAAATTCTGTGATAAATTTTGTTCCAGCAAATTTTGAGATGGGGTTTCATCTCGCTATAGCGTACCATTCACACTACCAGTTATTTTTTATTGCAGGGAAATGTTACCCTAAAATTAGCGTTAGATCATTATGCATTATTCGGAATGGATTTATCATTATTTGCTCGCTCACTACTCATATTATGAAATCCTTGAATTAAAATTGCGAGAAAAGGCCAAAGACATTGAGGAAAGTTTGCCCTAGAAAATTTATTGAAAGTAAACGGACTCTTCCGAAAATAATTGAGATTAAATTCGTATTTATTTCGAAACCACTCAAAAGTAGTTTGGCAAAGAACAGCAATTGGAATAGAATGCGGATTATGGCCTACGAATCGTTATTTGCGGAAAGGATGAAATTTTTCTGAAGTTAAAGGTTACAAATGTTTGAAAGTAAGGCTTTGCTTCAAAAACCCAAAAATTGAACCCCCTCTACTTTGATAAATAATTATCCAAATAAATTAATTTTTGGTGTGAGAAGTACTATATAGTAGGACTACAATTAGGCCAATTTTTAGCCCGATCGGACAACTTTCATTTTGGAGGTTGGTACACTTGAGAAATTATGCCCCAAATGCATTATTCGCGCATTCGTCCGCAAGGAAATTCGTTTTCTTC
The DNA here is from genome assembly GCA_011634705.1 of Andricus grossulariae. Taxonomy (NCBI): domain Eukaryota; kingdom Metazoa; phylum Arthropoda; class Insecta; order Hymenoptera; family Cynipidae; genus Andricus; species Andricus grossulariae. The sequence goes on from JAABKJ010075445.1 coordinate 220,008,539, forward strand.
AATGCCAATCCTTTCAGTTGGGAACTTCATGACTTTTTAAAACAAATTTAATAACTAAATGCATTGATCAGGCATTTGTTTTTTTTTCAACTTTTTATATTAGATATTTTATGATAATTTCAGGAAAATTCATAATTTTTTGATAAATTTTATGTTCTTTGAAACAAATTTAGTAAATAAATGTATTGTTGGGGCATCTGTCCACGGAAACATTCTGAGAAACTTAAACTGAAAGGACTGAGATTGAAAAAAGGAACTTTCTCGTCGACAAGTACCCAAATAATGCATATGTTTATTAAATTTGTTTGAAACATCATATAATTTATCAACTAAGCATGAGTGGTAATGAAATTATCATTAAGTTTCCAAGTAAAAAGACGGAGATCGAAAAAAACGAAGTTTTTCATTCACGGATAACCGTATAATAAATTTGCTGATTGTCTGATTCATGCATTTTGTTCATTTAATTTGCTTCTATAGTATGAACAATAATAATATTAACATACATTTTTTTATTATAATATTGTTTTCAAACAAATTTCTTGCAATATAACTTGAAAAAGCGTCAAATTGTGGATAATCGTAGAAAACATTCTTTCAACAAATAAAATTTTTGTTTATTATATAATATTCGAACATCTTCAAGTAACGTTACTTTATAAAACTTAGGCCATTTCAACCAAATGAAAATGCTGTTTTTTCAAGTTTATACCTTGAAAGAATTATTTTATAAACATTTTTCAGTGTGCTGCATGCGTCACTTTCGTATATATTATCAATATTCAAAAACGATTTATGTAAAGTTTAAATTTGACCAAAAACAGAAGTTACAATCTTAGAAGAAAAGTCCCCAGTATGAGCAAGGTGCAGGAACATCAATAGCATCAGGAGGAACAGCAGCATCTCTCGCGGGAATGTAAAACTCTGGTCTATCCATCGAGCCGGAGGACCTTGACTTTCAGGTGCATCACCAGGATATTTAATTACATTGATGGAGGGCGCTTGGTCCAGGAATTCGTGGAATTCAAGAGGTTTCTGGGTATTCAGGAGAATTCAAGAAATTCAAGAAATTCAGGAAAATTCAAGGAATTCAGGAGAATCCAAGGAATTCAGGAGAATTCAAGGTATTGAGGAAAATTCAAGGAATTCAGGGGAATGCAAGGAATTCGGGAGAACTCAAGGAATTCCAAGCAATTCAGGAAATTCAAAGGGATTTAGGGATTTTAAGGAACTTAGAGGAATTGAAGCGTAGGAATTGAGACAATTCAAAGAATTCAGAGGCATTCAATAAATTCAGAAGAAAGGGAAAGAGTTTAAAGGCATTATAAGAAATTCGAAAGAATTCCAACAAATAAAAATGATTCGAAGTAGTTCAAGGTCAATTCAAAGGACTTCAATGTCTATTTAAAAAGACCCTATTTCTAATCCTTAATCTGCTAAAATATTTTTTGATTTCCCTGAACACTGAGTTTAAATTCGACCAAAAAAAGAACCTAGAATCTTAGAAGAAAAGTCCCCAGTATGAGCAGATTGCAGGAACATCAGCAGCAGCAGGAAGATCAATTCAAGGGAAATGGGGACAGTTCGAGGACTTTAGAGGAATTTACGAAATTGAGAGGAATGAAATGAATTCAGAGGTATTCAAGTGAATCATAGGAATTCAGATTATGCAGAAATGCAGAAGAATTTGAAATATTTTAAAGGCATCATAATCAATTTAAAAAAATGATCGAATATTTCCTGATTTCCTTAGACGGTAAGTTTACATTCAACCAAAAAAAGAAGATTCAGCCTTAGAAGAAAAGTCCCCAGTATGAGTTAGGTGCAGGAACATCAGCAGGAGGAGACGCGAGTGTTCGCTAGTTGATAGACTCTCTTGATACTAAGTTCTATTTTCAGTGCAATAAAAAAAAAGAAACTTTATATCTTCAAGCGATATGAGTTTTTGCTACGGCTTTCGGTACAGGAACCCAATCGCGTTTCCGAACAGGAAACTATACTCGATCATTCAAAGGTTCCTTTGTCGGCGCAGGTTTAATTTGAGGATTATGTTTAGTTTTCTCTGCCAAATTCATGCACAGGTACCGCCACGATTACCCGTGCAGGTTCGTGTACAGGATCGTGTCAGGAACAGGTCCAGGATCCTCCGAGGTCGAATTTAAGGCTAAAATCAAAGTGTCAGCAAAAATGTCCAATCCAAGAACAGCAGCTGTAAAAATTGTTCTTATCAAGATGAGACTAATTTTTTTCCTAATTTTTCAGTATCTTGGTGGCCTAAAAACGTCCCCACAAGAAAAATTATGTAACAAACTTTTTTCTATGAATTTATAATATTTTGAAATATCCCAAAACTAGGCAAATAATGGAATAAATATTACTTGTTTGATGAAACTGCACATTTGAAAATACTTTCTAACCCAATATTAAATATATCAACTATATCAAATATTCGGCAAATAAATCTATCATTGTTATGGTAAGTTAACCCAATTTCTAAAAAATGGAATTACAAAAGAGTCCAGGAAAATATATCTGATTCTTTTCGAAAGTAACATGAAAATATTTTAATTATAATATCTGGAGTCTATATAATATAATATAATACAATTTTTCAATATCATGTAATATGTATTATTTGATGTTATAATTTTTGGCCAGTGAATAATTTAGATAATATGATGTTTATGTTTTTGTCTACATGGTCGATAATTATTATTTTGTGAATATTGATTACTCATTTTTAAAGTTGTGAAAAAAATCTCTCTAGCTCCACTGGGATACGAACGCTAGATCTTTCAGATCAGCGGCGCTAGAGAGATTTTGTTCACAACTTTGAAAATTAATATTCAATATTCACAAAATATTGATTATCGACCATGTAGACAAAAAAAGTTCATGTATTTTAACGCATCCTTATTGAAGAAAAGATCTTGTAGAATTCCAGCGGGGATTTCTAAAAATTTTAATCCATATTACATATATGAACGAATAAAAGTAATTAATTCACTACCTAATAATAATAATAACACATAAATAATCTACTCGGCACGGTGAGCTTCAAACCTCTCAAACCTAAGAGTTGTAGAACTTAATTTTTTCACAGAAAGTATCTTTCTGTTAATTAATCAGTAGTTTATAGGCAAATTTTTAATCTTGTTGACACTCAAATAGAAAATAATTACAAATAAATTTTCTAATTTTTTTTTAAAGTGTCTCATCGTCCCTTAGTTTGGAATGACTAACCGAATATTTTTTATTAACTTGGCTTGTCGAGCAGAATTTTCGGGACTACTTCATCTCCTTCTCCAACTTTCTCGATTGTCCAGAATAACCAGACACAGCCAGTTTATAGTTTTTATTTACTTAGTTCAGTTTTTCAGTATAAAGTTTGACATAAGTCAAGTGGAAAGACGCTTTCATAACACTTATGACAAAAAAACATTCTCTGCTATATAAAAACCTCCACAAAATGCAAATTATTAATTCATGAAATTTTTTTATAATACCTTCTTACTCATTTTCTAATTTGAAATGTTATATTACTTAAATACTTAAAAATAAAGAAAGTATTCCCTAAGAAATGTTGACAGCAAGAACTTTGGGGTTGAGAATGACTGAGACTCACCGTTTTAGACCGCTACCTCTTGATCATCTTATTACTTTAGGATTTTACAAGTTTGGTAATTACCAATTACTTGGATTAGTACGAATCCGAACGAAATTCCGAGGGTTGTAAGTTACTTTTGTGTACCCAAAACCCGTTCACAGTCCTTTAAGAATCTACATAACAATAAAATAGACTTGCCAGGGCCGTTTCCCTCTAAAGAAAATACAGGGCCTACAACATAAGTTTCACCGTGACGGGTCCAGTGCGATCCGTCTACAGGCTGCCTTAATTGATTAAAATCATAGTTATAACTGAAAACGGATATGCAAATAATCGTATAAAGCTAAAACGAAAATCAGCGACACGTTTTAATGTTTATAACGAGTAGGAAAATAGAAGAAAGTAATCTGTTGAAACTTGAATCATAATTTGCATTAGTGAATGTGCTTTTTTATAATATAATTATGATAAAGATTGTAAGAATATGAAGAAAGCAATAATAAATACACTTTTGTAATTTAAATTTTATTATGACTTTTATGATTCATTTGATAATGCGCCAAAAAAGATGTACACCTTCCATACTCAATTTGAACGAAATATGAGAAAAAAATAATAGTTAATTGTATAAACGATAACATAAAGTTCTTAGCAGAATTTATTGCTCCTCGAAATCATTCAATATTATGTTTAGTTCAGGAAATATGATCTGAAAAGTAATTTTGGAAAAGTAATTGTTTAAACAAATGGAAAATGGTTGATATATTGTTTCTATGCACTATACAGTAAGAAAAATAATTATATGGATTTTATTCAATTGAATTTTTTCAAAGATATCGAAGGAAACTGCCTAAAAAAATCAAAATTGTTCAAACAAATATAAATATATTATAAATTAAAAGAAATTTATCAAAATTATATAATTATTTAACAAACAGTAGCTTAGGATACCAATTTGAGAAAAAACTGGACATTTATGGGTCAATTTCAAAAAATTTTGAGAATAAACAATAAGTAATTGTTTAAATAATCACAAAATGTTTTTAACAAAATTCGCTTCCCCAAACAATGATAAACTATTACATTTCAATCAGAAAATAAAATTATTTTTTACATTTTATGGGAATAAGTAATTGTTTAAATAAGTTACATTTGTTTAAATAATTGAAAATGGTTAAAATCAAAGGTAAGGGTGGGTTAAAAATAAAAGTTATTAGTATGGTTTTGTTTCATAGTTAGTCCCCTTCAATCCCTAAAAAAAATGGCACGATTCGATCAAACCCTGAAGTATGAGTTCAATTTTTCGAAAATCCAAAATTTCCCCAGGGTAAGTAAATGGTATTTTGAAGTGCCCGGTGGCACGTGTTAATATTCGTGTGAAAATAATTTTACAAATAAAAAAAGTGTCGGTAAGGTAGGAAGCCCGTCACGTGACCCACTCGTCACATGGCCTTAAGTAGGGCTCAATCGATGTGAAATTTAATAAGCGTTCTAACGGTTTTTCAAAAATCTTTCTAAATTAATTTATTGCTGAGATATTTTTAGTGGACTAACAATTCTGGTTGGTACTGTGTCTAAACGGAAAGCGAGCTCAAAAACTGACAAATATCTGTGCAGAAACTGAATCTACAACTTCGTAAAGCAGAATCATTTAAAAGAATAGATTTTGCGTCAAATACGCCTTTGTTGAAATTATTTTAATGAATGAGTCTAAAAATACTTAGCTTCAAAAGCACAGGTTGTTTTTTTTTTAGCAAAATGAACATTTTGAAATCCTCTTTGCCACATCTAGAAAAGTTTTCCTAAAAATTGGGGAAAAAATCATAAAATCAAGATTAAATCCTACCCTTAAAATCTTAACCCAGAGCACAATTAAATATGATGTAATTGCTTAGTATTCATAAAAAATATTTTTTCGTATAATAGAAATTTTTGGGAATCCAAAAGTCCGAGATTGGTTGTTAACCTTTATTTGTTATAAGGTGCAATGTCAGATGCCATTGGATTTTATTGCATATCTAATTAATATTTTTTATGAATAGTCAGCAATTACATAATATTTAATCGTGCTCTAGGTTTAGATTTAAAGAGTAGGATTTACTTTTGATTTGATGATTTTTAAACATTTTAGGAACACTTTTCTATATTTGGCAAAGATGACTCGTGTGTATGTGTGCGTGACCCCCCGTGTGCCCTGCGGACACAGATCAACGCGAGAATTAAAGCTCTCTGCATCCATCTCGCCACGTTGTTCGTAAAGCTCTCCCCACACAGGTCCAACTGTCCGAACAATCCCGTCGTTCAGGATAGCTGTGTTACGTTCCGACTTTTATAAATTGGATGTTAGGGATATTTGGATGAAAATCATTCTAAATCAACTAAATAGAATATACATAAAACAGGCATGTTTATTATGATTTAAAATATTTTAAAACTTGGAAGCATTTCCGAAAATTTATTAAATATTTTGTATTTCTTTCAAGCTTCTAAAAGTCCAAAATATCTTTTAAAAAGGTTCGAATTTTTCCTAATATTTTGTAAAATCCTGTAAAATAATTTTTTTTCTTCTAGATTCTTTTTTGATACATCTGAAATATTTTTAAATCTTTTCTAATTTGCTTAAAATACCTAGGGAAATTTTGAAGATTTAAAGACAATTTCTTTACATTTTAAATGATTTTTCAAAATTTCAAGAAAAATTCGAGTTATCTGAAAATATTTTTAAGAATTTAGAAGGTTTCGAATAGATTAAAAATATTTAAAACTTGGAAGCATTTCCGAAAATGTACCAACATTTTTTTTTTGCAAACTTCTAAAAGTCCTAAATATCTTTTAAAAAGTATCGAATTGTTCCTAATATTGTGAAAAATCCTACAAAATAACTTTTTTTTCAATCTTCTAGATTCTTTTTTGACACATCTGGAATATTTACAAATATTTTCTAATTTTCTCAAGAATATTATAAAATGTATATTTATATAAGTTTAAAAACAAACTGATAATACCTGTTTTCTTGTAAGTAGTTTCAATATTTGTGTGAAAAAAAATTTAAATAGCATTCAGTGTTATATCAAAATATTGTTTTATTTATTTATATACAGAACTTCATCTTAAAAAATCTTTATTTCATTTAGAAAAGGTCTATTATATTGCATGCTTCATGAGGAACCAATTTTGGAATAGATTCAGTATACACTCGGACCGTGATTGAGTAACAATGTCGGTAGGTACCTGCAAATAGTATCGTTACTAAATCGGGGAAATCGAAACGTAAACAGTCAGAGCCGCCTGAACCATTTCTAATTGAAATGCATAATATTGCGTAATATACTCGACTGAGTACTCGCGCACTGCGGCCCTTTCGCGGTGAGAGCTGCAACGGTCTCTCGCCCTGCTCGCTGAGAAACTGCGTGGGACAGCATTTCTAGGAATTACTAAACCGGGGGTCACTAAATCGAGGAATCTTTGTGAAATCTTTGAAAACATTGTGCAATATTTTAAATCTTTAATATCTTTCTGAAATATTTGCGAAATCTATATATAATTATTGTAATCTATGTAAAATCTTTGAAATTTTTGAAATCTTTGCGAACTCTGTTGAAATCCGTTGAAGTCTTTCAAAATTTATTGAAATTTATTGAAATATTTTGAATCTTTGAAGTAATCTGAAGTAGTTTAAAATCTTTAAAATCTTTTAAGTATTTTGGGATCTTTGTAAAATCTTTGAAAATGCTGTGCAATGAATTAAATATTTGTGAAATCTTTGAAATACTAATGAAATTATTGGAATCCATGTAAAATATTTAAAAATTTTGTGACATTTTTGAAATCTTTTTAAATCTTTGTGAACTCATTTAAAATCTTTTGAAATTTTTGAAATCTTTTGGAATCTTTGTGAAACCTTTCAAATCTTTCTGAAATATTGGCGAAATCTATATGAAATTATTGTAATCTATGTAAAATCTTTAAAATTTTTGTGGCAGTTTTGAAATCTGTTGAAATCTTTACAAATTTATTGAAACATTTTGAAATATTTGAAATCTTTGACATCTTTTGGAATCGTTGTGAAATCTTTGAAAACATTCTGCAATATTTTAAATCTTTGTGAAATCTTTAAAGTCTTTCTGAAATATTTGCGAAATCTTTGAAATCTTTATGAAATTATTTGAATCTATGTAAAATCTTTGAAATTTTTGTGAATTTTTTTTTAATAATTGAAAACATTGTGCAATATTTTAAATCTTTAAAATCTTTCTGAAATAGTTGCGAAATCTTTATGAAATTATTGGAATCTATGTAAAAACTTTGAAATTTTTGTGAAATTTTTTAAATCTTTCTAAATCTTTGTGAACTCTTTTGAAATCTGTTGAAATCTTTAAATTATTTTAAAATATTTGAAGTATTTTGAAATCTTTGACATCTTTTGGAATCTTTGTGAAATCTTTGAAAACATTGTGCAATATTTTAAATCTTTAATATCTTTCTGAAATATTTGCGAAATCTCTGAAGGTCAAGTTCGTTAGCCAGCCATTTTGGATAAAATTTCAAAAAGTTGAAGCATTTTCAAAATTTTTTGAGACTATATGTTTTCAAGATATAAAAATCGTATGTTGGCTTTTTGTAGTACTCAAAAAGATGAACAATTGATCTCAATGACTTTTTTCGATGAAAAAAAGTTACCAGAGTTATATCATTTACAAAATTCAACAACAAAAATCAACATTTGAAGCGAAACAACGCACGATATGAAAAAGTTTGAGACAAGAAAAACTTTACTTTCTAAACACCCTACAATAATTTCATAACAACTTTTTGAATTTCCTTGAAAAATTAAAATAATCCTATTTTGAGCCCGCAAAAAAATAATGAAAAATCAACAATTTCCATTATTTGGTCGAACTATGCAAGATACGAAAAAAGATGAATTCACCAAAATTGTGCAGTCAAAAAAAAAAAGATCCACAAATTTTTTTATCAAGCACTTTTTTGATACGATGCGTAGTTTTTATTTTATTCGTAAACAACAACATTAAAAATGAAAAAAAATACTTTTTTGGACAAACGACACAAGCTACGAAAACCATAAACAGACAAAATTTGTTTAGCTAAAAAAGAGCTACAAACTTGTTATTCATAATTTGTTGATAGTTTAAGATCCAAAAAAGATCTTCAAATTTGTTATAAACTCTTGACATAGAAATATATTGAAAATAAATTTTTTTTTTAACAACGGCACAAGCTACAATGACATGTTATTTAACAAATTTTTCCACCTAAATTATATCTGCAAATTTGTTTCGAACCACTTTACGCTAGGATGCGAATTTTTAGTTTAAATAGTAAAAAATAACATTGAGAGTAAACAAATTAAATTTATGGAAAAACGACTCAAAATGCAATGAAATGTTCAATAACAAAATGGTTTTTTTATAGAATGCGCACTTCTGTTATTTATAGAAACAAGACAATTCAAATTCGTATGTTTCAATACGAGTGCATATCATGAATTGTAATAACATAAATTTGCTGAAATGAGACATTTTTCAGCATCTATTCCCTAATCCTCCTCACCACCTCTTCTATTGTCATTTTCCGTATCTATCTCTTGCTTCTCTATAAGACCTTCTTCCTTATCCTTTACCGCATGTTGAAAGACAAGTAGGAGGATCTTAAGGAGAATAAAATTAAATTAAATTCATTAATGGCAGAAAACATACAAAAAATCATTTAACATTATTCAATAATATTACTATAATATTCTTATAAAAATATTGTTTCTTCTTTTCTACGTGTAAACAGAAATGTTCAATCTTTTCCCCATTTACCCTCTTTTTCGTAAAAAAATGACCCTATTTTCCCTTTTATGAGCTCCTCTTGTGCGGTGAACCCTGAGGTATATAAGCAAGAGTATCAAGAGAACGAGGAGGAGACAAATGAAGAGAAATGTGAGGAGGAAAGAGAAGAAGAAGGAGGATCAGGAGATATATGAGGAGGGTATATAAGAGGAGGAGCAGGAGAAGGGGGATTATGAGCTGGATGTAGAGGGGATAGATGAGGAGACGATGGAGGAGATAGAAAAAGGTGGAGCAACAGGTACTGAATGAGGAGGAGGTGAAGAAGGGGGAGAAGATAATAAAAGGCGGAGCAACAGGAACTGGATGAGGACTTAAAGGTGCAGGAGATAGAAAAGGTGAAACAACAAGAACTGGATGAGAAGGAGGAGAATGAGCAGGAGATAAAAAAGGGTGGAGGAACTGGATGAGGAGGAGGAAGAGGAGGAGAAGGAGCAGGATATAAAAAAGGGTGGATCAATAGGAACTGCATGAGGAGGAGAAGGAGCAGGAGATAGAAAAAGGTGGAGCAACAGGAACTGAATGAGGAGGAGGAGGAGTAGAAGGAGCAGGAGATAAGAAAAGTCGGAGCAGCAGGAAATGGATGAGGAGGAGGAGGAGGAGAAGGTGTTGGAGATATAAAAAGATGAAACAACAAGAACTGGATGAGGAGGAGGAGAAGCAGCAGGAGATACAAAAAGGTGGAGGAACTGGATGAGGAGGAGGAAAAGGAGGAGGAGTAGAAGGAGCAGGATGAGGTATATATATATATATATACTAAATATCGAATGTCTTTATAACAGAATTATTCTGGGTGCAGCACATATAGTCGCTAATAGACAAGACCCACTTCTTAAAATGGTCAGGTCATGGACTGGCCACGCATCTCACGGTTGTGAGACGTGGTTACAGCTGAAATTTTACCAAGTTTTTGCTGGGAGCAGATGCAATTTTTGAGATTAGCACCTGCCTCTGGCGAAATTTTGCGGTCGTCCTTCACATATATTTAAAAACTAAAGGTTAACAACCACCGCATGGTCACACTGCCGTGATATATTTTCGGCACGCGGGTATAGCTTTAAGGTTACGAACCAGTGACAGTTTCGAACATCCGAGAGCACCTAACACAAGGACAAATACTTGTACCGAATATTTTGGGTACAGTCGGTGCGGCTCTCTTTCAAGTTCTTGATACCTTTCCTCTTTTTCTTTCTCCTTGGTAGTGATGTTGAATTCTGAAGGAGCCGAGAATTCGGTCGCGAATATACATCGTTTCTCGAAGTCTTGCAGACTTCGAGACTACTTCTGTATTCTTCCCCTTGCGTCAAAGAGCAGCCGTATTTTGTCGATCATATGCTGCTTGATTTTCAGCAGCTTTGACTTGTTTAGTGTGTGATCCAGGATCCTCAGTTCTTGGCTGAACTATCGAACCTTCTTCTTGAATGATATACTAGATGTTATTTAGTCAATCACACATTGAATACGGGACGCATTCTGCCTTGTCCATCCAATCTCCTTGTTCAGTTGATGCAAGCGTCTTTTGATCTTTTGATCCATCGTCGGTTTGAGCCTTAGATTCAAATCAGCTGAAGCTCTCGCAGCTCCATCAACTAAGCAATTGATGGTCCAGAGGTCGGATTCTTGCGAGATATCTCCACAAAGGGAGGCATGGATTTCAGCCAGATCTTTGCGCTTAGGAGGTACTTGCATGTAAATGTCCTATTTTGTCCTGAAATCGTGATCATCTATCAAAAGTTGCCTGCTGTTTGCGGTTGGTAATATTTTTGCTTTCTCATCTTCGGCTTGTCTTAACTGGATGGACTACCAAAGGGTCTTGCTTTTGTTGGTTGGACTAATCTACTGTATTGTCTTAACTAGCTGGATTACCAAAGTGTCCTGCTTTTGTTGGTTGGACTGATCTACTGTATTGTCTTGACTGGATGGACTACCAAAGTGTGTTGCCTTTTTTGGATGGACTGATCCATAGACTTGTCTCAACTGGCTGGACTACCAACATGTCCTGCTTTTGATGGTTCAATTGATCTATTCTCTTGTCTTAACTGGCTGGACTACCAAACTATCCTGCTTTTATTGGTTGGATTGATCTATTCTCTTGTCTTAACTCGCTGGACTACCAATGTGTGCTGCTTTTGTTGGTTGGACTAATCTACTGTATTGTCTTAACTGGCTGGATTACCAATGTCCTGCTTTTGTTGTTTGGACTGATCTACTGTATCGTCTTAACTGGATCGAACACCAATGGGTCTTGCCTTTTTTGGATGGACTGATCTATAGTCTCGTCTCAACTGGCTGGACTACCAAAGTGTCTTGCCTTTGTTGGTCAGGCTGATCCATAGTCTTGTCTCAACTGGCTGGAGTACCAACGTGTCCTACTTTTGTTGGTTGGACTGATCTACTGTATTGTCTTAACTGGATGGACTACCAAAGGGTCTTGCCTTTTTTGGATGGACTGATCTATAGTCTCGTCTCAACTGGCTGGACTACCAAAGTTTCTTGCCTTTATTCATTAGGCTGATCCATAGTCTTTTCTTAACTGGCTGGGCTACCAACGTGTCATGCTTTTGATGGCTGGATTGATCTATTCTCTTGTCTTAACTGGCTGGTCCACCAAAGGGCCTTGCCTTTTTTTGATGGACTGATCCATAGTCTTGTCGTCACTGGCTGGACTACCAACGTGTCCTGCTTTTGTTGGTTGGACTGATCTACTGTATTGTCTTAACTGGATGAACTACCAAAGTGTGCTGCTTTTTTTGGTTGGATTGATCTATTCTCTTGTCTTAACTGGCTGGACTACCAATGTGTCCTGCTTTTGTTGGTTGGACTGATCGGGAATTTTATTGTTTGAAAATTTTCCAATTCGGGAATTTCATTATTTGGAAATTTTATTGTTCGCGAATTTTCCAATTCTATTCAATTTTACATTATAAACTATTAGGAAATTTTATTATTCGGGAAATTTCCAATTCGGGAATGTTATAATTCGGGAATTTCATTATTCGGTACTTTTCAAATTCGGAAATTTTATTTTTGGGGAATTGTCCATTTTGGGAATTTTATTATTTAGAAATTTAATTATTCGGGAATTTTATTATTCGAGAATTTTCCAATTCGTGAATTTTATAATTCATGAATATTATAATTCGGGAATTTTATTATTCGAAAATTTTCCAATTTGGGAATTTTATTATTCGGGAAATTTCCAATTCCGGAATGTTGTAATTCAAGAATTTTATCATTAGAAAATTTTATGATTCGGGAATTTTATTATTGGGGAATTTTCCAATTCGGGAATTTTATTATTCAGGAATTTCATTATTTGTGAATTTCATTATTCGAGTATTTTCCATATCGGGAATTTTATAATTCATGAATATTATAATTCGGGAATTTTATTGTTTGAAAATTTTACAATTTGGGAATTTTATTATTTGAAAATTTCACTATCCGAAAATGTTATAATTCGGGAATTTTATTATTCGAAAATTTTCCAATTCGGGAATTTTATTATTCAGGAATTTCATTATTCCAGAAAGTTATTATTGGAAAATTTTCCAATTCGAGAATTTCATTATTTGAAAATTTTATTGTTCGCGAATTTTTTAATTCTATTCAATTTTATAGTATAAACTATTAGGAAATTTTATTATTCGAGAAATTTTATGATTCCGGAATTTTATTATTGGGGAATTTTCCAATTCGGGAATTTTATTATTCAGGAATTTCATTATTTCTGAATTTCATTATTCTAGTATTTTCCATATCGGGAATTTTATAATTCATGAATATTATAATTCGGGAATTTTATTGTTTGAAAATTTTCCAATTCGGGAATTTCATTATTTGGAAATTTTATTGTTCGCGAATTTTCCAAATCGATCATATGTAGATAACTTTCACGAACTGTGAAACTGTAAATCAACAATATCGTTCTGAGGTAATTCTTTACATAAAATAAATTCTTAACGTCATTTCAGACTGGTTGGAGTTTGAAAATTTATAAATTTAACAATTTTCATATGTGAAAAAAAAGATCTTTCAGCTTCGCTGCGGTGGGAATCGAACCTCACGTATTTTGATTTTCGGTCGAGTGCTAAGCTAAGCTACTAGAGAGGTCGAAGGCAGATACTTTTTCAGATATACGCTTTCATAGCAAGGAGTTATTTTTTGAATACAAGTTAAATTAGAAGGAATCTGTATCATAATCAGAGTTGGTAACGATCGATCATGTGTAGATAACTTTCACGAACTGCGAAACTGGAAAGAGCGAAGGAGAAATAGATTTTTTCAGAAATTAAAAATTTTAAATTTATAAATGAGAAAAGTATCTGGCTTCGATCTCTCTAGTAGCTTAGTGGTAAAAGCATCTGACCGGTAATCAGAAGACGTGAGGTTCGATTCCCGCGGAGCGGAGGAGAAAGATTTTTTTTCAGAAATTAAAAAATTTTATTTTATAAATTTTCAAACTCCATCTAGTCTGAAATGATGTTAGGAATTTCGGTTATTTAAGGAGTTACCTTAGATCGATATTATTGATTTTCAGTTTAAATGTTCGTGAAAGTTATCTACATATGATTGATCGTTACCAACTCCGATGATAATACAGATTCCTTGTAATTTGACTTATATTGAAACAGAACAACTGGCTATTAAAAGCCTATATCTGAAAAACGTATCTGTCTTCGATCTCTCTAGTAGCTTAGTGGTTAAAGCACTTGACCAGCAATCGGAAGACGTGAGGCTCGATTCCCACCGGAGCAAGAGATAAAGACCTTTTTTCACAAATAAAAAATTTTTATTTTCAAACTTTATTTTCAAGCTCTTGTGGGTAAAAAGATAAAATCCAATTCCCTCTCAATAAATTGACTATTACTCAGTAAATTTCTTTATTTACTTGCCGAAATATAATTTAAAATCGTAAAATAATTTTTGTATTCTGAACCAACAACATTGGTAATGAATATAACAGAGTTTTTATATTATGGAACAACAAAACTGGTGATGAATAATATAGAACAGAATTTTGATATTCTGGATCAACAACGTTGGTTATAAATATAAAAGAATTTTGATATTCTGGACCAAAAAAGTTGGTCAAGATTATGAAGAAATGTTGATATACTGGACCAACAACATTGGTTGAGAATATGAAGGTATTTTTATGCTCTCGACAAGCAGCATTGGCTATAAATATAAAAGAATTTTCGTATGATGGAGAAACAAAATTGGTTACGATTATAAAATAATTTTTGTATTCTATACCAACAACATTGTCTACGGATATAAAAGAATTTTGATATTCTGGACCAACAAAGGTGGTTAAGAATATAAAGAAATGTTGATATACTGGACTGATTTTGATATTCTCGGCCAACAACGTTGGTTATGAATATAACAGAATTTTGATATTATGGACCAACAGGGATGATGAAGAATAATATATAACAGAATTCAGATATTCTGGATCAACAAATTTGGTTATGAATATTAAATTATCTTGATATTCTGGACCAACAACGTTGGTTATGAATATAAAGGGTTGTTGATATAGTGGACCAACTCTCATTGGTTACTAATATGAAGTAATTGTAATATTCTTGATAAACAAAGTTAATTAAGAATATGAAGGAATTTCGACGTTTTGGACCAACGAAGTTTGTGAAGAATATGAATCAATTTTGGTGTCCGGGAAAAACAGCGAAGGTTTGAATATAGTAGAATTTTGATATTCTGGACCACAAAAGTTGGTTAAGAATTTTAAAGAAATTTTTATATACTGAACGAATGTTGGTTAATTGGTTCTGATGCTGTGGACCATCAACATTAGCTATGAACATTGAAGAATTTTGATATTATGGACCAAGAAAGTTGGTGAAGAATAATCTACAAAGGAATTCTGATATTCTAGACCAACAACGTTGGTTATGAATATAACAGAATTTTGATATTATGGGCCAACAAAGTGTGTTGATGGAAGAGAAATGATTGAATATGGTTCACGGAAGAGGGGTGATGAAATAGGGTTGATAGAAGAGGGTTGATGGAAGAGATATGATGGAATAGTGATGACGGGAGAGGGAATATGGAAGAGGGATGACAGGACGGGGGCCATGGAAGAGGGGTGAAGAAAGAGTGTTGATGGAAGAGAAGTGATGGAATACGGTTTATGAAAGGGGGGTGATAGAATAGGGCTGATGGAAGAGATATAATGGGAGAGTTGATGAGAGGGAAATGATGGGAGAGGGCTGGTAGGATAGGGATGGCGGGAAATGTATAATGAAAGAGTGTTGATGGAAGAGAAGTCATGGAATATGGTTGAAAGAAGAGAGGTGATGGAATAGGGTTGATAAAAGAGGGGTGATATAAGAGATCTGATAGGAGAGAGTTGATGAGAGGGCAATGATGAAAGAGGGATAGTGGAAGAGTCATGATGGAAGTGGGACGATGAAAGAAGGATTATGTAATAGGGATCGTGGGAAAGGAATGATGGAAGATTAATTATGGAAGAGATTTAATTGGAAAGGGTTCGCGGGAGAAGGATTATGGAAGAGGGATGAAAGAAGCATGATAACGGAACAGGTATGATGGAATAGGTATGGTGAGAGAGGGATTATGAAAGAGGCATGATGGGAAGGTGGTGATGAAAGAGGGGTGACGAAAGAGGTGCGATGGAGGAGAAGTGATGAAGTCTGGTTGATGGAAGAGGGGTGATTCAATAGAGTTGGTAAAAGAGCGCAATGGAAGAGATATGTTGGGAGAGGGGTAATGAGAGTGGAATGATAAGATTGGGATGATGGAAAAGGCATAATGGAAGAGGGATGATGGATTTGGGATTATGGAAGACAAATGATGGACGAGAGATGATAGATCAGCGATGATGGAAGAGGAATGACGACTGAGGGATACTGAAAGAGGGATGCCGGAAGAGAGATGATGAAAGAGGAATGTTGGAAGGTGGACGACGAAAGCGTGATAACGGTAGAGGTATGATGGATTAATGATATTGTTCTTTAGAATCCCTGAAAATCTTTACTTCGGAGATCTTAAAAAGGAATCAAAATAATTAAAGTCATTTGAAATCTCCTAAATACGAATTAAATTAAACTTATTCATTAAAGTTTTTTGAAAAAATTTTTTAAATCCCTAGAAATGTTTTAAATCCCTAGAAATTCTTAGAGATTTGATAAAATGCTTGAAATCATGTGAAAATATTAGAAATACCTCAAATTGCATTGAAATCTTTCGAATTGCTAAAAATGCCTGAAAATTTCTTTTTATTCTATTTATTTTAGAAAGTTTACTTGAAATCCCTTGCAATTTTTTGTTTCTCTCGAAACTCTTTATAATTCCTGATAATCTCTCAAATATAGTTTATATGAAACTTATGCATTAAAGTTCTATAGAAAAAACGTTAAAAATTTGAGAAGTCTTTGAAATCCCTTGAAATCCTTGTAGATTTAATAAAATCCTTGAAATCTTAAAAAATATTAGAAATATCTTGAAATTCCTTGAAATCTTTGGCATTTCTAGAAATCCATTGAAATTTCATTGCATTTCATTTATTTTCAAAGTTCACTGGAAATCCCTTGAAATATTTGGAAATCCTAGAAAATTCTTTGAAAACCTTTGAAATTTTTGTGTATCTCTCAAAACTCGTCAAAATCCCTTCAAATCCCTTGAATATAATTTGAACTAAACTTATTTACTAAAGTTCTTTAGAAAAAAATTTAAAATTCTTAAAAATCTTTGAAATTCCTTGAAATTCTTGAGGATTCCATAAAATCCCCAAAATGTTGTGAAAATATTAGAAATATCTCAAAATCCCTTGAAATCCTTGGGATCGAGAGAAATCCCTGGAAATATCATTTTATTTCATTTATTTTCCAAAGTTCACTAGAAATCCCTTAAAGTATTTAGAAATCCTACAAAATTCCTTGAATTCCTTTGAAATCTTGTATATTTCGTAAATGTACTATAAATCATTAGAAATCCCTTGAATATAATTTAAATTAAACTCATTCATCAAAGTTCTCTTGAAACAAAAACAACATATAAATTGTTAACAAAATAATTAAATTTTCAACTAAAAATAAAACGAATTTACAGCTTTCAACCAAGTAGTTAAATTTTTGACCAAAAAAGAATACTTTCTAACAAAATAGTTTATTTTCAACAAAATAATTAAATTTTCAACCGAATAGTAGAATTTTCAATAAAATACATAAATTTTTAACCAGAAAAGAACCATTTTCAATTTAAAATATCAATTTTCAGTTTAAAATATCAATTGTCAACAAAATAATTACATTTTCAACCAAGTAGTTAAATTTTCAAACAAAAGGATGAATTTAGATTCAAAAAATTAATTTTTAACAAAGCAGATCTTCTTTCAATCAAGTAGTTTAATTTTTGATAAAAAATATGACTTTTTAACAAAATTGTTTAATTTTTAACAAAATAAATAAAATTTCAACCAAAAATGAAACGAATTTTCAACATTCAACCAAGTAGTTGAATTTTTGACCAAAAAAGATGACTTTTTAACAAAATAGATTTATTTTCAACAAAATAATTAAATTTTCACCCAAGTAGTTAAGTTTTCAAACAAAAAGATAAATCTAAATTAAAACAATTAATTTTTAACAAAGCAGATCAACTTTGAAACAAGTAGTTGTATTTTTAACCAAAAAATATGACTTTTTAACAAAATAGTATTATTTTTCACAAAATAATAACATTTTCAACAAAATAGTAGAATTTCCAATAAAATACATGAAATTCAACTAGTAAAGATCAATTATTTTCAATTTAAAATATGAATTTTCAGTTTATAAATATCAACTGTCGACAAAGTAATTAAATTTTCTACCAAGTAGTTAAATTTTCAAACAAAAAGATGAATATAAATTCAAAAATTTTAATTTTTTACAAAGCAGATCAACTTTCAATCAAGTAGTTTAATGTTTGATGAAAAATATGACTTCTTAACAAAATAGTTTATTTTCAACAGAATAATTAAATTTTCGACCAAGTAGTTAAATTTTAAAACAAAAAGATGAATCTAGATTCAAATAATTAATTTTTAACAAAGCAGGTCTTGAGAACACAAAGCGACCCAAGGATGACAGCTTTCTGCATCTATCTCGTAAGTTCTTGGCATATTGTTGGCACGTGGAAATGGCTTCACGGTTACGAACCAGTGATAGTTTCGCACTTCCGAGAAAACGATCACAAGGACAATCACTTTAACCGAATATTTTGGATACAGTCATTTTAACTTCCTCTCAAGGTCTTGATACCTCTCCTCCTTTTCCTTCTCCTTGGCAGTAATGTTGTAGTCGGCCGGAGCCGAGAAATCGATCACAAACATGGTTCATGTCTCGAAGTCTTGAAGAACAATGTCAGGCCTCGAGTGAGTAACGGAGACTTTTGTTCAAAATTTGTAGTCCCAAAACATTGGACAATTCTCGATTTAATCAATTGACTCGATCTCCCTTCATTATTTCTTCACATCGGCTCTCAGAAATGAAGCATCCAGATGGAGTAATGCACTCTCCTCACTTCCGATGTTAGAATCCAGGCAAATGATCTCAGCCGCCTGCTCCGCGGCTTTGTAAAAGAACGCTCCTTTGCCAATCATCTCTTGATTCGTGACTATTTCAAGGAGAGGATTTTATTCATTTGCAACGATGTAAGCTGTACTTGAATGCAAATGCATGATCTTACGTGTGGTGATATCAAGGGCCGTAGGCTCGTCCTTCGTCCAGTGGAACATCCCAAACGAGTAGAGTATAACAGGGCCGGCAGGCATGTTAGTCTTAGATATCTTGTTCAATGCCGACAGATTGGATGACAAAATCTGTCGAAGGAGATGCCTGTATCTGCTTTGAAGAGACTCCTTTACTGATGTTACGTCCTGAATATGGCTTTGAGGCACGCCCAGGTATGTATAGGTCTCTCCAGTATTAAGATGTCTAAAAACATTTATATCCACAAGCTCAGAGTCCTTGGGAACGCCAACGACGATATTTATGGCAGCTTGAAGTTTGCCTTTACCAGAAGCATAGATCTCCAGGTCATCCATATAAAATACATGAGTGACCTTATGCTCGCGCTGGTTAGTGTCGCCACAGAGGTACAAATTTTATTTAAATAATTTTTATTTTATGTTTGTTCCATTCAAAGAATTCTCAACTAAATAATTGCATTTTCATATTAAAAAGAACAATTTTAACCAAAAATGTAATTGTTGAATTTTCATTTGAGAGAATTATTTTTGAATGAAAAAACGAATTTTATACAATACAGTGGAATTTTCAGTTTGAAAAATTACTTTTTAATTCAAAAATACGAATTTTCGACTAAAATTATGAATCTTCAACCAAAAAAATGAACTCTTAAGAAAGTAGTTTTCAACTTTAAACCAAAGAGTTGAATTTTCAACCTCAAAGGATTAATTTTCAATGAAACATGTAATAGTTAATATTTGATAAACAAGATTCAATTTAAAATCAACAGCAGTTGGATTGTACCAACAAAAAAGAATTTTCAACAAAATACAAAATTGTTGAATTTTCAATCCAAACATACGAGTTTTCAACAAAACAGCTACATTTTCAACCAAGAAGTATACCCTTTAAAAAAAATTGTTAAATTTTCGACAAAATAACTCACTTTCAAATCAAAAAAGAAGAATTCTTGAAGAAAAATTGATTAGAAGACTTTTCTACCAAAAACAATAAACTTTCAAACAAAAATAGATAAGATTTTCTTATAGTTTTCTTTAACTAACTTCGCATTTAATTGGAGAAACAAGAAAAAAAGTAGAATAGGGAAAATACTGTGGAGCCTGGGGTAAACAAATAGGGATTTTGTTCATTTGTAGACCCAAGAATAACACTTTAAATGTCATGTGATATTAAACTCTATAGGTATATAATATATATATATATATATATATATATATGTGTGTGTGTGTGTGTGTGTGTAATTTAAATATATTCCGAAATATTGTCTCATATTGATAAATATTCCCTCATATTCCTACATATTCCTTAATATTCCCTCATATTCCTACATATTCCCATACTCTTCATATTCTTTGCATTCCCAAATATTCCGAAATATTCTCTATATTCTCGGATATTCTTTAGGGAATATATTCCTGGTACACGAAAAATCACCTTGAATATTCTGAATTCTTTGAATTCTCTACATCCTTGGAATTCCTTAAATTCACTGAATTCCTGAATTTCACAAAATTTTCTTAAATTCACTGAATTTTCTGAAATTCCTTATATTCCTGGATTTTCAGAATTCCCTGAATTTTCTGAAATCCCACAACTTCCTAACTTCTCTGCCATATTTTCAATTCGTGTAAATTCTCTGAATCCCTTGAATTCGTTAAATTCTTCGAAATCCTTTCATATTCTGAATTCTTTGAATTGCATGAATTCCTTAAATTCACTGAATTTCATGAAACTCCTAAATTTCCTGAATTCCTTAACATATTTGAATTTATTTAAATTCTCTGAAATCCTGGAATATTCTGAATTCTTTGATTTCTCTACATCCTCTGAATTCCTCAAATTTACTGAATTCCTTAATTTCACAAAATTTTCCTAAATTCTCTCATATGTTCTCAATTCGTGTAAATTCTCTGAATTCCTTGAATTCGTTAAATTCTCTGAAATCCTTTCATATTCTGAATTCTTTGAATCGTCTGAATTCCTTAAATTCACGGAATTTCCTGAAATTCCTAAATTTCCTGAATTCCCTGATATGTATGAATTCATTTAAATTCTCTGAATTCCTTGAATTCTCTGAAAGCCTTGAATATTCTGAATTCTTTGAATTCTCTACATCCTCTAAATTCCTCAAATTTACTGAATTCCTTAATGTCACAAAATATTCTTAAGTTCACTGAATTTCCAGAATGATCTGAAATTCCTAAATTTTCTGAAATTCTTAAATTTTCTGAAATTTCTGAATTTTCTGAATTTCCTGAATTTCCTTATATATTTGAATTCATTTGAATTCTCTAAAATCCTTGAATATTCTGAATGCTTTGAATTCCTTACATCCTCCGAATTCCTTAAATTCACAGAATTTTCTTAAATTCACTGAATTACCTAAAATTCATAAATTTCCTGAAATTCATGATATATTTGAATTCTTCGAATTATTCGAATTCCTTAAGTTCACTGAATTTCCTAAATTTGCTGAAATTTTTCATTTTTATAAAACTTCCCCATATCTCAGAAGCAACTTTTTTAAAATAAATTTAAAATTATATTTTTTATCGCAATCCGCACCCTATTTGGAAGTCATAAAATTGAAACAATTCCAAAAAACGAAAACAGAGAATCATCAATTTAGACAAAGTGAATGAATGAATTGGAAACTTATTATTATTAATAACTTTGTAGGAATTAATTTTAATATATTTGTTTTTATCAAGAATTTGTTCTTTTCATTAAGCTCTTTCATATCTCAGGAACAAATTTTTGAATTTAAACTGAAAATTATATTTTTTATCGCAATCCGCAGCTAATCTGGAAGCCATAAAAATTGAACAATTCCAAAAAGCGGAAGCATAGGAGCTTCAATTTAGGAAACTTAAGTGAATGAATTCGAAAATTATTATTATTAATAACATTATGAGAATTAATTTCAATTAATTTGTTTGTATCAAACATTTGTTATTTTTATTGAGCTTCTCCATATCACATGAGCAACTTTTTTTATTTAAACTAAAAATTATATTTTTTATCGCAATCCGCAGCCTATCTTGAAGTTATAAAAATTAAACAATTCCAAAAAGCGGAAACATAGGAGCAGTTTAGGCAAAGTGAAGGCAAAGTGATTGATGGAATTTGAATATCATTTTTGATAATAATTTTGTAGGAATTAATTTCAATTAATTTGTTTGTATCAAACATTTTTTATTTTCATCAAGCTTCTCCATATTTCAGGAGCAACTTTTTTAATTTAGATTGAAAATTATATTTCTTATCGCAATCCGCAGCCTATCTTGAAGCGAAAGAAATAAAACAATTTTAAAAAGCGGAAACATAGGAGCAGTTTAGGCACAGTGAGTGAATCAATTCGAAAATTATTATTATTAATAACTTTGTAAGAATTAATTTAAATTAATTTGTTTGTATCAAACCTTTGTTATTTTCATTCGGCTCCTCCATATCTCCCGAGCAACTTTTTTAATTTGAACTGAAAATTATATTTTTTATCGCGATCCGCAGCCTATCTTGAAAGGATTTTAAACAATTTTGAGGGATTTTACGAGCTTTCAAGGTATTCTCATAAATTTTCTAGGATTGCAGGAAATATCAGATATCATATAATTTCACGGAATATTATAACTTTTTAATGAATAATAATCATTTTGAAGAATTTTAAAGATTTTAGGATATTTGAAAAGATTCCAAGGAATTTTCAATAATTTCAGTATTTTTATCTAATTTAGAAGGATTTGAAATATTGCAGGGAATTTCAGGATTTCAAGGCATTTTCGAGAGCTTTCAAATGTTTCAAGGAATTTAAAAATATTTGAAAATATTTGAAATATTTGAAAAAATTAAAGGATATTCCAAAGGAAATTTTAATTGATTTCATTGATTTGAAGGGATTTCAAATAATTCAAAAGGTTTTGTGGCATTTTTAAAAGTTCAAAGGAAATTTTGAAAGTTGAAAAACATTTTGAGGATGTTTAAAAGATTTCAAGGAATTTTCAATAATTTCAGTAATTTCATCTAATTTAAAAGGACTTGAAATATTTTAGGGTATTTGAGGATTCCAAGGCATTTTTGAGAGCTTTCAAATGTTTTAAGGAATTTATAAAGATTCGTAATATTAAAAGTTAAAGGATAATCCAAGGAAATTTTTATTCATCTCAATCATTTGAAGAGATTTCAAAGAATTTCAAAGGTTTTGCGGTATTTTTAAAAATTCAAAGGAATTTTTAAAAAGTTCAACAAATTTTTAAGGATTTTAAAAAGGTTTCGAATATTTTCAAAATCTTAAGGCATTAAAAAAAATTTCAAGAAATTTTGAAGATCTTTAAAAAATGTCAAAATATTTTAAAAGATTTGAAAGGTTTCGATATATTTTAGAGCATTTTAAAAGATTTCCAGGAATTTTCAATAATTTGAGTAATTCTATCTGATTTAAAAGGATTTGCAATATTTTAGGAAATTTTAGGATTTCAAGGCATTTTCTTAAGCTTTCAAATGTTTCAAGGAATTTAGAAAGATTTTAAAAGATATTTAATATTTTAGAGAGTTAAAGGATAATCCAATTATAAACGGGTGGTTTGTGAACGTTAGTTTTATAAACCTTAGTTATATGAACCTTACTTACTTTCATAAACGTTTGTTTTAGAAACCTTAGTTTTAAAAAAGAGTGATTCTCGACGAGATTCCTGATTCGAATAAAAACATTAGTTTTATGAACCTGTTCTTTATAAACAGCTATTTTGCAAACGTCAGTTTTATAACCCACAGTTTCATAATTCTCAGTTTTTATAAACCTTATTTTTATAAACGTTTGTTTTATATACCTCAGTTTTATCAAAGAATGATTCTCGACGAAATCCTCATTTCGAATAAAAACATTAGTGTTGTGAACCTCATTTTTGTAAACGGTTTTTTTGTGAGCGTTAGTTATATAACCCTGAGCTTTATAATTCTTAGTTTCATAAACCTTAGTTTTATAAATCTTAGTTTCATGATCCTTATTTTCATAAACGTTTGTTTTATAAAATTTTGTTTCATAAACCTTTGTTTTATAAACCTTAGTTTTATTAAAGAGTCATCCTCGACGAGGTTGCCATTTCCAATATAAACCTTAGTTTTATCAACCTTGTTTTTTATGAACGGCAGTTTTGTGAATTTGAGTATTATAAACATTAGTTTTATTGACCTTAGTTTTATAAACCATAGTTTTAGTAAAGATTATTATATAAACGTCAATTTTACAACGCTTAGTTTTATTAATCTTAGTTTTATGTACCTTATTTTTATACACGTTTATTTTATAAACGTTTGTTATATAAACCTGTATTTTATGAACGGCTGTTTTGTGAACGTTAGCTTTATAAAACTCAGTTCTATAAATCTTAGTTTTATAAGGCTTAGTTTTATAAACCTTAGTTTTATTAAAGAGTGATTCCTGTTGGGATTCTCATTTCTAATATCAATCTTAGTTTTATTAATCTTGGTTTGATAAACCTTAGTTTTGATCAAGAGTTATTCCCGACGAGATTCCCATTTCGAATAAAAACATTAGTTTTATGAACCTTAGTTTTATAAATTTTAGTTTTATTAGAGAGTGATTCATGATGAATATTTGGTGAATAATTTAACAAGTTCGTTAAAAAGTGTTACTATTTGGTTGAATATTTAACTATTCCGTAAAAAATTTACTTTTTATTTAAAATTTATATTTTGGTGTCAAAAAGTCAAGTCGAATCTTTTTTTGATTGAAACTAAACTATTTTTTTATCATTTGTGTCTTTTATTTAAAAATGTATCTGACTATTTCGTAAAAAATTCACTTCTTCAAAATTTATATTTTGGCGTTGAAAATTTTTTATGAAATCTTCTCTGGATGCCAATTCAACCATTTTTTTGTTGTTGATAATTTGTCTTTTTAATTTAAAAATTCATCTGTTTCAGTAGAAATTTCATCTTCATTGGATAAAAGTTCAAATATTTGGTTGAAAATTTAAAAATGTTGTTAAAAAGACATCCTTCTTGGTTAAAAATTTAACTGTTTGGTTAAAAATTCTTCTTTTCCGGTTGAAAATTCAAGTATCTTCGTAGAAAATTTACTTGTTCTTTAAAACTCATATTCTGATGTTGAAAAATTAAACTAAAATTATTTTTGGATGAAAACTAAAATTTTGTTTTTTCGATTCGAAAATGTATGTTTTAGTAGAAATTACATCTTTATTAGGTAAAAATGCTTGTGTTTGATTGAAAATTAATCTTTTTTGCTTGAAGATTCAACAATTTTGTTGAGAAATTTTGGTTGAACCACGTTGTTAAGAAATCATTTTGTTGTTGAAGATTCATATTTTTTCTTGAAAATTCATCTCTTTGGCTTGAAATTCAACTATTTTCTTGAAAACTGATTTTTTTAAATTGAAAATTCTATTATATAGGAGAACTTTTTTTTCTTCCATAAGAAAAAAATCTTCCTTTGTTGAAAATCGTCTCTTTCGTTTTAAAATTTATTTCTCAAAATGAAATTTCATTTTTTGGTTATCATTACTACACACACACACAATTATCTTATTTTAAAAACTCTTAATTTGAAACGAATTTAAATAAAAATAATTCAACTTGACAGGCTTTAGTATTTAATTTTTTTCGAAATTCAAAGAAGAAAATTCAACTATTTCTATGAAAATTGACTTTTTTTTGTTTAGAATTGATATTTTCAGTATAAATAATCATCTATTTGGGTGAAAATTAATTTATTTTGACAAAAATTTAACTATTTTGGTGGAAAGTCCAAATTTGGAGGAAAATTCATTTTATTGTTGGAAATTTAACTTATTTCTTCGGAAATTGTGGAAAGTTCAACTGTTTGGTTGAAAATTAAATTTTTTGGCTGAAATTTTACTCTTTTGTTGAAAATTCGTATTATTGGTTGGAAAATCGTGAAAAATTAAACTATTTGCTTAAAAATGTACTTTTTTGTTAAAGTTAATATTTCCTGTACAAATATACAACCATTTGGTTGAAAATTAACTTTTTTGTTGACAATTAATATTTCCGGTATAAATATTTAACCGTTTGGTTGAAAAGTCATTTATTATGTTAAAAATTGATCTATTTTGGTAAAAAGTCCAAAGGTTGAATATCAATTTTACTGTTAAAAATTTAACTTTTTGTCAGAAATTTACCTCTTTTGTTGCAAGTTCGTCTTTTTCATTGGAAAATCGTAAAAAATTCAACAATTTGGTTGAAAATTCATTCATTTGGTTGAAAATTCAACTATTGTAGTAGAAAGTCCAAATTTGGCTGAAAATTAATTTTATTGTTGGTAATTTAATTTTTTTGTCGGAAATTTATCTCTTTTGCTGAAAAGTCGTCTTTTTCGTCGGGAAATCGTAGAAAATTGAAATGTTTGGTTAAAAAGTAACTTTTTGTTGAAAATTAAAATTTCCGGTATAAATATTCAACCATATGGTTGAAAATTCATTTATTTTATTAAAAATTCAACTATTGTGGTAGAAAGTCCATATTAGGCTGAACATCATTTTATTGTTGGAAATTTAGCTTTTTGTCAAAAATTTAACTCTCTTGTTCAAAATTTTTCTTTTTGGTTTAAAAATCGTAGAAAATTCAAGTATTTGCTTAAAAATGGACTTTTTTGTTGAAAATTAATATTTGGTTGAAAATTCATTTATTATGTTAAAAATTTCTAATACAATGCAGGTCATGTAAACCCTTAGGGAACACATTAGGAATAAAATAGAAAAAATTTCTAATATTTTTGAATTTCATCAAATGTTCTAAGTTTATAAAATTATCATTATTTCTAAAATGTAAAAAAATTTGAATTATCAAAATTTCTAAAAAAATTTAATTTTTTAAAATGATAAAAAAATTTTTAATTTCTAAAATTTTTAAATTTATAAAATTATTCGAATTTTTAAAATTATTCAAATTTCCAAAATTATCCAAATTTTTTATATTATCAAAATTTTCAAAATTTCTAAAATGTTCAAAATTTATGAGATTTTCAAAATTTATAAAATTAGAAATACGTCTTAAATTTTCAGCATTTATAAAATTACCATTTCTGGCATTTCTAAAATTTTCAAAATGTCTAAAATATCTGAAATTTTCAAAATTACAAAAATGATTTAAAATGGTGTAATTCTCAAAATATTTAAAATTATGAAAACATCTCTAATTTTCAAAATTTATAAAATTACGAACATTTCTAATGTTTTCACATTTTCGATGCTTCTTAATTTTTCAAAATTTGTGAAATTATCAAAATTATCAAAAGTTCTGAACTTTATAAAATGTTCAAATTTTTTAAAATTTATAAACTTATCAAAATTTGTAATAGAATGGAGCTCATATAAGCCCTTAGGGAACATATTATGAATAAATAAGAAGAAATTTCTAATATTTATGAATTTTATCAAATGTTCTAGATTTCTAAAATTATTTAAATTTCTAAAATTATCATCATTTCTAAAATGTTCAAAAAATTTCAAATTAGCAAAATTTCTTAAGTATTCAAAATTTATAAAACTTTCAAAATTTCTAAAATTATAATAACGTCACAATTTTTTTTAATTTATAAAATTACCAATTTCAAAGTTTCTAAATATTTCAAAATTCTAAATTTTTCAGAATTTATTAAATTTCTTTAAAACTCTCAAATTTTCAAAAGTTCTTATGTTTTCAAAATCTATAAACTTATCAAAATTTCTAATACAGTGCAGGTCGTTCAAATATGAACTATTATATTTTTCGTTGAGAATTCATCTTTTTGGTTAAAAATTTTATTTTGTTGTTGAAAAAGTGTCTTTTTTTGTTGAAAATTCATCCCTTTGGTACAAATTAAAACTTTTTTTGTTTATAACTCAACTGCTCATCTTTTTCAGTTTAATTCAATTGCTTTTTATTTAAAATCAAGTTTTTAAAATTAAAATACCAACTATTATATTTTTCGACGAGAATTCATCTTTTTGATTGCAATTTTGTTGAAAATTCCCTGGTTTTGGTTGAAAATTTTTTTTTAAGCTGCAAATTCAACTATTTAGTTAAAAATTCATATCTTTTGATAAGAATTTAAACGTTTCATGACCTAAAATGCAATCTTTTTTAGTTCAATTCGAATGCTTTTTATTGAAAATCAAAATTTTTTATGTGAAATATCAACTATTACATTTTTCGTTGAGAATTCATCTTTTTGATTGAAAATTTGAATATTTTGTTGAAAATTTTCTGTTATGGGTAGAAAATTAAATTTTTTGAAAGTTAAAAATTCAACTATTCAGTTAAAAATTCATCTCTTTTGGTATAAACTAAAACTTTTTTTAATTTCTAATGCAACTGTTCATCTTTTTTAGTTTAATTGAAATGATTTTTCTTTAAACTCAATTTTTTTTAGTTGAAATATCAACTATTATATTTTTCGTTGAGAATTCATCTTTTTGCTTAAAAATTAAATTTTGTTGTTTAAAAATTGTCTTTTTTTGGTTGAAAATTCATCCCTTTAATACAAATTAAAACTTTTGTTTGTTTATAATGCAACTGTTCATTTTCTTTAATTTAATTCTACGGCTTTTTATTTAAAATCAAATTTTTTAGTTGAAGTATAAATTATTATATTTTTCGTTGAGAATTCATCTTTTTATTGAAAATTTGAATATTTTGTTGAAAATTCCCTGTTTTTGGTTGAATTTTTTTTTTAAGCTGCAAATTCAACTATTTAGTTAAAAATGCATCTCTTTTGATAAGAATTTAAACGTTTCTTGGCCTAAAATAACAAAAAAATAAATTTTTTAACTAAAATGAAGAATCTTCTACCAAACAAAAAACATGATCAACTAAAACGATGATTTTTTAACTAAAATAAATCTTCAGTCAAAAAATTAAATTTTTTAACTAAAATGAATCTTCGACCAAAAAAATACATTTTTGAACTAAAATAGAGAATCTTCAATCAAAAAGAAAGAGAAGTTAACCAAATAGCTCAATTTTGAACTAAAGATATGATTTTTTAACTAAAATGAAGAATCTTCAACCAAATGAAAAAACATGGTCAACTAAAAAGTCGATTTTGTAACGAAAATTAATCTTCAACCAAAAAAATAAATTTTTCAACTAAAATAAAGAATCCTTAACCAAAAAAATATATTTTCAACCAAACAGTACAATTTTTAACTAAAAAGGTGATTTTTCAACTAAAATGAAGAATCTTCAACCAAAAAAATAAAAATTCGACCAATTAGTTCAATTTTCAAACTAAAGATATAATTTTCTAACTGAAATGAAGAATCTTCAAACAAAAAAATCAATTTCTAACTAAAATGAATCTTCAACAAAAAAAATACATTTTTGAACTAAAATGAAGAATCTTCAATAAAAAAAAAAAAAAATTTCAATCAATTAGTTCAATTTTCATCTAAAATGAAGAATCTTCAATAATAAAAAAATAAATTTCAACCAATTAGCTCAATTTTCATCTAAAGAGATGATTTTTTAACTAAAATGAAGAATTTTCAGACAAAAAATTCAATTTTTCAACTAAACTGAAAAATCTACAACAACGAAAAAAATATTCGACCAAGTAGTTCAATTTTCTACTAAAGAGATGATTTTTCAACTAAAATGAAGAATCCTTAACCAAAAAATTTATTTTATAATTAAAATGAAGAATCTTCAACAAAAAAAAACAACAATTTTTCAACTAAAATGAATGTACAACCAAAAAAATAAATATTCGACCAATTAGTTCAATTTTCAAATTAAAGATATAATTTTCTAACTGAAATAAAGAACCTTTAAACAAAAAAATCAATTTCTAATAACCCGAAAAAATCGAAGTTTCAATAAAATAGTTAAATTTCCAACCAAAGAGAAGAATTTTCAACTAAAAAAAAATACATTTTCAACCTAAAATTGAATTTTCATCTAAAAAAGATAAATTACAAAACAAAAATTGAATAGGTCAATTTTCAGTTAAAAATTTAATTTTCAACCAAAAACAAACAAATTTTCAACTAAATAGTTAAATTTTCAACTAAAAAAGATAAATTTTCAACCAAAAATTAAATAGTTTAATTTTCAGTTAAAAAATTAATTTTCAACAATAAAAAAATGAATTTTCCACAAAAATGGTACAATTTTCACATAATACTTAAGTTTTCAACCAGAAAAGATTATTTTTCAACCAATCAAAAAAGAAAAAAAACTTCGACGAAATTATTTAATTTTCATTAATTTTGTTAAAAATTATTTTTTGGTAAAAAAAATCTGTTTGCTTGAAACTTTATCTTTTTGATTGAAAATTGAACTATTTTCTTAAAAATTTTTATTATTTTCTTGAAAATTCGTTTCAGATTATGTAAAAAATTAATTTTTTAAATTGAAAAATTAAATAATTCATTTTTGATTGTGAATTTACCTTTTTCAGTTAAAAATACAACTATTTGGTTGAAAATTGATTTACTTTGTTACAAATTTATCTTTTTTGGTACAAAATTAATCTTATCAACTGGAACTATTTTGTTGAAAATTCATGTATTTTGTTAAAAATGTGTCTTTTTTTGTAGAAAATCAATCTTCTTAGCTACAAATTTAACCAATCCATTTTCGATAAAAAAAATGATCGTTTTAAGTTGAAAATTCAACTATTGAAATTGTCATTGAGAATTCATTTTATTTAATTTAAAAATTCAATTGTTTGGTTAAAAGTGGAACTATTTTGTTAAAAATTCATTTTTTTGTTGAAAAGTTGAACCAATTGGTTGTAAATCGTTTTTTGGTTGAAATTTTAATTTTTAACTGAAAATTCAACTATTCCAATTGAAGATTCATCATTTTAGTTGAAAATTCATCTCTTTCGTTGATAAATGTCCAAATGATGGGCTTATCTGTAGCTATCAAGTAGTTAGAATATGGACTCATAGTATTCCAATACTATCTGTATCAAATATAAGTTGACATATTAAAATTAGCATTAGGAATGTATTGATTTTATAGTTTTTGTGTCAAATACACTTTATAATAAATTTTTGACATATTTTAAAACCATGACATTTTTCAATTTAAAATAGATTAATTGTAAATGACATTCTATAAGGTTATATTAATTCTCATTTCAATACTCGTGCTTGATAATTGGGTTATACAGACGCTTTTCTTTAATGTGCTTCAAACGAGTCGATTTTTAGAATAATACAAAATAGGGCTACAAGGATAAATTGTTTGATGTAATATTTTTACCACACAATCTAAAGGCTTATAAAACAACTGCGAGAACATTTTTCGAAAAAAGTGCTCTGATCATGCACATGTGTAAGCCTTTAAATTATGTGGTAAAAATATTTCATCAAACCGTTCATCCTTGCAGCCGGAATATAAGAAGTAGGGATGTTTTTCAATATGATGTTAATTAAAAAAAAAATAAGTTTTTTTTAATTTACTGAACATAGACATTAAGTCATAGTTTATCTATTTGATAATTATCTAGAAAAATTTTTATTTGTGTCCAAATGGAAAATATCATTGAGATCATTTGTAAATCTTCTTAAAATCTATTAGAAATCACGATTAAAACTTACGGATCTCTTAAAAATAAAAATGCATGATATTGAAAATGATTCAAATTTCTTTATCTATCAGAAAAATTGTTTTTTTTCATTGGAAATGTTGAAAAGCATATCACTTTTTAACTTTCATTGAAATTAAAAGTGCCATCAAGATCATTTGTGAGTCTCTTTGTTGTGTAGCAAGAACTTTAACAAAAAGATCTAAATCTCTTTAATAAAATTGGTTTCCAATTTTTAAAATGACCAAACTTTTTGAATTTCAGTCTGATCAAAAAATTTAATTGGTACGATTTTGAAATATATTTTATATATAATCAAAATTTTGATTGAAACCTCTTAATCCAGTTTATAATATCACTGAATTGTAAAATTTCTAGATAAGACAATTTTCGAAAAATAAAATTTCTCAATAATAATATTACCAAATTGGAAAATTCCCGAATAATAAAATTCGAGAAAGCTTATAATATTACCGAATTTGAAATTTACGGAATAATGAAATTCTCTTCGGAAATTTTATTATTCGAGAATTTTATTATTTGGAAATTTTATTATTCGGGAGTTTTTTTTATATATAACAAAATAATTTTAAAGCTTAAAGTTCATCCTTCAACATTTTTGAACTTTTTCTTTTCTATGTAGATTTTTTTGGCATTTTAGGAATAACTAGGAATATGTGGCGATTATATTACATTTTCACCGAATAATTGAATTTTTAACCAAAAAAGATTAATATTCTGCCCAAAAAGACGAATTCTGAACAAAGCAGTTCAGTTTTTAATCTTGAAAGTTGAATTTTTTAGAAAACATTTGACTTTTGAACTAGAAAAGATGAATTTTCGACAAAAAAGTTAATTTGCAATCAAACCGTTATATTTGCAACCAAATGGTTGACTTTGAAAAAAAAGAGTAGAATTTTTTTAATAACAAAATAGTTGAATTTTTAAACAAATAATTGAATTTTCAAACAACAAAAAAAACAATTTTTAACAAAACAGTTAAATTTTCAAGCACGAAAGATTTTCCAGTAAAAAAGAAAAACAAATTTGTTCATATTGTTGAATTTTCAAATCAAAACGACCGATTTTATACAAAAGAGTTGAATTTTCAACCGCAAAATATGAATTTTCAACAAAAAATTTAATTTCCAACAAAATAGTTGAAGAATCTACAATTGTTAAATTTTTGAGACAAAAAGGCCGATTTTCACAAACCATTTGAATTTTCAGCACAAAAATATAATTTTTTAACAAAAAAGGTCATTTTAACCAAACAGTTGCAATTTTAATCAAAAATTTGAACTTTCAAACAAAAGAAACGAATTTTTAACAAAAGAGGTAAATTTTCAACCAGAAAAGATTTTTCAGTCAAAAAAGAAAACAAGTTCTCGTATTTTTGTTGGAAATTCAACTATTTGGTTAAAAGTCAAACTATTTATTTGAAAATTTAACTATTTGGTAGAAAATTACGTTTTTTTAAACTCATCTTTTTAATTTCAAATTTAACTATTTGGTTCAATATTCATCTGTTTGGTTGAAAATGCAACTACTTGGTCGAAAGTTAAACTATTTTATTAAACATTCATCTTTTTTAGGTTTCACCTCTTTGGTTGAAAATTTAACTATTTTGTAGAGAATTCGTCTTTTTGACTTGAAAATTCAACAGTTTGATAGAAAATTGAACTATTTATTTTAAAATTTATCTATTTGGTAGAAAATTAACTTTTTGGTTGAAAGTTTAAATATTTGCTTGAAAATGTATCTTTTTGGTAGAAAATTCTTTTTGGTTGACAAACTTATCCTTTATAAGTTGTAAATAAAAAATTAATATTGTTTATCAATTATTTATCTTTTTGGTTGAGTTTTCAACAATTTTGTTACAAATTCGTTGTTTTTTTTGCTGAATTCAACAAGGTTAAAAATCCTTTTTTTTAAATTAATTTATCAAACTGTAAATTTAACTATTCGATTTTTTCTTGAAAAGATTTTCAGCTGAGAATTCGCCTTTTGTTAGAAAATTAATCTTTTTGGTTGAAAATTCATTTCACTAGGTTGAAAATTCAACTATTTGGTTGAGAATGAAATTATTTTTGGTTGAAAATGAAATTATTTATGGTTGAATTTGATTTTTTTTTATCAAAAATTCAACTGTTTTCTTTAAAATTCAACTATCTTCAAGAAATTTTTTTTTTTTTTTGCTTTGAAATTTAACTATTTGGTTAAAAGTTAAACTATTTTGTTGTTAATGCAACTGTGTAGTTAAAAATTATTTTGTTGTTCTTGTAAATTTTTCCAGTTTTTAGACAATTTTGGGAAAGTGGGTGTAACTAAGTCAATAGTAGGGAAGTGGGTGGAGCCAAATCAATAGTGGGGAAGTGGATCGAGCCAAATCAATAGTGGGGAAGTGGGTGGAGCCAAATCAATAGTGGGGTTTTTTTTTTTTTTTTTTTTTAATCAAGTACTACATGTTCCGTTGAAAATCCTTCTTTTTTTTTAAATCAACCACTCAGCCTAAAGTTGAATTACTATGTAAAAAATTCATTTTTTTTTCTTGAAGATTCATAATTTCAGTTTAAATTTAAAAATCAACTATTTTTAGTAGAGTACATTTTTTTTTAATTCACATCTTTGGGTTGAAAATTTAAATGTTTTATAGGAAATTCTACTTTTTGGGTTGACAATTCAATAATTTTTTAGAAAATTAAACTATTTGGTTGAAAATTAAATTATTTGTTTGAAAATTTAAATATTTTTTTTAAATCATTCTTTTTTTTTTGTAAAAATTATTTGTTTGCGAAAATTATTTATTTGGTTAAAAATTTAACTATTTTTCTGAAACTGTATCCCTTTTGTTTAAAAATGCAACTGCTTGGTTGAATTCAACACGATTTATTTAGAACTAAAATCGTTTTTTAAAATTCTTTCTTTTTTAAATCAACTACTCGGCTTAAAGTTGAATTACTACGTAAAAAATTAATTTTTTTTGTTCTTGAAGATTCATAATTTCAGTTTAAATTGAAAAATCAACTATTTTGTAGTAAAGTACATTTTTTTAAAATTCACATTTTTGGGTTGATAATTCAAGTGTTTTGTAAAAAATTCTACTTTTTGGGTTGAAAATTCAATATTTTTTTAGAAAATTGAACTATTTGGTTGAAAATAAACTTTTTTGTTGAAAATTCATACTTTTGGTTGAAAATTCAACCACTTTCGAAGAAAATTAAAGTATTTGTTTAAAAATGTAATTATTTATTTGGAAATTTAACTATTCTGTTTGAAATTAGGTTTTTTAAAATTTTGTTTTCTCTCAAAAGCCATTATTGGTTCAATATATTTTCTTTCTATGTTCAAAATTCAACTTAAAAAAATTCATTTTTTTGTTGTTCTTGAAGATTCATAATTTCAGTTGAAATAGAGAAATCAACCATTTTGTAGTAAAATAGAATTTTTGTTGTTGAAAATTCACATCTTTGGGAATTACTATCTCCGATGATAATACAGATTCCTATTTTGAAAATATTGATTGTGTGACAACTTGCTAAAATTAGCGTAGATCAGAAAAACAGTATCTCACTCTGATCTCACTGTAGCTCAATTGGTTAGGGCAAGTGACCGGAAATCAGTTGATCTGGTGTTCGAATCCCAGTGGAGCGAAAGGAGAGAGATCTGTTTTTCTGAATAAATTTGAATTTGATAAAAATTTTGATTTTATACCACCATCTAGTCTGTATGAAGAAAATAATTTTTCTGTATTATAGGATTTAACTTCGGTCGATAATGTAGATTTCCATTATTCACAGTATGTGTGATAGGATTTCTCAACGGATAGATAATTACTATCTCCGATGATAATACAGATTCCTATTTTAAAAATATTTATTGTGTAACAACTTGCTAAAATTAGCGTATATCACAAAAACAGTATCTCTCTCTCTGATCTCTCTGTATCTCAATTGGTTAAAGCACCTGACCGGAAATCAGTTGATCTGGTGTTCGAATCCCAGTGGAGTGAGAGATCCTTTTTTTCTGAATAAATTTGAGTTTGATACAAATTTTGATTTTATACATCCATCTAGTCTGTATGACAAAAATAATTTTTCTGTATTTTAGAATTTAACTTGGGTCGATAATGTAGATTTCCATTACCACAGTATGTGTAATTGGATTTCTCAATGGATCGATAATTACTATCTCCGATGATAATACAGATTCCTATTTTGAAAATATTGATTGTGTGACATCTTGCTAAAATTAGCGTATATCAGAAAAACAGTATCTCTCTCTGATCTCTCTGTAGCTCAATTGGTTAAAGCACCTGACCGGAAATCAATTGATCTGGTTTTCGAATCCCAGTGGAGCGAGAGGAGAGAGATTCCTTTTTTTCTGAATAAATTTGAATTTGATAAAAATTTTGATTTTATACCTCCATCTAGTCTGTATAACGAAAATAATTTTTCTGTATCAGAGGATTTAACTTGGGTCGATAATGTAGATTTCCATTATTCACAGTATGTGTGAATCCGCTCGCCCGTGTGCGCTCACCAACTCGTCAAAACACATCATTCGACAAACGATAAAAATTAACGTCTGCCGAAAGATGAGCGACTTTCGGTATTTTCCGGTTGACAGATAACCCTTTGAGTCGTGCTGCATTGAAAATAAAACTTCTTCCATGCATTTCTTTCACTGAATATGTCACAAACAATTGAAGTTTCTTTTATTTCTAGGTCAACCCCGTCCCCCTTCTACAACAATTTTATTTTCGTAAAAAAAAAACAACTGCGAATTTTTTCAAATTTCTTGAACAGAGTGATCCTGGATCCCATCGGTGTTCATCCCTCCCCCATCCTATGTCACAAATTCATATTTTATTTTGTTCTTCATCCATCTATAGCAAGCGTATTCAAATTGTGCACAGAGAAGAACGTAACATTTTCAGCACTTTCCTGTGCTACAATACCAAAAATTTAGCCAAAAAATTCACCAGAATCTGTTTTTTTTCCTAATAATTCACAACTGAAAGACCAATTTTCCAGCGACGGAATCCGCAGCAGGGGCGTGCTGAGTCTAACGAATAACAAAACAGTAAGTCACCTGCCCAGTATTGGCTGATCCACTCGTCTGTGTGCGCTCACCAACTCGTCAAAACACAAAATTCGACAAACGATGAAAATTAATGTCTGCCTCTATCTCTCGCACTACGAAATTCTTCTGGATACCTCTGTGGCGACCCTAACCAGCCCGAGCATAAGGTCACTCGTGTATTTTATATGGATGACCTGAAGATCTATGCTTGTACTAAAGGCAAACTTCAATCTGCCATAAGTATCGTCAAGAAGTACACAGGAGAGGTTGGGATGGACTTTGGATTGTATAAAGGTGCCAAAATTCATCTGAAGGAAGAAAAGATTGTTGGCGTTCCTAAGGACCCTGAGCTTGAGGATATAAGTGTTATTAGACATCTTAACACTGGAGAGACCTATGCATACCTGGGCGTGCCTGAAAGCCGCATTCAGGACGTGACATCAGTAAAGGAGTCTCTCCGAAGCAGATACAGGCATTTATCAATAAGATCCCAACTATTTTTAATATAAAAATCGTTTTTTCTAATAGCTTGTTTAATAGGAAAACTGGCAAATTTTGAGAGCGTGTAAAGTGGAGATCCAGTGAAAGATGTAACCGGTCTCATGGGATAGTTAATTTTATGTATTTTTGGCATTCCATAGAATTTAGGAGCTACTGAGTTATAGCTTTTTAGAGATTTAGCTGTATCGTGATTTATATATCCTTTTATTGCGTAAATTCCAATCATTTTATTTCATTTATTTTTAATATTAGTTGTAGGATCTTTATTTAATTTTTGGTATGTGTTTTTATCTTTTAAAAGTGTGTAACATTTATCTATATAATCTGTTTTTTTTTTAATTACAGTAGCTCCACCTTTATCAGCAGTAGCAATGATAATATCTTTATTATCTGTTAAAAATTGTTTAGTTTTTTTGCCTACTTTAATAAGTTGAAGTGTATTGTTGTTGCTATAAGAACCATTTAAGTAGTTTTGCAATCTGTTACTAACATTA
Organism: Andricus grossulariae; assembly: GCA_011634705.1. Taxonomy (NCBI): domain Eukaryota; kingdom Metazoa; phylum Arthropoda; class Insecta; order Hymenoptera; family Cynipidae; genus Andricus; species Andricus grossulariae. The sequence continues at coordinate 220,046,398 of JAABKJ010075445.1, forward strand.
GATCTGATTTCAGTTCTTTTTTTTGGAGGAATCAAACTTATTTTTTCTTGAATGTTTGTTAAGGTATTTTCAACTAGTTTGACTTTATTCGAGTTATAAGTATAGAATTTTTTACCTAAACTCAAAAAGTATCCAATATCTTTTGGAATTTGTTTATCTGTTAAGTTGACTAACCATTTGTTGTTTGGAGTTTTATATGAAGTATTATAACTATAATATTTTTTGGAGAGCCATTCAAATTTAGAAATAGATGTTTCGATTAAATGTTTCTCTAAATTTATAATTATATTATTTTGACATTCGAAGAATAATTCGATGAGGTTGTCTGTAGCAAGATTTCTAAGTTTTTCTTCTAAGTTAAAAATATTTCTATTAAGTTCTCTGATTTTATAATTCAGATCAGTGATTTCAATCTTCAAAGTTTTTATTTTTAAATTAAAACAAGCTTTATTAAAAGAATTGAAACAAATAGGATGAGAGAAATTAATTTTTGGATCTAGATTTATAATATGTGATGGTAAAAAAAATTCGTCTTTTTCGATAGAAAATTAATCTTCTGTGTTGAAAATTCATCTTTTTGGTTGAAAATTCATCTATGTGGTGAGTATTTTATTGAAAATTTGTCTTTTTTGGGAGGAAATTAATATAATCGGTTTTAAAATTCATTTTGTTGTTTTTGTTCAAGATTTAAGTGTGTGTTATAAAATTCATGCATTTTGTTGGAAATTCGTCTTTTTTATAGAAAATTAACCTTCTGTGTTGAAAATTTATCTTATTGATTGAAAATTTTTCTATGTGGCGAGTATTTTATTGAAAACTTGTCTTTTTTGGGAGGAAATTAACCTTATCGGATTTTTAAATTTATTTTGTTGTTTTTGTTGAAGGTTCAAGTGTGTGTTTGAAAATTCATGCATTTTGTTGAAAATTCGTCTTTTTCGATAGAAAATTAATCTTGTGTTTTGAAAATTCATCTTTTTGGTTGAAAATTTATCTATGTGGCGAGCATTTTATTGAAAATTTGTCTTCTTTGGGAGGAAATTAATCTAATCCGTTTTAAAATTTATTTTGTTGTTTTTGTTGAAGATTCAAGTGAGTTTTTGAAAATTCATGTGTTTTGTTGGAAATTCGTCTTTTTCGATAGAAAATTAACCTTCTGTTTTGAGAATTCATCTTTTGGGTGGAAAATTCATCTATGTGGCGAGTATTTTATTGAAAATTTGTCTTTTTTGGGAGGAAATTATTCTAATCCGTTTTAAAATTAATTTGTTGTTTTTGTTGAAGATTCAAGTGTGTGTTTGAAAATTCGTGTATTTTTTTTGAAAATCCGTCTTTTTCGATAGAAAATTAATCTTCTGTTTGAAAATTCATCTCTTTGGTTGAAAATTCATCTTTGTGGCGAGTATTTTATTGAAAATTTGTGTTTTTTGGGAGGAAATTAAGCTTATCGGTTTTACAATTTATTTTGTTGATTTTGTTGAAGATTCAAGTGTGTGTTTGAAAATTCATGCATTTTGTTGGAAATTCGTCTTTTTCGATAGAAAATTAATCTTCTGTGTTGAAAATTCATGCATGTTGATAATCTTCATCGGAAATGTGGCAATCATTTAATTTCGAATAGAATGCCTCTTTTGGAGGTAAACTCTCCTCTTCCAATTTTTTCAAACTGTCAATGTAGTCATATGAGGATATACCTTTTCTTGTTAACAGATTGAATTCACTGTCATTTTTGCAAAATATTCTTGTAATTGTTTTTTCACTGTCATTGAGATATGAGGCCAATTTTTCTAGACTACTTTGCATGAATCGGAAAGAATTCATGAATCTGAGTTTGACTTTAGTATCTGGAACATCTTTCGTAAATGAGATATATTTTTCTTTATCAATTGGCAATAAGGAGACATGTCCCTCAAAACTTTTGGCTAACTCTTTAATGAAAAAGTGAGAGTCGTAGCCCGATAAATTATGGAAAACTACTGGAATTACACGAGAGTCTTTGTAATTGACGTTGCAGCTTCCGTGTGCTGAACCACGGTACTTACCTGTGAAGTTTCAGTGATCGCGATGTTTAACATCATCTTTCTTAAATTCTTTTTCACAAATATGACATACTTTGGCATTCAGGAAAACTTGTTTCTGCTTTGGTTTTAATTTTTCCATTGGTAAGGGATTTTGCAAACGAGAATGTACTTTAACTGCTAAATCCTTTAATTCTTCTACAAACCATCCAATACAGTCTTTTTCACGATATACTTTTGGTTCTGAAGTTGAATCTGCGAAACTGCACTGTGTATAATACGCAACACTCGTAGGGATATGCTTTTGATACGCGGCTCGATCTATTTGTGAATTTGTAAAAGGCTCCAGCAAACATTCCATGTCTGCATACACTGCAAATGGTACATTTTCTTTGCATCTATAATTTTTAAACTTTAATATGTTCCCATCCTCCTCCTCTGTTGGGAGTATGACTCTACATTTATTTAAATTTTCACAATCAGCTCGGTAGTTTATTAGAGATTTTTCCAATTTGAAATGGCACAAGCACCTATCACAGAACCATGTGCGACACTTAGAATTTGTAAACTGCGATTTTATGAGTCGAGATAGATTACCGGCGAAACGCCCACATTGAGTGGACAAATCAACTCAAGGATGACTTGCTAGACTGCTACGATGCCAGCATTATCTTTGTTCACCGAGGCTTTATCGCGCGTATGCACACTCTGTGATGCCAGGAACACCCGGAGCTTCAGCACATTTCGATTCGATCATTGCGAAATCAACCTGCCTACCTCTGGAAAAATGATCACGATTTCAGCACGCTTGCATCAACTGAATAAGAAGTTTGGATGGGCAATACAGAATGCGTCTTGTGTTCAATGTGTGATTGATTACACAACATCTGGTAGACCGTTCACGGAAAGGGTCCTACAGTTCACTTAAGAGCTGAGGATCTTGAATCACACTCTAAACGAGTCGAAAGTGCTGACAATCAAGAATCCTATTGTTTACAAAATACCGGTGTTATCCGACGCAAGGAAGAGAATACAGAAGAGGGAGACATGGATCAGGGAGAATCAACAGTTTCTCGCTGACCCACCTCACCTCTTCACTGATCACACTATTTCTATTAAAATTTCACCCAAGCCCAACGGGGTATAGATTTTTTGGAGAGAGGTATACAAAATGCCAAAAACACTAAAGTTCAAAGAAGATACTGACAATATTATCCACTTCAAGGAGTTTTGCAACGACCTCATAAAATCTGAGGAGGGATGTCCATCAATAAATGCTGAATAGGCGAAAAAAGAACTTAGAGGCACAAAGAACTTTTCCGCTGCTGGACCAGATTGCATCAAGAACTTCTGGTGAAAGAAGTTTATTTCTACGCACTATACTCCTACCGAGAAAATTCAACTTGTCCAACTCAGAGAATTATAGGCCAATAACTTTTTTGAACACACTGTACTATATAAGATCTTTACAGCTGTCCTAAACAACAAGATTATTCGACGAATTGAGCCCGTGTGGCGTGAGATGTACGAACAACGTGGCTCGAAAAAAGGTGTAGCAGGTTGTCGAGAGAACCTGCTAATTGACAGGTGTGTCTGTAAAGACGCTGCAGTCCATCAACGCAACCTGTCAATGGCCTGTGTCGATCGACAGACTGAAACCAGCCTACATCATCGCAGAAGAGGAACCACAACAGCAGATTATACCAAGCTCACGTTGTGAAAAACTCACACGTAAAATTCAAGACGAAACCTTCAACGATGCAGGAACGACAACCAGGTCTGGCAGAAGAGTAAGATTTCCTCACCGCCTTCAGGCTGATCACTCCTAGTGATTTTTTTTTCTTTTGTTGTGTTCCCTAGTGATTCATTTTTTTTTAAGATTTTATTCACAAATATTTCGAACTTTTAGTGCAAAGTGTTACACCAAAGAATGCGGTGAATTGTGAAAGTGCAAATATTTTTCCCTCTTTTCTTTCTCTCATTGCATGTAGTATATTTTGTATTCACGTATGTTGGTATGCATTTAATAAGTCCAACTCATACTCGATTATTCTTCGGTATGAACCAAAGACTGAACCAAAAACAGAAATTATACGAAAAGACACTTCTATTTTTTCCCCCTTCAAGCTTAAAGATATTGTATCGTGATCGACAAATTTACATTGCTCGTTAGTATTTGTTCTCTTTTATATTTAATCACTAGCAGGGGGTAGATGTGGCGTCAAGCCGCACATTGCTCAAGTATGTTTTCATGCGTTTCTCATATTTGAGATAATTGCTAAATCTAGTTTTCGACTACCGGCCGAAAGGGGCGACAGCTATCAGTCCCAAATCTTTGTTATTCTATCAGGGGCGCATCACCCTGTGACGTGTAGGTCCCTCTAGAGACAAGGTAGTACGCATTTGACCGGAAAACGTTTCGCACCCCCGCATTGCCAAATTTATATTCTTTTACAAATAAAGTTATTTATGCATTTTTATTAAATCGTGCATTCCTCGTTTTATTTACATAAACTATCGAATCCCTAAAACATCAACAATCAGTATGGTAAAGCTATGAGTGAATATTTACCATTTGAAGAGTTTGAATGGTTTGAAAATTTCGAAAATGATCCAAATTTTTTTAATGTACCTGATGATTCACCTGAAGGCTATATTCTTGAAGTGGATCTAGAGTACCCTTCTGAATCGCAATAACGAATCCTTGCGTTTCCCGATATAGGACACCCCTTCTCAAACAAATATTGGATGCCTCACTGTCCACTTTATGTTGATCTAACGTTTTAAAGTGCTCGCCGTGGATGGCTTTCTCTCTCTATTGCGTTTCTAATTTATCTGTGGATTCTGACCTGATATTCAAGACCTCCTCTGAGGACAAATTCAAGAGCGTGTAGGCAAGATTAGCATACCAGATGGTGTTGTAACGCATAACATCTCGCTTGCTGTTAAAATAGTCTCGCAACTGTATAATTTGTGACTCACACAGTTTCCTGACATCTACAATGCCCCTACCCCTTCTATGTCGTGCTAGAGCTACCCTTTCAATCGCCGAATAACTGTGGTGCATTCGGTCCTTCGTCATTTCTACGGTCGGTTTTCGACCAATTAATAAGCCCAAAGGAGTACGTGAGGACAGGGGTGGCATAGGTGTTGATTTCCCTGATCTTGTTTGCCCAGTTAAGAAAGCTCTTCAGAACCAATATGAGTCTTGCAGTGAAGGCAGTCGTGGAGCTTTTCTCAACTATCGTAAGCTGAATACCCTTAGATTTGAGAATACCCAGGTATTCATAGGACTCCCCCTCAGCCATTGTCTCGATGTCATTCTCAAAATCGTTCTCTAGCTCTGCAGTCCCGAATTCTCCTCTGATTAAATGCAGTGTCCTGCATTTATCTAGTCCAAACTCCATGTGGATATCATTGGAAAACTGCTTTGTGACATCGATCGCTTGCTGCAGTTTCTGGAACAGAACTAGCGTATAGCTTCAGGTCATTCATGTATAGAAGATATGTCACTTGATGACCATCCACGTTATCATCTATTCGGATCCCATGAGACATGCTTTTTAGTGTTTTGCTCAGTGGGTTCAACGCTAAACAGAACCATAATTCACTGAAGGAGTCTCCTTAGAATATACCCGTCGTAATGAGTATTGATCTAGTTATCCTTGATTGTCCATGATCAAAATACTTGATTCTTGTACCCCAAAGCATCATCGCACGACTTACCTCTGTGGCGACACTAACCAGCGCGAGCATAAGGTCACTCATGTATTTTATATGGATGACCTGAAGATCTATGCCACTGGTAAAGGCAAACTTCAAACTGCCATAAATATCGTCGAGAAGTGACAGGAGAGATTGGGATGGACTTTGGATTGGATAAATGTGTCGAAATCTATCTGAAGAAAAAACAGATTGTTGGCGTCCCCAAGGACCCTGAGCTTGTGGGTATAAGTGTTATTAGACATCTTAACACTGGAGAGATATACACATACCTGGGCGCGCCTTAAAGCCGCATTCTGGACGTAACATCAATAAAGGAGTCTCTTCGAAGCAGATACAGGCATCTTCATCGACATATTTGGTCATCCACTCTGTCAGCTTTGAACGGCGTGAGGAAAGTGCATTACTCTATCTAGATGCTTCACTTCCGAAAACCGAAGTAAAGAAAGCGGAATTTGAAAAACTCCATCAAGAGATATTCGACAAGAAAATGCACGGAAATTTTCATAGTAATGTAGAAAAACATTCCTTGTCGAAGGAGCTAACTTTTGCTTTCCTCAGATCATCAGAGCTTGATTCAGGTGCAAAGGGTTTTATTTTCGCATTCCAGGACGCTGTCATTTCCACCTTAGCATACCGAAACTGCATTTTATGTCAAGAAGTTCCAAGCGATAGGAGCAGAGCGTGTCATACACACGTTGCGTACCTAGAACACATACTATCGGGGTGTCCCACCGACCCAGGAACGACATGTATCTACAGACACAATGTGGCCCTAAAAGTGTTTTATCACCATCTTTATCGCTCTTATGGTGTTGGCCGTGACCCTGCCCTGCCGAACGCTTCAAGGGAGATAGAGTCAATTGTCCAAAACGAAAAGTGGCAAATTTTCTGGATCTGCGATTTTTGGACAGCAGTCTCCGTTGCACAGTCGAGGCCTGACATTGTTCTCCAAGACTTCGAGAATCGAACTATATTCGTGATCGAATTCTCGGCTTCTTCCGAATACAACATCACTGCCAAGGAGAAAGAAAAGGAGGAAAGTCAGTCATAACAACCAAAGATATAATATCTTTAATAACAACTAACATTGAAAGTAATAGTTAAAATACATAAATCGAAATAGTTATCTACGATCGATAAAATTAGAAATCTACTTTTTTAGTTCCATTAATTTTACGTTTAAGAAAGAGGTCACCCTTTGACTTATAAAATGGCGACTACCACGACAGGTCCCACCATGAAACTACAATGGAGGTTACGTGTTTTCATCAATAGGATTTTAGAGACCCTAGAATTTTTGAGCACTTACATGCTAAAGTTACTGAAATTTCCGAGGACCAATGTTAAATTTTCCATGCTTAAAGATGGCCGCAGTCTTGTACACAGGAGGCCTATTCTCTCACTAACACAGTTCTTACCCTAATAGCACCGAAATTTAGGTCAAGCTTGGGCGAAGATTGTGTCCAAATCTCCCAAGTTTGGTGCCAAGCTTGAGTGAAGCTTGGGTGAGAATTGTTATGGACACTTTTCACAAGTTTAGCCGGTATTTTGACGCGTTTATTACGCCAGCGTCCCGAGAGATGTCGCTGCAGTCTAAGGTCTCCTGCTGGTATGGAAGCACACTGTAATCAAAATCTTTCTTATCAGCTGAGCCTGAAGTAGCGATGATGCTGCTCGATAGGTGGCGCTGCTGAATACGTGGCGATACGTTGGCGTACGAAGCTTGAGTCAATGTTTGGTGAATATTTTGCCCAAGTCTGTCAATGTTGGTGCCAAGTGTGAGTCAAGCTTGGGTGAAAATTGTGATTGCCACTTCTCCCAAGTTTCGCCAGTATGGCCCAACTGGGTGGCGATGCTGAATACGTGGCGATACGCGGACGTACGAACTATAGTAACCTAGCGTAAGAAGCAAGAATTCAGGCTCGGTCAACTCCCGTACAGAGAAATGACGAAATTCAGCGCCATCTGTGATGAGCCAGAGAACCACAGACGCGTGCATAAGTTGGACTTTATATATGTATATGCCGCTTCCTTACATGTGTTGAATACTAAAATAATTCAACAAAAAAAGAAGAATAAAGACAAAGATTTATGATACAAAGTAGGATGTCATCTAAGTCGAGGGATCTACCTTTTCAATGTTTTTTTATTAATCAGTTTGAGATACAGGTGCAAAAATATTGGAACAACCTTATCTCAGGATTGTCAAAAGTTTTGAAAGAATTAAAGATTTGTGATGATCTATCAAAGACTGATGATGCAAGCTACCTTTTCAATGGTTTATAATCTTCCAGTTGAGTTAAAGATGCGAGAATATTGGAACAACCTAAAGTCCGGATTGTCAAATGTTTCAGATGAATTAGAGGTTGGTGACGATCTATCAAAGATTGATGCTGCAATGTAGGAAAGCATCTAATTTAAGGGATCAACCTCTTCAATATTTTAGAATCATCCGTTTGAGATAGAAGTTTGAGAATATGGAAACAAGCTTATTTCCGGATCGTCAAAACTTTCGAACAACACCAAGATGAATGATGATCCATAGTAGAAAAGATAACGAATTCATGATGCAACCGAGGATGTCATCCAAGTTGAGGAATCTATCGGTTGAATGATTTTCAATCTTCATTCGAAATAGAGGTTTCAGAAGATTGTAATAACCTTATCTCAAGATTGTCAAAAGTTTTGAAAGAATTAAAGGTTGGTGACGATCTATCAAAGATTGATGATGCAAAGTAGGATCTCATCTAAGTTGAGGGATCTCCCTCTTCAATGTTTCATAATCATCCGTTTGATAAAGAAGTTTGAGAATATGGGAATAACCTTATGTCAGGATAGTCAAAACGAACACTACAAAGATAAATGATGATCCATAGTAGGCAAGTCAACGAATTCATGATGCAAAGTAGGATGTCATCCAAGTTGAGAAATCTATCCATTCAATGTTTTTTAATCTTCCATTAGAAATAGAGGTTTAAGAAGATTGGAATAATCTTATCATAGGTTTGTCAAAAGTTTCGGATGAATTAAAGGTTGGTGATGATCTATCAAAGATTTATGATACAAAGTAGGATGTCATCTAAGTCGAGGGATCTACCTTTTCAATGTTTTTTTATTAATCAGTTTGGACAGACAGACACCTTCGTAAAAATCGTTTTTTCTGACTCAGGGGGTCTCAAAACGTGGAGATTTGATGAAAACCGATTAAGTCAAATTTTACATAAACCCAATACCTTCTCATTAGGATCTGGACGTAAAAAATCAAAAAAATCTAGAAGTCAAATTGTACAACAGATAAAGAATAAAATCTAATATTTTCCCCTAGAGTGAAAAATAAACAATAGATCAACGGAATATACATTTTTTGACCCAAAAACCTGCATAAAATATACGTATATACGCTATTAATATGGACGGAAAGATTTGTACATTTGTTCTTAAATAAAATGAAGTAAAATAAAGTAGCAAGAATAACAAAATTATTGAAAATCGCATGAAAATTAAAACTCGTTGGTATTCTCTTCAGGTGCAGATCTGGAAATGTTGTTTTTAAAACTATTTAGCTGAAAATTAGTACTGCCAGTCTCAAAATAAAAGAACTCAAAGGTTAACGAAGTTGCTGAAATTCGCAAGCAAATGAAAACTTGTTGGTTTTACCTTTAGTTGCAGTTTTAGAAATACTGGTCTTAAAACTATCGACTGATATCTTCGAATCAACTAAGAACGTGATATATCCTACAAGAGATGCCTCTCTTATCGCAAAAAATCACGGATCTATAGGAGAAAAACTAAAAAAAAAATAAAAAAAATAAAATTATAATAAAAATTCCAAAAAGAAATGTTTAGCCTTAATTTTAATACACGTTATACACACTGCTAGACAAAATGAGATTTTTCTAAATTTAATAATTTCATTTACTATTTTTAGATAAACTTTGATATTTCAATCGGATATTAAGTACATTACATTTTCCACAGTAATAATAATAAAATACTGTATTATCATGGATCTTATAGTTATTGCAGTAACATATATGACCTATATTAACATAAATTATTATAATTTCTCAACTTGCAAATAAAAATGAATTTTAAGCATTTAAAATAAGCGCGCGTATTACGGCCAATAACGTGGCTTTCCCCTTCCAACGCAACGCTTGCGCAGTTGAATCCATGTCCTCAATACTATTTGTAACGATCAAAACAATAAAATAACCATCATTAATGCTCATGGTACTTGAAAATTCGTATTTTTACATTCTCATCCATAGAAGGTATTAGATTTGTGTAAAATTTGACCTTCCCCGTTTTTTGTTAAATGTCGACGTTTTGAGATCCCCTGAACCCAAAAACAGGTTTTTACGAATGTGTCTGTCTGTCTGTATGTATGTATGTCTGTCTCTGAGCACGATAAATTTCGAAAGAATTGAATTATTGTATTGGCCTTTGGTATACTCTTTCATTCTCGCGAACGAAAGGACAAGTTCGTTAGCCATCCATTTTGGATGAAATTCAAAAAGTGAGCGCAGTTTGAAAATTTTGAAGGCCATGTTTTTTCAAAATTTGAAAATTATTTTTACGGGTGTTCATAGTGCTCAAAAGTTTCAACAATTTATTCTCATGACATTTTTCGATTAAATGAAAATTGTCAGACTTATAGCATTTTCAAAGTCCAAAAGTGGAAACAACAATTAATATTTTCAGCCAAACAACGCACGACACGAAAAAAAGTCTTGTTGGCGAAAGTTTTTTTTTTGCACGCCCTATAGGATTGTCATAACGACTTTTTGAATTTTTTTGAAAATTCGAAAATTCTCATTTTTACTGCACAAAAAATAATCAAAAATCAAAAATTTAATTCCACGGTCAAACCACGCAAGATATATAGGTTTAAGGTATAGATATTTTAGATTGATTTAGAATTCTTGTGTTATTCATTTGAATAAAACGTTCATTCCCCATCACCGCTCCGACCCAGGCTGCTGAGCAGTCTCTCTAGCGATCACGCCACGTGGAGGGCCCCACAAAATTGTTATGTGTGGCTCTCCATTTGGGCTCATCAGTGTCCAAGGTCCTTGCTTCAGGTTTCATTCACTCTACTCACATTCTTTTTATAAACTATTTGTCGCCAAACTCTTCTGTCCTGGCATACTACTCTAGCTTCCTGCACGTCCATGCATTTTTTCATGCAAGCTCTCGTGTTCCTATGGCTTTGACTGAAACTTTAGTTAGTAGTTGAAAACTGCTGAAAGAAATAGTGAAACCTAACTAATTATTAGTATACAAATTTCCAGAAAAGTGAACTTGTGGCTTACTTTTCACTAATACATATCAGTCTTTACTTGGAGTTTATCAAATTAATTATACAATCAAATAAATAGCTATGAATTGAAACTTACAAATAGATTGATAAAAGAAAATTTCAGAAATGTAAAATGTGGAGGGGAGAATAACAGCACATGGAAATGGGACCATTTGTACCAAAATTTTGGTACAAATATCCATATTTTTTCGGTACACGTATACACATCCTTAAATTACAAGAAAAAGAAAGTGTTTGCAAGTAAACACTTTTCAATACAAATCTTCCACAACTACAGGTTTGGATAAGTTATGCCTTATTTTACATAAAGCTAGTTCTAAAGTTACTTCTTACATTAACGTCTCCTAAAATGAACCAGACAAATCTCACTGATTTCCAGTCAAATTTCACTGGTTAAAAGCTTCAAATAACCAGAAGAGATTCACTGGCAACCAGTAAGATATCACTGGTTTACTCATTGGCATATCAGTGTCACTGGTTTACTTATTGACATATCAGTGTCACTGGTTTAGTCAGTCGTGGCAGTATATCACTGAGATTAAATAACTGTATGGACTCATTTTGTTTTTTGTTAAAATTAAAATTATTCTTCTATAAATAATTGACCTAAAAGTTGATTTGAAGTACGAAATTAATGAAAGGTTCCCAAAATTCGTTTCGCGAACGAGCTCGCTAAATCTAAATTAGTAAAAAATTACATATCAAAATCAGTCCAATCGAAATATCGCTTTAAATATTTTGTATCCTTCAAAATATTCTATTTCAAATTCGTTTATTTTGTACTTCTGTTAAATATACATTAAAAACTGCATAAATCCAAGCTTAAGGGTTTAATAATTCGATAATATGAAATAACGAGTTAATTGGTCTTTTTTACATTATACTATTTGAATTGTTGTTCTATCTCTAGTGTCTTTGAGATACAGCATTTGTGGTCCTACTGGGAGCCGATGTCATTTTTTAGATGACAGTTACTCCCTGTGGGACCCTGCGGTGGTTGTTAACCTTTAGTTTTTAATTATATATCGCTATTTATACATCTCACGCCGTCAAGGCGGACTTCTGAATCTCCAATGTCTTCATAACCGAATTCTTCTGAGTACAGCTTACATCCTTGCAAATTACAAAGATCCTCTCCTAAAAATGGTCAGGAAACACGAGATGATTGTCAAAGGAGCGTACCTTTACAATGCCGCGGAACAGGCGGCCGAGACCCTTGACCTGAATTCTTCCCGGATAATTCGAAAGCCCAAATTTTTTTGAGAATTTGGCGATACCCTTTTGCAAGGGAAGTTTTTAACATAAGCACGTCTTGGGTTTCCGTTTGCGGTATTCCAAGGTATGCATATGTTTCTCCATTACCAAGATGTTGAATGGTATTTCCACCTATGAGTTGAACATCCTGATCGTCACGTGATGATGTAGTTTCTAGTTTTTCTTGGTGTAGGTGGACGCAGGCATACTCATCCAGTCCAAAACTGATGCCAATCACTTTAGAGTACCTATTTACCGCCGCCACAAGGATGTTAAGTTCCTCTTATGAAGAAGCAAAGAGTTTAAGGTCGTCCATGTATAAAAGGTGGTCGACGTTATATTGGTCGACGTTATATTCTCTTCTGTTCGGCGGGCCACATAGGTATCCAGAGCTTTTATTTCGGAGCACAATAGATAGCGGCAAGAGGGAGATGCAGAAAAGTGTCGGACTCAGAGAGTCTCCTTAGAAGGCCCCCCTGTTATATATGACATGGCTGGTAGTCACTTGTCTTTTATCAGATGTTATGACAAATCTTGTCCGCCACAAGAGCATCAGCTCTTGCATGCATCTCACTATTCTTGGATGCACCCCCAGGCACTCAAGGAGCTTAATAAGTAGCTCATGGTTCGTGTTATCGAATGCCCTACGGTAGTCAATCCAAGCCATGGACAGATTGCGTCGATACCTGATCGAGTCTTGGGTAATACACCTGTCTATTAACCGTAAAGTACTTGTGCACACAGTGCTTGTGACGAACCATCTTTCAAATCTTACCCGGTAGTCCGGTACTCGGTAATCCCGCCTGTACTCGTATTTGTTTGTTCGTATTATCAAGCTTTCAAGTTTCAGCACGATTATTCGATTGAACAATGCCATTATGCTACCTAACATTAACCTGACATGAGTGCGCAAGCGCATACGTGTTTGTGAAGCTTTGAAACGTTTCAGAAGCTTTGGTCACATGAAGCGTTTCATTGTTTCATGAAACTTTCAATGTTTCAATGCAACGTTTCATGGACGAGGATGCTTAAATTACTGCACAGATGAATAAATTATTGGTAATTGATCTTGCTGTCCAGTTTTCTTCCTCCATAATTACTAAATATTCGAAAAACGTATTTTCAATAACAATTAATTAATACACAAATTATATTTATTTCTATTATATATTTTTAATTTCGAATTTGCCGCCATTGCAAAGCATTTTCGGATATTTTCCGATTTCGGAAAAACCAGAGAGTATCATAGAGTGGAAGCTGCCATAAGAGCCCAATGTATTTTCGCGTACACGATTTTTAGCGCCATCTCTGTCTCGGTCGCAGAATCAAGTCTACCATAACCGCGAAATTTGAATGTCGTAACATTCTTCAATGTAACATGAGCTCACAATTTTCTATTTATTATCCTCAAAAAAAGGGAATAATAATACAAAAACGATTGAAGGTATGAAATAATTTTTTTATTGCACAAAATAGATTGCCTAAGAGTTAATTTGTTTGCACACTTTTTCTTAAACTGTATTATAAGCACTTGCACATGTATTTTATAAACGTCATACTCATCAGAGAATTAAGTGTTATTAACTAAATATAAGACCATAGAATCATCTTTGATATAATCTTTTTTTTGTAAAACGATTGCAAAAGGTCTACCTTGGTTTCATTTAAAAATTATTTGAATTATATCATTTTCGCTCCTTATTCGCTGTAGTCGATTCAAACGACTTCTCAACACGGCTATCGTTCTTCTATAAGTATTCAAACGAGATAAGCATTAGGTAGTAGATGCGGAAGCGAGAGAGTAGGGAAATGCGAGCGAGGCGAAGCGAGGAAGGCAAGTTGCTAAGAGCGTGCGAACCTAGAGGTAAGGTATGGAAAGATGTTAGTTTTAAGGCTTAGTTCAAGGAATATTGTGTAAAAAAGAAAAGTGTAAGCAAGTCAATTTTTTAAGGCCAACAGGCTGAAGAATAAACGTTTATACATACATCCCCAGCTTGTTCTTTTACAAATTCATGCATACCACATAAGTCATACTTTTCACAATACTTTTGGAGAAAATAGCCGCCAACGACAAGTTACAAAAGCCCGTGTACCCAGCCTTTTTAATAAAAGGAAAACTGAAGCGCTAGTAGTAAAACGTCTAGAGCCGGTAATATCAAACATGTTATTTTTAAAACGAAGAATAATTATTTTTCAAATTTGCCTAATTCAGTTTTTCAATTTTTGTTGACACTTGAGCAAATGCAATTTTCTGTTTATATCCCTGTTCAAATTGTCTGAAGTTAAATTTCAAAAATTTACTTTTGAGGTTGAGATTAATGTGATAACCTCGACTATTTTGACATTTCTTTCTGAATTCAATTTTCAAGTTTCCGTTGAAAGTAGCGATTGCAGTACTTCCGCGGATTATAAAAAACAGTAAAAAAAGGAGAATAACTCTATAGAACTCCATGGACACAGAGCTTGTGTTCATGCAACGTCCTTTATACCGATTCGTACGAGAAATGCCTTAATGGCAATAGCTAACCTCGAAGAAGTGAGCGAACTCCTCGCAACGGACAATGGGAGTAGGGGAGAGTAAGGTATGAAACCGGTGCGGGGCACGGTGACAATGACAAATAACGCCCGTGTTTTTTTAATTTTCATATTAGTTTTTTTTACGTAAAATAGCTTTCTCGGTTTGGAAAAATAGTGATTTGATGCAATTTTTGTTTTAGAATACGCTTCAGAGTTTATTATTATTATTATATCATTAAGCCGTTTCCCTTTCGGGGTAGGCGTGAATTGCTCGGTTGGAAAGTAGTGATGTTCGCCGGACCGCGTCGCTCCCGCCTGTCGGGCTGGCTATATAGACATCAATGGTGTGCACATTAAGGTGCATATCTACCGGCACGTCGGTCCGATCGATCGGACCGCGGGACGGCAGATCGCTTGCAGTCGGCCGGCATTTCGCTATCTGGGACTCCATCCATTGGAGTCACGCAACTCAGTCCTAGTTGAACCGACAAGATCGCTCCATGGTGTCCCCATTCACCCCCTTTGGTGCGCCCAGTCGCCTTATTTGGAGTGAACAGCCGCTCCAAGTCTGAGAGTTACTTTTCGCTCCAACGAAAAGTCACACTCCACTGCAAAAGGAGAAGCTCACTTCTAGCTTCAAGATGGAGCGACGATTAACACCATTGGAGCGGCTTCTCACTCCAAGAAATTTAGAGAGGTATCTAAAATAGTAGGGGTAGTTCCTGAGGGTTATTGGAAATTTCTGTGGTTATAAGGATATTTAATACAGTCTTAGAAATGTGCGTCTTGTGATTATTATAATTACAAATTTTTTTTTGCGATTTTAGATGAAGAAATTCGAGACGTGGTTCGTTAAGTGTGGTAGGGGTAGTTCTTGAGGATTGTTGAATATTTCTGTGGTTATAAGGACATTTAATACAGTCTTGGAAATGCGTATCTTGTGATTATTATCAATTAAAAATTATTTTTTTGCGATTTTAGATGAAGGCAATCTAAACGGGGTTCGTTAAATGAGGTAGAGGTAGTTCATGAGGGTTGCTGGATATTTCTGTGGTCATAAGGATATTGAATACAGTCTTGGAAATGCGTATCTTGTGATCATTATTAATTTAATTTTTTTTTTGCGATTTTAGATGAAGGCAGTCGAGACGGGGTTCATTGCATGAAGTAGGGGTAGTTTTTGAGGGTTTTTGGATATTTCTGTGGTTATAAGGATATTTACTACAGTTTTGAAAATGCGTGTCTTGTGATTTTCAATTTTTTGAGGTTTTAGTTGAAGGCACCGTAGACGGTGTTCTTTAAATGTGCACCGATAGGGGTAGTTTTGGAAATCGAATTCGTTATTATTGGCCTGGCATGTTCAAAGACATCACGTCTTTCGTTAGAAATTGCGAGACATGCCAGCTCAATAAACCTGAGCAAGCTCAATCGCGTGGGCTGATGACCCAGCGAATATTCCATGAGCCATGGACAGTCGTGGCAACCGATGTCATGGGTCCTTTCCCTCGGAGTAAAAAGGGATATGAATACCTACTGGTATTCCAGGATTTATTCTCGAAATGGATCGATTTGGCACCCTTGAAAAAGGCCAATGCGGAAAGCATTGATAAAGCTTTCCTTGAACTAATTGTTATAGTCATTATGATAATCCTGTAGGGCGCGCAAAAGGAAACACTTTTTTCGACCTGACTTTTTTCCGTGTGTTGCTTTGTTTGGCTAAAAATGTTAATTTTAGTTTCCTCTTTTGGATTTTGAAAATGCTGTAAATCTGAAAAATTTTATTTTATCGAAAAATGTCACAGAAAGAAATTGTTTGAATTTTTGAGTAATATGAACAGGCGCACATATAATTGTCAAATTGTGAAAAAAATGGCCCCAAAAATTTTCAAAATGCACTCACTTTTCGAATTTTCATTCAAAATGGCTGGCTAACGAACTTGGCCTTTCGTTTACGAGACTAAAAGAGTATACAAAAAGGCCAATCCAATAGCTCCATTATTTTGAAAGTTATCGTGCTCACAGACAGACATACATACAGACAGACAGACACATTCGTAAAAACCTGTTTTTTGGTTTCAGGGGGTCTCGAAACGTGGACATTTGTCAAAAAACGGGGGGGTCAAATTTTACACAAATCTGATACCTTCTCTGGATGAGAATGTAAAAATACGAATTTTCAAGTACCGTGAGCAGTAATGATGGTTATTCTATTGTTTTAATCGTTAGAAATAGTATTGAGGACAAGAACAGAATTAAATATTTTGAAACACACAAGACGAAACAAAAATGAAATAATCAAAGTTTTGATGAGAATGTGCCCACTACTCGGGCCGATTTTTTCACTAATAATGTTATTTTTTACGAATAAAACAGAAACCTTTGCAGGATCATGTACAGTTTCCTTCACCAAATTCCTGCACAGGAACCGTCAAGATTACCTGTACAGGTTCGTGTACAGGAACATGTGCAGGATCCTCCGAGGTTCCTGTATTGGAATTTCCAGCTGGGATTTCGGTTCAGTCTAGAAATAAAAATTAAACTTGAAAGTACAAAAAATAATTAAAAAATCACATCTATCATTCATAGAAAGACATGAATGTATTAGAAATTATAATATTCAACAAATATAAACATAATTATCATTTTGAGAGTATTACTATGACAATTATGTTTATTTATTAGCATCATATCAGTGCTTCTGTCATTATTAATTTGTCATAATTTTTTCCCAATATGTATTTTCGGTGTGCCTGAACTTTGTGATATTTATTATTACATTCGGAAGTTCAGTGTTTATGAAGCGATCCATATCATACGTTTCCAACCTTAAAAAATCTTTCTACTGCTTTACCGTCATATTTTACGACGAACGAAAAAATCAGCGCTTGACTTCGTAGTACGGTGAGGGCAGCACAGTGTTGCCAGATTGGTTGAACACCATTACCGTACGAGGCTCTGTAAATTTACCGTACAATTACCGTACGTGAATAAAGAAATGTACCGTACTGATTATCTATCTTAATCAACGAATAGGGAGTTTTTGCATAACGTTCCGGAGCATACGGTAAACGCCAAAGTCACGTGATGATATTTCTGGACATGCTTTGCGGTTAGCGTGAGCGTTACCGCTTTCCGCTATCCGACTTTCGTTCGCGTAACGTTTACCGCGAGTTTTCTAACCTCAAATTTGTTGATGTCGGACGTCGGTCGACCAACATTTGAAAAATCTCTGCTTTAAACGACGATTTATGTCGGACGTCGGTCGGAGAAAAAACAAACATGTCGAAAGAAAGGCTCCGCTTTGTTTGTGAAACGTACCGTACGGCCGTACGGGACGGAAAAGCTCAACTTACGTACCTACGCTATCTGCCAATACGGTTTTAGAGTCACGTGACCTTAGCGTTTACCGTATGCTACGAAGCTTACAACTACAGTCTTATGGTCTTCACATACACAGGGAATCTCAATTTTGTACCCACTTTTCTCCATTTCGCGACGTATTTAGCAATAATGAGGTTCACCATTATTAATTTGTGGGTCTTCGGATATAGGATGACACCTGAAAATGCTTCTGTGATGTCAGAATTGTGAGTAAAAGAATAAATTTACGAACGGTTCCGCCGTTCAAATGCTGTTTTCTGCTACCTGCAAATCGCTCCCTTTCGAAAAATTCTGAGATTCTGAATCGGGGTGATAGTCCCGCATTCCAAATTAAAAGTTAGTTAGTTAATCTTAAAACGGGCGAGGAGACCATGGAGAGTGCTCCTGGCGCTCAAGCTATAAAGCCTATAGTGCCACACCCTTACTTATTCGCTCTCAATAGTTGACCCGAGACCTCTTGACGAAGCCTAGTATGTCGACTACTGATCGCATTGTAATTTTCTCTGGTCCCATAAAATGGGCCCCGAGGGTCTCTTGCCTGAGCCTAGCTAATGCTAGGCACTGGTCCAGTAAAGATCCCTATCACTGTTCTTATATCTTTCTTGGGTAAACCCAGGATTTCCCTAGCTCTGCCCATCATATAGATATAACCCAGGATGGATTTCGCCTGACGGCAACCCTGGGTTTGTTCCCAGTATTCCCGGTGTTTTGTTCGGATCCAGCTTTTAATGACCATACCGATACAGCAAGGCGCTATTTCCAGTACCGGTTCTGATCCTATGTATTGAATTCCTGCGCCACATTTTGCCAACTGGTCCGCCTTCTCGTTGCCCTTGATCCCTGTGTGAACAGGGACCCATATGAGGGCCAAGTTTTTTCTTTCTGCAAGTTAGTTTAATGCCTTTTTGCATTCCCAAAACATTTCTAATGTTATATCTGGTTTCCCTATTGCAGTTAGTGTCGCTTGGCTTTCCGAACAGATCGCAATCTGTCTGCCAGCAGCGTTTCCTTCTATTAGTGTTTCAGCACAGCGAAGGACGGCCAGAACCTCCGCCTGATAGACGGTAGCATGTCGACCAAGTAATCGGATAGTCTGAAACATTCCATAAGAATTCCTGAGAAACATAATCATTAAATATCTCAAGACTTCATCACATGTGTTTGAAGTATTTCTTTAAGGTGTCAATTTTCGAAAAGAAAAATCAAGTCAAGCCTTCCAATAGCCGATGAAACCGAATCATGAAGTCGGGCCTCGGGGAGCTCGGCTTCGTGCTCGTGCTTCGCGCCTCGTGTATTTTCGGCTTTACACGAGGTTGGCCGACGCATCGCGTAACAGGGCCGACTCACCGAATACTGCCGAATAATCGCCCGTGTCTACTTTTTACTGCCGAGTTTTTCTATTCCTGTTTCTTACGGCCCAAGTACCGTTGTCTACTTGTTACTACCACTTTTCTAATTCTGCTTTTTGCAGACGTGAAATTATATCCAATTTTTTTAGGCACTTTTCGATAGCTGCTTCTTACTCACCCTCGAGATATTTCCACTTTTTACTATCAGCCGTTCAATTAATAAAACAGATCCATGAATACATTTTTTCAATTAAATAATTGAAGCGAGGTCAAATTTTCCGCAGATTCACATACTCATAACTCCAAAGAAAACAATAAATTTAGCACGAAACTGAATGGTTTTACATTATAAATCCACTGCATCGAGATGTTAACAAATAAACCGGACCACGGAAACAATCAATGTATAACACACCAACAAGAAAACGTGTGAGTCCACTATGGAGAAAATTTATACAGAAACACCATCGTACTTTACATTTGAGTTAGATTTGGCCGTTTTACCTTTGAACAGACGAGATGCTTCCTCAATTTTCTCGAAAAGCCTTGGTAATCGTGAATGAACGCCGTACAAATTTAAACAATACTTGCGAGCGACAAAACAAACGAATTCACAATAGCAAGTTGCTCTCTACCGTCAAGCTCAAACCACGCACAGGAACTATGTCGTTGCGGACTAGGGATGTTCGATTTCGATTAGATTCTGCCAAGATCGATCCAAAGGGTCCGATTAATCGATCTTTTGAATCGATTCTTTGTCTTCGATCTTTTGCATGTCCAAAAGACGTCATAGATTTGTCCCGAAGACGTCTCTAGGACATCCTTAATTTTCTTGCCCACTGGGCAGTGGTACGTCCTAAGGTTGTCCTTAGGATGTCCCACTGAACCTTTTCCAATTCACAGAAAACTTGTAAATTAAAATTCCTTTTTCCAATTCAGAAACAAATTTTAATTGGATTAAAATATTATTCAAAATGTTTAAAATAAAAAACTCTTCTCCAATTTAGAAAAAAGAAATAAAAACCATAAATTTCTCCCTTCGAACTGAATATAAGTGTTAAAAGTAAAGAAATTTCCTCTTTCAATCCAGGAAAAACATTAAACATAAAAACTGAACTGATAAAACCCGAAAGAATTTCAATTCAAACTCATAAAAAATTTGATAATTTTATATGATGATAAATGGGTGACATTAAAAGTGATTGGAAAGGTTTTTCTACTGAAAACTTTAAAACTTATAGTATCAGCAGAGGCATAAACTCCAAAACAGTTGGTAGTTTGAGAAATAATTCCCCATAAATTAAAGGGCTCCTAATTTTTGATTTTATGTTATATAAAGTTTGATAAATTTATAAAGGAAAATGTTTTAATTTTACATACTTTAAATTCAGAAGAGTTCTGATATTTTGATGTTGTAATTAAGTATTTAACTCTCTGCTTGGTCATTTGACCATTATCGTCAAAAATCGTCAAATGAGGCATGTAGAAAGGGAAGAACCATTAGTAGTGCTCATTTATTTAACGTGATGTATTTAAGTGCGACAGAGCTGTATCGTATAGATATTTCGAGGGCACATATGCCCCTCGATAGAAACTTTTTAAATAATAAGTAAATTATTATTCAAAAATACTCAAAATGAAGTATCAATGCTAAAGTTGAAGAATATTCAAGAAAATTGCTCAAAATTGGATAAAAAGTGATAGGTTTATGATGCCAAAACCATCATGTGGAACATAACCTAAAGAAGGAAACGTCAAATTGAACAAAATACTTTTGAGTGGAAGAACTGTTCAAAATTCATTTAACTTACATTTAATTCTTCTGGTGGAAGAAGTTTCCTTCAACCCACCAGCATCTGGCCCGCATTTTCACCTCATATCTAAAGTCGGAAGAGCATATTCTGGAGTGGTTGGTGGAAGGACGCACAGTGCTTCTGCCGAAAATGGGCAACTTAGCTGACCGTAAGAATCATAGGCCAAAAACTTGTCTGAGCACGCTGTATAATCTTCACATTTATCCTAAATGATAGGATTGTTCGGACAATCAAACTTGTGTGGCGAGAGATGTACGACAAAAGACACAGCATCCTACCAGCTCACACATTTGAGATTGGTATGGGCTTCGGATTAGACAAGTGTGCCAAGATTAATCTGCAGCGAGGACGGATTACTGGCGTTCCCGAAGACACTGAGCTCGTTGACAGAAGCGGTATACGACCCCTTGGCGCTGGAGAGATCTATACATACCTGGGCGTGCCACAAAGTCGCATTCAGGACGTAACACCTATAAAGGATACTCTCCGATGTAGATACAAACGTCTTCTCCGACAGATTTGGTCTTCCGATCTGTTGGCGAGGAACAAAGTATCTGCAACCAACATGCTTGCCGTCCTTGTTGTGCTCTATTCATTTGGAGTAGTTTCATGGAAGAAGGACGAGCTCACAAGGAGAGTGCGCGTAATCGGGGACACGGATTTGAATCATCTTTTGTGAGCGAAGAGGGCTTAAAATGATATGAAAAAAGCTCAAACCGTTTACTTAGATAGAAAGCGGTTTACGAGAAAAATGGGTTGAAAGAAATCCGCGCGGAATGACTATCGGTCAAATTATGGATCGATCGAGCAAGCCGTGATGGAGTAATGGTCTAGGTTCTAGGCTACAGTGTCTGCAGTCATGCGTTCACGTACTCGTACTTCAGGGCTCGCCAGAAGTCAGTCTTAGACTGACAAGACTGAGGGTGTCAGTAACGAAGACTTGGTCAAATAGACCCCAATAAATTATCCTCCAAGTTTTCCTTCGACTTGGGTTTTTTTCAGGGTTCGAATACGAAAAATTCGGACGCCCCGCTGTGAAGTACGTGCCGTCGTTTTTGCATAGTGCCCCTCAATTGTTATTAAATGTCAAAAATAATCTACCAATTGAGAATAAAAATTTGCAATTCATGTTTAAAAATATAAAGCATTTGGAAAAAACTTTCTCTAAAACAATGAGTTTCCTAAAAATGCAGTATTTTTTATAGTTGACAGACCTATCTTAAAATCAACAGTTTCAAGGATGAATAGAGTTACCTAATTTCCCTCCAAGCTCCTTTCAAAATATTAACAAAAAATCCAAACTGAACTCCGAGAACACTGCTTGACAGAGCAGTCCTCGCGACGCATTACCTAATAGCGCGGACAGACGTCGAGTACTTTTTCCAAATCTGAATATCTCAGTAAATTTTCAACGAATCGATATAAAATTTCCAAAAAACTTTATTCAACATTGCTGAACAAATCACTCACTGAAAGTTGTTTGAAAGTCGGAGTTACCTAGATACTTTTGACCGGCGAAACTAGGAAAACCAAATTATCCATTGACCTCATTTTGCAATTAAACGTTATTAAACAATAAGCTATTGTTAACTTTTTCATGATTTTCTAAGCATCGCTAGAGTATTTTAAATATGGCATGCAAATATGAACTCATTTGAATATCTGACCGAGTTAGAACGATGTAAGTTTTAAAACTTAATTAAATCAGGTTGCAACTTTTTCCAATATTTCGTTTTTATTATTATTAAAAATAAACGTTTGCCAACAAAAATTCTAATAGGAAAAAGTTTCATATCCTCATTCTCTACAATTCTACATTTTCAAAAAATTAATTTTTCAATTTTGAAATTTTTCTTTTTTTGAGACGATTGGACAATACTTTTACGCGTTTTCGAGCGTCGGGCTGGTTCTTGCATCCGGCGGGTCAATTATACTCATATACACGGAGAAAAATCGCAAGGTCTGAGTTCACGGAAACGTGTGATTGTAGAGCAGGCCTGCCCAGACTGGGGATAACTGCTCATTTGCCAGATGGGAATTTAACACCACCACCGAACTCTACTCATTCAACTTCACGAGAGCGACTACCCCGTATATTAATATTCAAAAGATAAGAAATAAACTTGAAATCAAGACCTAAAAATCACTAAGGTTCTGTACAGGGAAAACTATTTATAATACTTAACAGGATTTCATTTTTAACATTCTCAGGGTTTTGTAAATCTTAACAGTAGTGGTGGGTCATGGGGAATCTCAACAATTTGGGGTTAGTTGGGTACTTCCTCAGAATTTCAGGTATTCAAAATTCTGGTCGGGGATCTTTCTTTCAGAATCTTTTCCTAAAAAGATTTATTAATATTTTATTAAAAATTTGGAATTCTTCTTAAAAGGATTCCAAGTCCCAGTACTTTGCCGTATGAGAATTGTGTTAAGATTTTATAATAAATAGTCATGTCAGACCATAAACAAAGCTGAAAAGTTCATAAATTTTAAGATCCTATATTTCTTAAAAGAACCCTAATTATTTTTGCGTGGGCCCCACGTTGGGCGCCATGAAATGTTGCAATTTAATTATACTTAAATAATAAAAATTACCGCATACCTTCGACACTGCTTCCTGAAAATCCTATAAAATCTACACTTTATCTAATAATTGACATTCCCTATCATTATTAATTTTGTTGAGCGCCAGGCCTGTTTTAGGCCACTTAAATTCTCAAAATTAATCATATGAAAATCTACAAATCTCAAAGAAAACAAGAAACTAAACTCAACTCAAAGAACTCAGTGTACCGGCTTCTCGCACGGTCAGCTCAGACTCGGTAGTTGGGCGTGTTTCGCAGAAAAAGAGGATTCAAAACATCAGCAACACAATAATCTTGTATTTATAACAAATAGTACTTGTTATTTATTTAATTTAAATAAATTGACATAATAATAAGCCAGGTTTAACAATCATTGTTTTACTATATTTCGAGTCTCGACATGTTTTAAAGATTCTTAATCCTGAAATCAACCAAGGCTCTGATAATAATCTCTACTCATTTACAATAGAATAAATCTTAAATCCTAACCTAATACTTGAAAACTAAGCTAACTTTGTAAAGTTAGGCTTCCCTGCCCGGAACTCCATGGTTGAAAAGCAACCCCTTGACACCAAGTAGATATGACTTTGTCAAAAAATAATGTTTTTCAGAATTTTACAGTGTAATTAGAGTCTCTGATTTTTGGGCACCTGAAAAAGACCAATGCCGATTTTTGGGCTCCAACCCTTATTGTTGAAGAGCCACCCGTGACACCAAGTGAATATGACTTTGTCAAAAAGCAATGTTTTTTTCGAATTTCACAGTGTAAATAGGGTCTCTGATTTTTGGGCTCCTGGGAAATATAAACACTGATTTTCGTACTGCAACCCTTCAGTTGAAAAGCCACCCTTTGACACCACGAATATATGACTTTGTCATAAAATAATGTTTTTAAGAATTTTACAATGTAAATAAAGTCTCTGATTTTTGTGCTCCTGAACAATACCAACACTGATTTTCAGGCTTCAACCCTTACAGTTGAAAAGTCACCCCTTGGCACCAAATAGATATGACTTTGTCAAAAAACAATGTTTTTTAGAATTTTACTCTGATTTTTGGGCTCCTGAAAAATACTAACACCGATTTTTGGGCTCCAACCCTTACAGTTGAAAGTAGCCCCTTGAAACCAAGTAGATATGACTTTTTCAGAAAATAAGGTTTGTTAGAATTTTACGGTGTAATTATAGTCTCTGATTTTTCGGCTCCTGAAAAAGACGAACACCGATTTTTAGGCTCTAACCCTTACAGTTGAAGGGCCACCCCTTGACACCAAGTAGATATGAATTTGTCAAAAAACAATGTTTTTTGAAATTTCACAGTGTAATTAGAGTCTCCGATTTTTGGGCACCTGAAAAAGACCAATACCGTTTTTTGGGCTCCAACCCTTACAGTTGGAGAGCCACCCGTGACACCAAGTAGATATGAGTTTGTCAAAAAGCAATGTTTTTTAGAATTTCACAGTGTGAATAGAGTCTCTGATTTTTGGGCTCCTGGAAAATACCAACACCGATTTTTGTACTGCAACCCTTACAGTTGAAAATCAACCCCTTGACACCAAGTAGATATGACTTTGTCAAAAAATAATGTTTTTTTTCATGGTTTTTACCATGAAAATCGACTATTCGCTAATTTTCACTATCATATTCGTAATCAGCGCGTCAAAATACATGAGTAAACGGAGCCCGAAGAAAATCGGACATATGTCCTTTTCGGAAGTACACCCGTTTTTCAAGTTCTCAATTATATATCTAACTTCATTGACACAGACTTCCTCATTTGAGTTTTCTAATGCATTATATTCTATGCTGACAAACTCTGTAATTTCACATTCCTTTATGTTCTTAAATAATAATTTCATGGTTCTTTCAAAGTCATTTTGTGTTTTTTATTTTCTTCTGATTTTATTTTTACTTTCCTTGACTAGTCGTTCAACTTTCCTCTTTTTGTGTCCGTAATCATTTTCAAGTCTACTTATCTCCTCATCGTTAAGGCCTGTGATGTTCAGTGTTCTGCAGTACGGTTTTCTCTTTTCTTGTCGAGTTGCCTCAATTTCATCATTCCATCATCTGTTCCCAGACTTTCTTTCTACAAACGCTGTACCACACACTTCGGTCGCAGTTTTAACAATGATATCCCGTAACATAGACCATGCGTTTAGCGCCTCCCAAGTTGCCCTATGTATGTTATGATCGGTATTCCATTCGAAACACGTCATGACTTTTGTATCTTTTACTAGTTCTCTTATTCCTTCATCCGCAATAACGGAGTCAATTATACTGTGGTTATTTCATTTAGACGAGGTGTACATGTGGATTATTCCATGTCGAAACCCAGTATTTGCAATGAATGAGCCCGTTTTTAAGCATAGGCCAACTAATTTCTCCCCGTTATAATTTTTCTTTGGATTCCCAAAACTACCAAGCACCCTTTCTGAATCAGTCTCCTGACGATGGACGCACACCCAGCCGTGGTTATCTCGTAGCAGAATTATTCTTTAACCATAATCGCATTACTTATTGTATCATTTTGAGTGTTCCAGAAGGTATCCTTGAATTCTTTTGTATCACTATCAACTTGGGCGTAGCACGCTATGATGAATAATCTTCTGATTCCGACCTTTATTCTAGCCCACAATCTTGATTCAAGTATGCAAAATCAATTGATTGAAATGCGTCCGAATCAATTCCAAGAATCGAACTCATTAAATCAAATGAATATTTCTTTGAGCGACTAATCAGATTTCAATGAATCTAGACCTTTTGAATGAAGGAAATCATTTTTTTAAATGTACGAAGTATTTCTTTGAATCAAGAAAATATAGCCAAAGAATTAGTTCCTTTATATCAACCAAAGATATGTGTGGTTTCAATAAAAATTACTACTGTTAAAGAATATTTTCTTGATGTTAAGAAATAGGATTCAAGTAAATGCATTTTCTTGGTTCCAAAAATTCTTTTTTTCAGTGTTGGAAAGAAAAATGCGATTTATGTAAAGAAGTGTTTGATGAAATCAAAAAAATATTTCTTTCACACAAAGAAATGTCTAGTTGACTTCTATAGCAGTTTCGTAGTTTCATTATCAAAATTAAATGATTAATTCTTGAGTTCGTAAAAAAAATTTTAATATGATATATTTGCTTTTCAAAAAAATGATCACTCAAAACAAGACATACAAACATTACAAGAAAATATGAAAAAATGTATAATGGGTAAAAATTCTACCATATATCGACGCCTCCATTCAATATGAGTCTATGTGCTGACAGCGCCCTGTTTAAGACTACCCTATGCTTATACACAGCGCATCGTCTCATACATGGCGCTGTCAGCACATAGACTCATATTGAATGGAGGCGTTGATATGCGTTCATTAAAAACAGTACAACAATCACTAAAATAGACAAAAACATGAATAAAAAGTAAAGTTTGAAAAAACTCTTTAAAATTTCAAAATAATTAAAAATTATAACACTCATAACTAAACTCTTTTATTTAATTTCAAATTATAAACGTTCAAATATTCTCTCAGTTTTAAATGTTCCATATTTAACCTATTGCCAATTGTAATTTTATAATTAAACAAAGGCATTTTTTGAATATTCAGCAGTATTTGGCTGTTTAGTTAAACTAAGCAATTATAAATCAAATATTCAAAACTAAACAATTTGAAAGTGAATTGAAGCGGAAAAATTCAGAAAAAAACGCGACTTTCTAACTCTATTTTAAGAAAAAATGGCTATAAACAATAATATATTCTTCAAACAATTTTTTGAAACATCTAATTATCAGTGTACATTAATATTTTATGTATTAGAAATTCACAGACTCAAAAATAACTGGAAATGTCTAATTATATTGTCTGGGTCCTTTTCATAGTAAAAATGTCAAAACAAAGACACTAGATGGTTTTTTTACATTCCTTATTACTAAAATGAAGAAAACAAAGTAAAGGGAGAACAACTTGCGAAGCACAAATTTTTCTATCACTGAAAAGAACGAAGTATCCAAAATATAAATCAGTCGATTTTCTATTAATTGGGGAAAGGGCAAGTTTTTTAATGTTTAATTATTGAAAAGACGAGTCCTTTATGATGATAGGAGACTACTAATGTTGAGAAGCGTTTGAATCTGCTAACGAGAGTCGTAGACGGCGTCGCGTACTTTTTTACATAATGGATATTTCCACCAATTTTTAATGAATTAATCTAAAAATTTCGAGAAATCTTCCTTTAATAGGGAGGAACAAATGTCTCACTGGAAGTTCTTTCAACTCTAAAGTTTTCTCGATACTTTTCTTCGCCGAAGATAAAAAAATGTGCTCGCCGTCAGGTCTCAATTTCCAATGAATTATTATCAAACAGTTGGTAGTTTTTACTTTTTTCTTCATCGTGTAGGCATCGCTAGGGTATAATGCATGTGTATACCAAATTTCAAACAGTTTCAATCATATTTGTCTGAGTAATGACGATTTATGCTTTAAAAAATAATTGAATGTGGGGGAAACATTTTTCCCACTTTTTCAATTTTATTATTAAAAATATACATCGAGAAGAAAAACTTTAAATAGAAAAAAGTTCCATTTTAATATTCTCTACAAGTCAATATTTTTTTTTAATTTAATTTTTTGAACTTTAAAATTTGGATATCAAATACATATATCTGGGTAGCCTATTCACTAGCGACGGAAAAATAGATGGGGAGTTAGATAGGCGCATTAATGAAATCGCGAGCATAAGGTCACTCATGTATTTTATATGGATGATCTGAAGATCTATGCCTCTGGTAAAAGCAAACTTCAACTTGCTCTAAATGTCATCAAGAAGTACACAGGAGAGATTGGTATGGACTTTGGATTGGACAAGTGTGCTAAGATTTATTCGAAGAAAGGAAAGATTATTGGCCTTCCCGATGACCCTGAGCTTGTGAATATTAGTGTTATTCGACTAATCGATCCCAGTCCCAGTTCTTTGAAGTGGTTCAATGGAAAAAGAACGAGCTTATGGCCCTTAATATCGCTACACGTAAGATCATGCGTATGCATAAGAGCTTGCATATCAATTCGTCCGTTCCGCGATGATACATCCCACGCCGTCTAGGCGGACGCGTACTTCTAAAGTAGAGATCCTCTCCTAAAAATCGTCAGGAAACACGAGATGATTGGCAAAGGAGCATTCCCTTACAAAGCCGCGGAGCAGGCGGCCAAGACCCTTGGCCTGAATTTTAACATCAGAAAGGATGAAAGTGCATTAATTCACATAGATGCCTCACTTCTAAAAGCCGAAATAAAGAAAGCAGAGGTTGGAAAATTCCGCCAACAGATACTTGACCATAAAATGCACGGAAACTTTCACGGAAATGTAGAAAAACAGTCCTTGTCGAAGAAGCAAACTTTTGCTTTCCTCAAATCATCAGGACTTAATTCAGGTAGAAGCCAAGAAGTTCCCAGCGATAGGCACAGAGCATGTCATGCACACACTGAGTACCTAGAACACATACTATCCGAGTGACCCACTCACGCGGGAACGACGTATATCTACAAACATAATGCCTGGATACATTAAAGCCAGTTGGGATAATTTTTCAAAAGTGTTTACACTTATAATGAGTGATTTTTTTCTCGAAGTGTTCCAATTTCAACGTTGCTGTGACTCGAAGAGTAAACGCGAAAAAATAAGTAAATGGGATGACTGACATTAACCCTTTGAAACATTTATTTTTATTTATTTAATTTATTAATTTGGAATGATAATTGCTTTAGGCGACTCTTTATTTTATTTCGTGAAACTGAAAGGTCGTGAATCGACAAAAGAATGGAACATGACTGAGAAAATAGATTCTACGTATTCACGGTCCATGGTACAGGGATCGTGGTGGGAGTTGACGGAACTGCGCAATTTGAAATAACCGTATACGGGGGGCTTGAAATAATGACGTCTTGAAATGATGGATACTTTACTGTATTTGCAACTTAAATAGGCGTCAATATATTCTTCATATAAAAAAAGATTAAATTCCGAAAGCAAGCAATAAAAAACATGGCACAAAACAACTCTAAAAGAAATCATTCTTAATACTTAGATTCAAATAAGTGGACGAGATCGCCAAGTTGGTGGTTTTCTAGCCACGTTTTCACTTCTTGCATCTTTCGAGGCCGGACTCGTGTAAAAACTTGGTCTGGACTCTGTCGCAGTGAATGTGTAATAAGTGACGAGCTCGAAGAAATTCAGCCAATTCTAAGGATAAATCGCATGTCCATATCTCTAACTCTATCTCTTTCTCTTCGCAGAGAACGCCAAAGTGAGAAAAGTTTGATGTCACATGTCAACGAATAAATAATGGAGTGAGGTTATGTCTCGGTGCGGCACGCCGGTATTTAGCATCAATGTGACGTCAGACCTTTCTCACTCTAACCTTTTCTCTAAAGAGAAGGAGAGAGATGTGCGCACGCGATTTATCCTTAGAATTGGTTGCATTTCTTCGAGATTGTCACTTATTACGAATTAAAAAAACCGATTGAAAAGTACGACGCACAAAACATTAAAAGAAATCGTTTAACAGAGCAAGGCCCATTTTCTTTTACGCGTTTCTTCTTTCCCCACTCATACTCTCATTTTAAGAATATTTTCTGCCTTTAGTTAGAATATACTCTTAAGGGTGTCGATTCAATCGGACTTGGAATTTTTTTTATACCCAGATAACAATCGTGCGACGCACGCTTCAAGCACGCGAGTGAGTCGCACGATGCGACCCATATCGCACGCAAATGGCAAGCACATTCCGCGATAAAGTGATGGGTAAATGCGTGCGTTTAATGACATGAAAAAAGAGCTCATGTCGGAATATGAGAAGTGCCACACTGAACTTAAAATCGACCTTGCTAAAACTTGTGTCTCGGTTGACAATTTATCCACCAAAATTGACAATGTTTCATCCAACGTATCATATATGGATATTCGACTGACGGAACTTGAGGAGAAAGTCATGGCGCATGAGATATCTGTGGAGAAAAGGATAAACGATATTGCTGATAAGGTAAACAGCAACCGCAACCCAACTCCGGAATGCTCATCCCAACATTTAAATGATGCGGAATCCTTTATTAAGGAGATTAACCAGCGTAACTCACGTCAGAAAAACATCCTAATTTTTAACATGCCGGAATCCGAGGTTGAAGAAGATGTTTCTCCAGAAAGCAAGGATTTTATTCAAGTCATTCACTTTCTTAAATCAATTGTACCAACACTTTCGATATCTACTAACACTATACGTGTCTTCCGTATTGAACAGATGTCACATACGCTATTGCGACCGATCAAGGTCAGATTTCGCACCTATGCAGTTGCTCTGGATGTGATTCGCTCATACCTCATGCTGAAGAAAACGAAGTCTGTTCCTGAGGTTGTAAAGAATTATCGGGTCTCCAGAGATCACACACCCTTGCAGCAACTCAATTTCAAGGACCAAAAGAGGATATTAGAAGAACGCCTAGCCAGCGGAGAGAAAGATCTTCGAATAACATACAGAAACGATATTCCTGTCATAGTTTCCAAAAGGAGATCTCCAGTTACGACAACTTAATGTCGTCCAGGTTCGCAGTTGGTCTATATTACCAGAATGTTAGGGGTTTAAATAGTAAGATGTCAATTTTAACTACCTCTGTTGATGTTTTGGATTATAATGTATTAACTTTCACCGAAACATGGTTAAACTCATCTGTTCATGATGCGGAAGTTCTTGATTGTAATATTTTCCAAGTTTCTAGAGATGACAGGCCCGATAGACCAGGTGGGGGTGTCCTCCTTGCAATAAAAAATACATTTAGTTGTTCCAGAATTAATTTATCTTCTGTCATATTAGATTTTTTAAGAATTTTTTATGCAAAAAGCCCATTTTCGGAAAAATGTTGGTTTTCTGGTTCTGTACTGCAATCCTTCAATTGTACATAATATTAAAAAAATGTCAATCATATAAATCCAACTGTTCACGATTTAACACTTTTAAATACAACCCGTTTCAAAATGAAAGCATTCTTAGTTTTGAGATAGTATAATTTTAGGGCCTCAAAAATTAGTGAGTAGTAAGTAAGTAGAATTAGTAATAGTGTCGACAATTGAAAAATTTCACAATTCTGAAATTGTTTCATTTTAAATATAAAGGCTTAATAGTTGAAATTTTTTTAAATGTAAACTTTCCGAAAAGGACAATTTCATTGTCAATGAATGTAAAATCCCAGATATGTAAATCGTTCGAAGTTAAGCAATTTTGAATTAGGTCGAAGTGAATCAAAACATTTTCGTTATTCTTTCTTGTTTCTATTCTGTGATATTCTGTTATAAACGTAACAATATATTAACTCGGTTGTGGTTTACGTTGCGTTATTCAAAATAGCGAAATTCACTCCGAAATTATAATTTGGTAATTACACTACATCTTTGAACAATATATTATGCAAATCATTCAATCTTCTATGTAGTTATTATTAAAAGATAAACGGATCATATTACACAAAAATCATAAACAGAAATTCTAGTATACTCTTATGTAAATACACTCGAACTCCAAAGATACGAGCTCTAAATATACGAGCGCTCCACAGATACGAGCGTCCCGACTCCAAAGGTGCCAGCGGAATTTGTTCTCCTCTATCCCCACCCTATTCGGGAATATGGCACGCGAGTGCGCACTAGGGTGGTCCAAAAATGCATTGGAACATTTTTTTTCGAATTTTCATGAATTATGCCCGGAAATTTTTTCGAATCCACAACAAAATAAATCTACTTAAAAAAAATATATTCAGAGGTGGAGCAAGCCCCATGCAGTTTAACACGTATTTTCCATAAGGAAAGAAAGACGTTTTTGTAAATTCTATTCAGAATCGTCAATATGAGTATAATCTTTTGTATTCTCTGAAATCTACTCAATTCTCTGAATTCTTCTGAATTTTCTGAATTCTTCTCAATTGTCTGAATTCTTTTGCATTCTCTGAACTTCAAATTCTCTGAAATCTTTTGAATTCTATGAATTCTTTCGTATTCTCTAAATTCTTTTGAAATTCTATATATTTTTATAATTCTGTGAATGTTTTTGAAGTTTGTGTATTCTTTTGCACTCTGTGAATTCTTCTAAATTGTCTAAATTATTCCTAATTCTTTAAATTCTTCCGCTATTCTCTGAAATCTTCCGTATTCTATGAATTCTTCTCAATTGTCTGAATTCTTTTAAATTCTCTCAACTCTTTTGAATTTTTTGAAATCTTTTGAATTCTTTTGTATTTTCTAAATTCTTTTGAAATACTTTGAATTTTGTTTGAGTTCAAAATAATTCAACGCGTATTCTAAAGATATCGAAAGAATTCATAAAACTGAAAAAGAATTCAGAAGACTAGTTTAATAGAAAATATTTCAGATAATTCCAAATAATTCAGATAATACGAAAGAATTGTAGAAAATAAAAATAATCAGTGGTTTATTGTAAAGGTTTTAAGAGAGTTCAGGAAAACTTTAAAAGAAAACGAAGGAGTACATGTGGCTTCTAGGAATTCGTTTAAATTCTACAGAATGAAACATACTCGATGGAAGTTAAAATAATTCTACCTGTTTTCTAAAGATTTTAAGAGAATTCAGAAAATTCAAAAGATCTGAAGGAGTTCGAAATAACTTGAAATGTATTCTGATAATTTAAAGATAATTAAAAATCATTAAAAGAATGCAGTGGTCTCGTGAGAATTAAAAAATTCAGAACAGTTCAAATAATTTAGAAAATTTCAAAAGTATTCACATAATTAAAAAAAAAAGACAATCCAAAAGAATTCATAGAATCTAAAATCTTTCAGAGAATTGAAAAGAATTCAGACATTTCAAAATGTATAAGAGAATTTAGAATAATTCAGGAGAGTTCAAAGAATACAAAAGACTTGGAGAAAGTTAGAACAATTCATATAACGTAAAAATTATTTAAACATTTCAATGAAAATACATGTTGAATGATTTTCATATTGTGAACTGAGTATCGGATGGGAATATGGTTTTCAAAATTATAGGTGTTAATGTTTTAATGGTTTGGCGATGTAGTATTTTGATGCCCTGATTCACAAAAATGGACGTGAATGTATCCACAAATGTCATTTTGCGAAAATTAAGTTTTTTTCACAATATTAAATTACATAACCTAAAAGTGCAGCAACAATATATTTTAATGATCTTAAGGATCATATATTTCGTGAATTTTCTTAGATCTCCATTTAATAATGATAGGATAAATTTTTTAAGACACATTATTGGTATTTAAATTTATAATTATATTAATTATTATTGATATTTGATTCCGGATTTATTACGTTAATAATAATGATCGTAAATTGAATAATTCTACTTTACATGGATTCACTGAACTCTCTAAACATGAATCAGTGAAAAATCCACTGATTGAAATGGTAGTTGGACATTTCACTGATTAATCAGTGATTCCGGACTTATTCACTAATCAATTCAGTAACACCAGTTTAAATCGAATAAATTGTAAATAGAGAATGAATGTGTGTGTGTGTGTGTGTGTGTGTGTGTGTGTGTATAGATTATAAATATATTGATGGTATTGGAATGAAGAACAACACAATATGTACATATAGTCTTCTTCATTTTTCAAAAACCTTACATCTAGTTGATACATAAGTTTAATAATAGTTCAACGTTATTCAACTATAATTTAATGTTTAATCGACAATAACATAACTATACTTTAACAATACTTTAACTATGACTTAACTATATTTTAACTATAACTTAACTATACTTTAACTATACTTTAACTATACTTTAACTATAACTTAACTATACTTTAACTATTCCTGAACTATAACTCAACTATACTTTAACTATAGCTCAACTATAACTTAACTATACTCTAACTATAACTTATAGTTAAGTTATAGTTAAAATATAGTTAAGTTATAGTTAAAGTATAGTTAAGTTATAGTTGAAGAATATACTCGCCCTTTCTGAAAATTATAAATAACAAATTTGTACATCCACTTTGAGTGAACAAGTTTGCATATTATTATTTTTTCTTTCCTAGTGTCGCCTTCCAAAGCATTAAATTTTTTTATTTTAAGTGTTATTTTTCACGAATAAAACAACAACTACGCGTCTTAACAAAAAGTGATTAATAATAAATTTGTAGACCTTTTTTGGTTGCAAAATTTTTGTATTCTCATCGTTTTTTGTGTCTTGCATAGTTTGACCGAAAAATGGAATTTTTAATTTTTCATTAGCAATAAAGATATAGAGGGCGCGTGGATTTTGTTACGGGGTATCATTGTTAAAACTGCGATTGAAGTATGTGGTACGGCGGTTGTAGGAAAGAAATATGGTGGTGCATGGTAGAATGATGAAATTAAGGCAGCCTAAAAAGAAAAGAAAGAAGCGTAGAGAGAACGTTGAACATCACAGGTCTTAGCGATGAGGAGAGAAATAGACTTGAAAATGATTACAGACCCAAAAAGAGGAAAGTGAAACGACTACTCAAGAAAAGTAAAGATAAAATCAGAACAGAAGAAATTACAAAAGGATATTCATGGAACCATGAAACTAAGATTTAAAGAGATTTAGAAAAATAAAATTACAGAGTTTGTGAGCATGAGAAACAGCAAAGGTGAAATGCTATATGAAACAGACGGGAGAGTAGACGCCTTAAAAGATTCGTTTGAAGAATTATTAGGAGGTGAAGATATAGGGCAACAGAGCTGCGGGATAAAAAATAATGCATTAGAAAACCCAATTGAAAAATTCTGTGTCACTGAGGTTAGATATGTAATTAAAAACTTAAAAAATGGTAAGGCTGCTGGTGTAGAGAGTATTAGCGCTGAAATTCTTAAATACTGTGGCGAACACATACCTCACAGGGTGTGCGAACTGATAAATTTATGCATCGAGACGGGACAAATCCCAGACGATTGGAGAAAAGCGATTATCGTACCAATATACAAAAGAAAGGGAGATAAAAACAACTGCAATAATTACAGAGGTCTATAGCGGGCTCCCTGAAATTTTCGTCAGATAGGTCAGTGAAAAGTGATTGCATCATGAGACACTAATCAATTAAACACTTATGTATGTAATATGCTATCTGGGCGAGGGGGGTCGGCGCCATAGTGCGGTGAGGGGGGCCCTAATACTTATAGTGAAGTTAAATCTTTGAAAAAAGCGTAAAATAGTCGTGTTTGATATCAAATTAATCAGTAATGGGCAAAAAAATATTATATCGAATCAGATTTCGACTTAAGCTATTCATTGAAGAACGCTAATTAGTATTAGCGTGTCAGAGTGGCAAAAGAACGCTCGCGGGTGCTGTCCGCTCTGCTAGCACACATCTGTCGCCTTCCTCAGAAAAACCGAGGCGAGAAACGAGTTTTATAAAATATTTTTTAATTTCTTCAAGACTACTAACAGTCGAATTTTTCCTAATACTGTGTAAAATCCTGTAAAATAAAAAAAAAGTCTTCAAACTTTTTTAGATTCTTTTTCAATATATTTTAAAGTTTAAACTGTAAGAATGGGCGATGGTCAATTCCGCCCTGGCTAAAGGTTAAACCCTACAAGGCTTCCCCTCACTCAGTCGATTCCAGTCAGCGGGAATAGAATAGAAGATTTTTTTTTAATTTAGCACTTGGAAATTTATAAATATAATGTTATTCGACTTAAAAAGTTGAAAATGAAAGAGTAAATGTTTAAGTTTATGTGAAATTTTATTTGATAGAAAATTTGTCCAGTATATTTTACTCAAATCTACTGCAGTAGCTTTAATGAATTGTTGCAATATTTTACTTAGCTTGGGCAATTTCGCAAGCTAAAATTTGGCCAGATTTAAAAACTTATTAACTAAAATCATAAATTTGGTTTATTTCTCCAACAATCGTATTTCTCGAAATTATCCTTAAATAATTTTGCACTCGCAGTGCAAAAGTAAGAATAGTTTCATTCCTAGCTCAATTTGGAAACTCAATAACAAACATCATACATTTTTTGATTGCTTAACTAATTTTTTTATGAAAGTTCATTAAAAATACTATAAACTTTTTTCTTTCCCCAACTCTGTGCCTTGCCACAAACGGTCCTTTAATATTTATTAATATTTTCCGAAAATATTGCCGCTTTATTTTAACTTTTATTTTTAAATATGGGTGAAAAAATATTGATCTCAGGACTAACGTGATCAGCTGGTATACTCGTTACATGGCCTTAAGTAAAATATCCCTTCTTTCCATTTTCTATTCCTAACGTATTTACTGTAAACTGTCATGTCACAACATTTCCAGATGATATGTCTTATTTAAAATAAAATGAAGAATTTGGTATATATGTGCATGTACGTAATTTTGTTTTCTACTCTGATCACAAATTTGCAAAAAATTTAACATATACTTCAAGTATTAGTCATTTGCATCATTTCAATTTCGATTCTTTGTTTCAATGAATCAAAACAAATACCACGTGGCTCAGGCAACCATTTGCCTCGCCGGTATTCGGTCTCCTTCGCTCCCTTCATTTAAGTGTCTCTGTCACAGCTCATCTACATTTCCCACCAGATGCACTTGACTTTGACATGTCTATTTTCCCATTGCACCTAACCTACTTAATTTCTCCCTAAACTTGAAAGTAATAAAATCGACCTTTCTTAGAAAATCGTACATCCTCTATTAAATGAATTTCTAGTTTCTAAGTCTGTTCTGACTTTAAAGATTTTCTTTCTTGAATGAAAATTATAAAAATTGCAAATTATTCTTACAAAAAATGTTAAAATTCTTTTCCTGTAAAATTACTTTATAATGTAATACAAAGGATTAAATTTAAGACTTATACTAGTAGTCTTGCGCGCGCCAAGGCTCGCATTAATTTTTTGTATGAAAGAGAATAAACCAAATACTTGTTTTTTTTATGTTATTCATATTTAATTAATGTTACAAAAGATTTGTACAAAATAATTAGAAGGCACGACAGGATAATGTACGTAGCCTCTAATAAGGAACTCCTTTTCCTTTGTTTCTCTGTTAAAGCTAAAGGAGTAATGATAAATACTACGTATAATATTAATTTTTATTATTATATAAGTTTTCATAAAGCCTCGGTGAACAGGGATAATGCTGGCATCGTAGCAGTCTAGCAAGTCATCCTTGAGTTGATTCGTCCACTAAATGTGGGCGTTTCGCCGGATCGTCGTCGTGTTTCCATCTAAATTATTTTACAGTTCCAATTTCAAAAGAATTTTTGAATTTTAAATTGAATTAATTCGAGGCCGTATTCTGAGGACCAGCTGTTCATATAAACTTATTTTTATTCAAAAATATCTTAAGGTACATCGATTAAGATTTACAGTTTCAGTTTCAAAACAATTTTTGAAGTTTAAATTGAATTAATTCGAGGCCCTATTTTGAGGCCCAAGTTTTTAATTCAATTTCTTTTAATTCAAAAACATCTTGAGGTAAATTGATTAAGATTTACAGTTTCAATTTCAAAAGTATTTTTTAATTTTAAATTGAATTAATTGGAGGCCCTATTCTGAAGACCAGGTGTTTATTTAAACTTCTTTTTATTCCAAAATATCTTAAGGTCAATTGATTGAGATTTAAAGTTTCAATTTCAAAAGAATTTTTCAATTTTAAATTGAAATAATTCGAGGCCCTATTCTGAGGCCCAGGTGTTTAATTAAACATATTTTTATTCAAAAATATCTCAAGATGAATTGAT
Source organism: Andricus grossulariae (assembly GCA_011634705.1). Classification (NCBI taxonomy): domain Eukaryota; kingdom Metazoa; phylum Arthropoda; class Insecta; order Hymenoptera; family Cynipidae; genus Andricus; species Andricus grossulariae. Next base: position 220,085,102 of record JAABKJ010075445.1, read on the forward strand.
TAAGATTTACAGTTTCAATTTCTAAAGAATTTTCGAATTTTAAATTGAATTAATTCGAGGCCCTATTCTGAGGCCCAGGTTTTGAATGCAGTTTCTTTCTATTCAAAAATATCTTAAGGTAAATTAATTAAGATTTACAGCTCTAATTTCAAAAGAATTTTTGAATTTTGAATTCAGTTAATTCGAGGTCCTATTCTGAGGCCCAGGTTTTTAATTCAAATTCTTTTTATTCGAAAATATCTTAAGATACGTTAATGAGGATTCACAGTTTCAATTTCCAAAGAATTTTGATATTTTAAATTGAATTAATTCGAGGCCCCGTTCTCAGGCCCAAGTTTTTAATTCCATTTCTTTTTATTCAAAAATATCTTAAGATAAATTGATTAAGATTTACAGTTCTAATTTCAAAAGGACACCTTCGTAAAAACCGTTTTTTCTGACTCAGGGGGTCTCGAAACGTCGACATTTGATTGAATCCGCGAAAGTCACTTTCCACATAAAACCAATACCTTCTCATTAAGATCAGAATGTAATTAAATCGACAGCGTTCAAAGTTGCATAATTTCAGATTGAATATTTATAATCGTGACAATTTAAAATTAAATTCCTAAAACTTGGAGCATCTTTAGTCCTTCTTTATAAATGTGTAAAATTTAGTATATGAATGAATGACATGAATATATTATGAATATGATATATGATATGCATTTTAATTTATTTAAATTCTACATTTATGAATGATTTTAATCAATGATTTATCTCGAAATACCATCAAGCGTAAAAAGTTTTGACGTTGAGAATTATACAATTGATTTCAATTTCAAATTGTTCAGTATTGAATGCACATTTGAGCTAAAAATTGTTGCGTTGGATTTTGAGTGTTTCATTTCCAGTTTTAAACTCTTCAGGTTTAGAATGTTCCACAAGACATTTGTCAGTTTGGAAATTCTTTTTTAAATCTCTCTTAAGGATGTACTTTCATACAGTCTATCTCAAAATTCATCAAACCTTATTAAATTCTAATGTTTGATACCTTATTTTATTCTTCGAAAAATTCTTTACAACTGTATTTGGTTGCGAATTTTTGTTTTGTTTAGTTTGTTAGAAATTGTACATTTAATAATTTTTTATTTCAAAAATTTTGTTCCTAAGCAATTTTAACCCATTAAAACCCAAGCCGAATCTAGCCAAGACAGCCTCAAACTAACTACTGCATCAATAGCTTAACCAAAAAAAAATTACCCCTGTTTTTTCTTTTGACGTTTGCAATTGTTTATAAAAAGTTATTCAAACAAATTGCCAAAAATTTCTTTATTTCGAAAAACTAATAGCGGCAATCGATTTTACGGGGAAAATTGCGGAAGAAACCTCCATGGCACTTTTTTGTCAGAGTCCAATTTGTTGGTGTAAAATCGTTATAAACAATTTCAACCTGTACGAGTGATACCAAACCCGGGAATAGGGAAAAGACTGTGAATCTTTATTGTTCATTTTCAAGTTATTCATTTGGCACTTTACATTAGATTAAAATGATTGAAGTTTAAAAATCGTGATGCACAATTCAAAAATTAATTATGGTAAACGATTAGCTTCAAGGTTCTAATTTAAGAATTCTTCTATTTTTAAACGAAATTTGTTATTGTTTAATTTTTAATTCATCTTCAAGTTTAAATTCAATAATTTTGAAAGTTTCCAATTAGAAGACATATAATTTCAAACTGTTTAGTGTAATTAAACTTTAAAGGTATACAATATTTTTGGAAATATTTAGATTTCTGTAATTTTAAACGGTGAAAATGACAGTGATTTTTTGTTGTTGACAGAAATCATATTTGTTTGCTATAAAAATGAGATTTCTGTCAACAACAAAAAATCACTGTTATTTTCACCGTTTAAAATTGCAGAAATGTTTTTGAGAGGGTTCGAATTTAAAATCTCACAATATTTTAGTTTCAAATTCAAACATCAACAATTTCACGACAATTTCGCAATTCAATCTTTCAAAATTTCTTATTAAAGCCTTGATAGTCAGTTGTAAATTCGATAATTTTAGGTGTAAATATAAAGCAATTTCAAATTGACAATTTAAAAATGGTACAATTTCTGGGTATAGACATGACCTTGATATTTACTGGATATGACAGTTATTCTATCGATTTTTATCGTGAAACACTCAATAATGAGGAAATTTTAGCAGTAATTCATGTGGTGAGGGTGTAGGAGCTGAAAATCAATGGAATAAGCAAAATTCAGTGCAGCGTTATCAGACAAACGTCTATTAGTTCTCTCCACTACGACATTCAATCACAGGTGTTTATTAAATAAGAAATATATTGTAAGATAAAGAAAAGTATTAGGGAAATCTATAATTATAATTATAAATTTCCTAACATTTTTCATTACGTTAAAAATATTAATAAATTAGAAATGCGATACGGGACACTCACTGTGAAAAATTCAAGTAAATAATTACATGTAGGATTGCTTTAAATTTTCCCTTTCTACGATTCTTCCTACTTTTTAAATATGTATCAATCAAAGTTTCTAACGACGATACTTCCAATTTATGACATATGTTTCACCCTATCCTAGAGTGGTTGACTCAGTCATTTAAAATTTCAACAACTAATTTTTTCCGTGTATCTTGTGTTTATGATTTGATACCCCGTGCTAGAACTGTGTTGTGATACCCTGCGCTGGGATGTGTTTTGATACCTCGTGCTTGGATTGTGTTTTGATACCCCATTAAAATTACAGAACTTATACTTATTGTGACTAACTTGATTACTGTGACTATTTGGAGAAGCATGCATCTGGCTTGACACAGCCATATACGATTTGAGAGCACCCGCAACGGCCCCATGACTGTGACTATTTGGAGAAGCATGCATTTGGCTTGACACAACCAGTTGCCATATGAGAGCGCGCGCAAAGGCCATGACTGTGGCTATTTGGAGAAGCATGCATCTAGATTGACAACTCCGGTTGCCATGTAACGGCCCGCAATGGCCACAACCGTGATTGTGATTGTTTGGGAAGCATGGCATCTGACCTACGAGGTGCATAAGATCTACGAGGTGCAAAGTTACACTATATAGCAGTTTGCGGCGCGCAAGCTGGGCGCAATAACTCTCTTTTAAATCCAATACCAATCTTATCCCCACTTTCTACCCTAGGTGATTTTCAAGGGAAAAACTCAAGCTTTAGAGAGGCCACTATTTTTTAAATTTTTGTCTTCCAGTTCTCCTGGTAAATATTCGTGATTTCTCCCGGTTTAGAAAAAAAATATATATACTCAATAAGCATCAGCAAATTTTTTTGCAAGAAATCTGTTGATTTTGAATCATATAAACAATTTCAAAATCCGTTAATCAACCAATTTTTAAATATTATGTTTTAAACATTTTTTAAACAATAATTAATCGTTTCTATCTGAAAACGTCTGAAATAAAAAAAAAAATATATATATAGAACGATTTTGGACAATTTAATTAGAAAAAGGAGTTGAATAATATTGTGTAATTTCTAAGTCGAAGCGCTAAAGCCATCAAACATTTTCGACATAATGTGGAAGGTAGATCTTTCACAATATATACGGATCACAAGCCAATAACCTTAGCTTTCCAGCAGAAGAGCGAAAAATGCTCGCCTCGTCAGTTTAGGTACCTGGACTTCATAGGTCAATATACAACGGAGATCAGGCACATCCCAGGCCCAGACAACATTGTCGCCGACGCCCTCTCCCGGGTTGAAGAACTCGCAACCGGTGTTGATTTTGGGGCACTAGCAAAATCCCAAGTCAACGATGAAGAGGAACAGTCTTTTCTTCAATTAGGAACCGTGCTCCAACTGAAAAAGGTTCAACTTCCAGGAACGGATACGATTCTGTACTGCTGTGTTTCGACCTCTGTAGCGCGACCCTTTGTGACGAAACCCTGGCGTCCTGTAGCTTTCAACTCGCTCCATCAATTTTCGCATGCAGGAATCAAAGCCACGACGATGCTGGTCACTCAACGCTAATTCTGGCCATCGATCAGAGCCGATTGCAAGCTCTGGGCACGAGCGTGTGATCCCTGCCAACGTGCAAAGGTCTCTCGTCATGTGTCAGCACCTATCGACTCATTCATTGAGCCGAATTCCCGGTTTGAGCACGTGCATATAGATTTAGTCGGCCCCTTGCCGATTTCAAACGGAGTTCGCTATTTTTTGACCTGCGTTGACCGGTTTTCGCGCTGGCCTGAAACTTTTCCAGTCACAGGCATCGAGGCAGCAACCGTCGCGAAAGAATTTCTCTCAGGCTGGATCGCCAGATTTGGAACTCCGTTGCGAATAACTACCGATCAAGGTCGTCAATTCAAGTCACAACTTTTCCGAGAATTGAACAACATGCTCGGGACTCAGCACCTGAGGACGACGGCATATCATCCATCTGCCAATGGCATGGTGGAAAGGTCGCACCGAAAGTTAAAAGAATCCATCAAGTGCCACGAAACTGAGGATTGGACTGAAGTTCTACCCGTCATCCTTTTAGGCATCAGATCAGCCTGGCGAGAGGATTTGAAGTCAACATCAGCTGAACTTGTTGTGGCCTATAGCGCTTTTGACATTTTTCGGAAAAAAATTTTTCTCCAGAAAATTTTTCCTCAGAAAATTCACTATCGACATTTGTAATGCTATTGCTGTTATTGAGGCCTATAGGGCTTTTCACATTTTTCTCAAAAAAATTTTTCCTCAGAAAATTCACCATCGTAATTTGTCATGTTATTGTTGTTATTGAGGCCTACAGCGCTTTTGACATTTTTGGAAAAAAAATTTTCTCCAGAAAATTCCTCCTCAGAAAATTCACTATCGTAATTTGTCATGTTATTGTTGTTATTGTGGCCTATATCGCTTTTGACATTTTTGGGAAAAACTTTTATTTCCAGAAAATTTTTCCTCAGAAAATTTATTATTGAAATATTTAATGTTATTATTGTTATTCAGGCCTATAGCGCTTTTGACTTTTTTCTGAAAAAAAATTTTCTCCAGAAAATTTTTCCTCAGAAAATTCACTATCCAAATTTGTAATGCTATTGTTGATATTGAGGCTTATCGCCCTTTTCACATTTTTCGGAAAAAAATTTTTCTCCACAAAATTTTTCCTCACAAAATTTACCATCGAAATTTTTAATGTTATTGTTGTTATTGAGGCCTATAGCGCTTTTGACATTTTTGAAAGAAAATTTTTCTCCAGAAAATTCTTCCTCAGAAAATTCACTATCGTAATTTGTCATGTTATTTTTGTTATTGTGGCCTATATCGCTTTTGACATTTTTGGGAAAAACTTTTATTTTCAGAAAATTTTTCATCAGAAAATTTATTATTGAAATATTAAATGTTATTGTTGTTATGGAGGCCTATAGCGCTTCAGACATTATACGGAAAAACTTTTTTCCCCTGAAAATCTTTCCTCAGAAAATTTACTATCGAAATTTTTAATGTTATTGTTGTTATTGAGGCCTTTAGCGCTTTTGACATTTTTCGGAAAAAAATTTTTCTCCAGAAAATTCTTCCTCAGAAAATTCACTATAGAAATTTGTAATTCTATTGTTGTTATTGAGGCCTAGAGCGCTTTTCACATTTTTCAAATGTTGCACATTGTTTTCTCACTTTTCCCCTCAAACACCATTACCTTTGTTTTATTTACGTTAATTTTAAGGCCCGATTCAACAATAATTGTTCTAAGCTTAGTAAAATCGACAGCCAGATGAAAAATGCGGAAACGGTTCACACAAAAATATTGATCACATAAACTTTAGAACAATGTCAAGAGTTTGATAAAAGTTTCGATGAAATTTTCGTGATGATTTGATATGGGAAAAAAATTGGGAATGGTTCAACCATAGTTGTGGTAAAGTTGGTTGTAAACTTGGTAAAATCGACTGCCAGATGAAAAATGGGGACCCCGTTTCTTTGCAGTCGACAGATCCGTCTTATCGAAGATAAAGTGCTTTGTAGGCACGAAAAAAGCTCTTTGTAAGTTGGCAGTTCAAACGAAAAGAAGTACTCGTAAGCTGCGCGTTTAAACCCCTCTCAACTTGACAGAAAAAAAGAACCAAACTCATGCTATAGGAATCCGAGGCTCCGGACGGCTTAGGAATCTTTGGCGCATTCCTTTATCGAAAGAACTCTTTTTTATGATTCTGATAATACCTATGCTGCCTGATGCTAGTAATTTTTTAGCGGTTATAAAGCTCATAAAATTCCACGTTAAGTGAGCCATATTAGAGATATTTATGACTTTTGGAAGAGGAAATATCACGTGAAAAGTTTTTTTTTAAGTGCAGGATTTTCTCGAATTTCGTATCTGAACTTCAATTTGTGTCACGACCAGCCCCGTGACACTCTGAAATGAAAGTGACGGAAATGTTGAGTACGTCCGAGGGTTGCGCTGGCTGTACTTTTAAGCCGAAGATTAATCAAATGCATGGGGAAAGTGTCAAAAATGTGAAATTTTGTGCTTTTTACATTATAAAAACGGACTTTTTGATTTTTTTGCTACAGAATTAAGTTTTAAGGCTTTTAGACTGAAATTTTATCAAGATTTTTTTTAAAGAACGAGAATAATGGAGAGAATTTTGCCGAACATTTTGCCTTGAGAATTTTGAAGATTTCAAGAGAATAAAAAAGCGCTACGCGCTCGGTCTTTGGATTTTCCACACATTTCTGGACAGACTCTTTAAAATTAAAGGTCAAAGCGTGAACAACAGTAATTTGATGATTGCGAATTATCTTTTGTTAAAGCTCCTTTGGCTTTAACGAACATATTCTTATCACGTATCTCGTGATTCGCACTCGATTTTGTCCAGAATGTGAACTTTTCTACATTATGTTGAACACTATCATATCTAACGCATATTATATTTATTTCTGTACCTCGATCTGGTACTGCTTATTCAAATATTGCACAATAATGTACCATTTTAATTTTTCATGATGACTAATATTTTCTCCTTACGTTGCACTAATTTTTATTCTTAGCTGCCCTGAAAATGAGCCCAGTTTGAGCGCGCAAATCAAACACTGTGATTCAAGCCCCTCATAAACTACAATCATAAAGTGAAATTAAACATGGTTTTTTTTTCAATTTGACTTTGAAGAGGGTTCTCAAAGTACCCACGGCCTTGACGATTACATTCTCATTGCGATACTCGCACTTCGTGCTCAACAGCTAGATTATACAGACGATTGCTTTTGAAAAAGAAAACCATGTAAACAAAATGAAACGGAACATTTTGTTGCCAAATTCAAAAATGCTCTTATTTTTTTAATTTTTATCTAATCAAAAAGTTTTATAAGAATAGTTTTGAAATATGTTTCATATCTAGTGAAAATTTTTATAGCCATTTTTTCATCTATCAGCAAAATATTTTTTTTCTCTATTTTTTGAAAATTTTCAAAATGTTGAAAATCATATAACTTTTTTAATTTTTATCGAAATGAAAAATTTCATTAGGATAATTTTTAAGACTCTCTTCCATCTAAAAGAAACTTGGACAAAAATTTCTGAAACTTGAAAAAAAAAATGTTTTCAAATTTTAAAAATGCTCTAAAATTTTTTATTTTGGTCGGAAATATCTGGTTAACGAACTTAGTCTTCATTTTGGGACCCTTAAAAAGTTTATCAAAGGCTGACTCGATTCGACAAATCCTTCAAAAGTTAGCGTGGCTACTTGTAACGTTCAAAGTTTAGTTTTTTGTTTAATTTTGAATATTTGATTTACAATTACTGATTTTAAATGAAGAGTTACAAATTTCTAAATATTAAGCAATTTTTATTTTTAATAATTAGAAAATTTTATATTTTAGACTGAAACAATATTTTTAAATTTAATAAAAGTCTTTAAGTACGAATATATTGCTTTGAAGTTATTTTACAATTCAAAATATTTTATAAAGTTTCAATCATTTTTTTACATTTGTTTAACTACTAAGACTTTCGAATTTAAACAGTTTAATCTCTAACGTTAAAATCTGGAAATTCTTACATTTTGAACTGATTTCGAACCGTCTTGTAAAATTAATTATTGTTTACTTCATAATCCTTAATGTACAGTTCAATGTTAAAAATCATTATGAATTATATCCACAGTTGATCAACTAAAAAGATTTTTTATCCAAAATTTTCGATTTCAAATGCTACTAATTTTGAAATTTTTAAGTCTTTCAAACTGCATTTAAAAATTCTTTTAATGGATAATGTACGCTCAAAAATTAGAATCTAAAATAGAAAATTTTTAAGTGAAAGGTTTTTGAATTACGCATTGTAAACTATGAATGATATCATAATTGAAACAGATAACAATTCAACTAATTTTTTAAAAAACTGTAGAAATCAAACTTGGACCGATTTTTATTCTAAATATGTGTAAAATTCCCGGTCAGAAAATAAATTCACTGTCATTTCCCGGTTTTTCCCGGTATCCTAAAATTCCCGGTTTTCCGGTCTGGCGACAACCCTGAAAATATACAGCTATAATTTTTTTATAATCTAAAGCACAAAGTCGTTGTTTTGGATTATATTAAATAATGCCCTATTCACATTATAGGTAACACTTACCGTTGTCACAACACTTTCATCAAGTCCCCTAAAAACCTTTTCTCGGATGATATTTTCTGGGTTGAAGTGCAAAGAACATACTGCATCACCAGGTTTAAGTTTGATATCATCCCTTAAAATAGCTATTTGCCATTCTTTAACAACATTTGGATCATTGAGATTGTAGATTGGTAATGGAGAATGTAATTGACATGTGTGTGCAATTACTCGAAACAGAAAACTCTGAAGCTTGTGTGCTGCACTTGATTAATATGCCAAGCTTCGAAACTATTTATTGTAAAAATTTCGATTTTATAAGTATGCAATGCAAAGAATTTTATAATGAGTTTGTCGAAATGACCGAAGATCAGGTAATTGCCCTTTGTTTGAGAACGAAGATGCAAAGTAAGTGTGACGAATTATTTGATGCTCGAAAATATATAATAAGTGCAAGTTCTAAAGCGCATACAATCAAAACTATGCTACAGAAAAAAGCGAATGATTTAGCTATCGATTTTTTAAATGGAAAAATGGTTCATACTGCGAATTTTGATTTTGTTATTAAAAATAAAAAAAGTGCAATAGAAGATTACAAAAGATTCACGGAGTTCACGTTTTTTCTCTAGGCGTGTTAGTTAGTCAATCTCAGCCTTGGCTTTGTGCATCAGTTGATAGAATTGTTGTTCGTGATAATTGCGTTGAAAAAATTCTTGAAATAAAGTACGCCGCTAAGTACAAAAATAGTCCTCTATTCAACATCACGGAAAACAAATTTGAAGCGTCTTATTTACAAAAAGTAGATGGAAATGTGGAATTGAAAAAAAGCCATCAGGGACCCATCGGGACTAAAATTTAAAAAATACATAACAAATTAAACCTTTAAAAAAACATCACAACATAATCTATAAACTTGTCACAGTTTACTTGCTTGACTCGTTTGACAGTTGCAATCCACCTTAACCTCTGATCTTTGAGGTGCACTTTCGTTGGAAAACTATAAAAATGAGTTTCCGACGAGTTCAAATAATTGTTTACACATCCGACCACGCAACACAGAGACCTACTTTTTTTGGGGGCCATTTTTATTATTAATTATGATTTTTTTCAACGAATCTTGGCACTCGCGTATAGTAAGCAACGATAAAGATGCATCTCGTCGCATGAGAAAACTTCTGAGTTTCGCCACAGCGAGCGCTGCCTGCAATTACTTGCTTGGCTCCATTTTTGATAAGCTATAAGTTTCGCAGACATTTGCCAATTCTAGAATTATACAAATTTTTCTTTAACAAATGAATAACTGCCTCGAAGCTATCGATTTCCTAGCAGCAAAAAAAAATATCATATTTAATCTTCACGGCTTTTATTATTCAATAATTATTATTTGGAAGGTTTAGTTATGTATATAGTTATTTATTTTCTAATTCATTATTCCAATTTTTAAAAAATATTATTTTTTTTTCAACGTTTCATATGCTAAAATGAAAAGCAATTCAAAATTAAAATGCTAAACATTATTTTCTCAAATACGCAATATTAGAGGACTTTTGTATTATTCACCTTTTTTTTCTTCATTTTTTTTTAAATGCAAAGAATTTTAAAAGATTTCGTTTCAAAATTTTTTAAAAATTTTTACAATTTTGATTGTAAAATAAAAATCCAGGGACGTGAAAATGCGGTTCGCGCGCGTGCGTTTAGTGCTATCTTGGGCAGAAATATTTAATTATACTTCAAGTGTCATTTTTTCATATTGCCATGCATATATTTTGAACGACCTAAGTATCCTGGAATTGGAACGATTGGAATGAACTATGGAAGAGCCGTGCGTCGATGGCGGAGGGGGGGGGGCAATGTTCGGGAGCCGAGTGCTCTGCATCCACTCGTTCTTCACGGAGGTGCCTATGATGCAGGGATATGCAGTTACGCGTAACTGGAGGTTTTTGACGTAAAATACCTAAGTGAAGTATTTTACGTAGAAAACCGGTGAAATACCTAGTAAATTACGTGACAAGATGGCGGACCTGCAGAAATGTGCATAACCTCACTTTTGTGAAATTCTGGTAAAGTACCTCGAATATGTCAAATACATGTAGAAAACCTCTGATTAGCAGTCTGACTCAAGTTTTCAACTTTCCACCTCAGAGGTGGCGCCCTAATATATAGAATGGGGTTTGTGATGCAAAACTAAAAACAGATGGCAGCACCGAGCCAAGTACTAGACCCTCTGTCGATGAGAGACGAAATTCAATATGGTGCTAGGTATACGTTTCGAATAAACGACTGCACACCAGTAATTTGTATAGTCACTCTTGAAGAAAGACCATTAACGAATATTTTTATCTTTGGCAACACTCAAGCTACTCAAAAATTATTTTTCGAAGTCTTATACGAATTAGAGTTAGGTTTCAGCTAATTTTGCTAATTTCTTTTTTTTCATATTAGCTTTTTCTGGAATCAGCTAAAGAAATTTTAGCAAACTCTCGCATTCTATTCTGCAAATATAAGTGAATAGTGTAGGCCAAAACTCCTTTCCCATCTTCTGCACATGAAAAGTAAAATTAGAGTTTAGACAAATCACTTTCGAAATTTCTTAAATTTGGAATATTCAGAATTAAAAAGTTGTTTTTTCATCTTCAAAATTATCAGAAGTTAGGATTTTCTATTCATGTATCATTTAAATCCAACAGTTTTCAATTGTAACTCTTCATAATTATGGAAATTTAAATTGTAAACCTTTGAAATTGAAGAGTTTTTGGTTTTGATAATTTATAATTGAGGGTTATGCAGGTCTTGGGTTTTGAAAACAAAAATTCTGTGATTTTCTTGCCAAATTACATACTTTTAAAATATAAATCGTGAAATTTGAATAATTTTTATTCCTATATTTCAAAATTTTTAGAATTTTCAATTGTAACACTTCAAAATTCAAGAACTTTGAATTCTACATAGTTTAAAATTAAAGTTATTAATTTTGAAAATTTTAAATTAAAAATCCTCTAATTTTTTTATCTGCTTTCGAAGTTTCTTCATTTAAATTTAAGAATTTCCATTTATATATCTATAGCGATTTGTCCTGTAATGTGATACATTAAACAATGATTGTGAAAATAGCCCGGTGGAGTTTTCTACTAGTATTTTTATGTTTATCGCATTAATTATGACGATGTGTATCGCTCCGGGGTGCAAATCAGGTTACAAAAGTGAACTCGGAGAAGCCGAAGATCCCAAGTTGATCTAGTCAATGTTCTATTTGAGTAGGATACAAAAAAAGTGACGTTAATTTCAGGATTAAATTAGAAGGCTACAAAATGAATGATTTCGAGGAGTAATAAATTCTGCTAAGAACTTTATGTTATTGTTTATACAATTAATTATTGTTTTTTTTTCTTCAAATTTTCTTCAAATTGAGTATGGATGGTTTACATCTATATTGGCGCATTATTAAATAAATCATAAAGGTCACAATAAAATTTAAATTGAAAAAATGTATTTATATTCAGAAAATACGCTTGAAAAAATATTTTTGGAAAAATAACTGTTTAAACAAATTATATTTGTTTTAAAAATTAAAAAATGGTTAATATATTTTTTCTATACACTATACAGTCAGAAAAATAATTATATATATTTTATTTCATTTCCTTTTTTTGAATATTCAAATCAAAATTGTTTGAGCAAATTGAAATTTATTGAACATTAAAAGATATGTATCAAAATTATATAATTATCCAACAAAAAGTATGTTTTTTGACAAATTTAATTCTCCATACAATAACAAACTATTATATTTCAATCAGAAAATACGATTATTTTTTACATTTTTCGGAAATAAATAATTGTTTAAATAAGTTACATTTGTTGAAACCATTGAAAATTGTTTAAAGTGTCATGGGAAATATTTAAGTTGTCCATTAGTAATTATTTGTATGAAAAAGACGACGGAAATTGCTAAAAAGTAACAATAATACGCAAAAATGTAGTTTTTTTTATTTTTGTGTCATATTTAGGGCGATGGGGGCGGTAAGGGTTGGTTAAAAATGAAAGTTATTAGTATGGTTATATTTCATAGGTATTTCTCTTTAATCTCTATAAAACTTGGCACGTTTCGATCAAACCCTGAAGTATGAGTTCAATTTTTCGAAAATCCAAAATCTCCCCATGTTAATTAAATGGGATTTTGAAGTGCCCGGTGGCACGTGTTGATATTTAAATTTCAAACAAACAAATTACGGGTTTTCTTTCTCCGGAAATGGAAACTTTGGGGGGGGGGGCTTGCCCTCTAGAGTGAAAAGCGTTTTCTGGACCACCCTAATATACATATACTATATATATATGTATATATATATATATATTATATATATATATATATATATATATAATGATCAATCATACTGTCAATCACAGATTCTGCGGTTTCGTTTTTCATAGGTACTACAACTGTATACCTTGGGACCAAAAACGTCTAACGCGATTTTTTCGTTAGGTTTAGTAGGTGGGTCTGGAATGATTGATTGTGCTTGATTAGTGACTCTTGTTCTCTTCTGCGATTGGCAAATAGGGCATGCTTTTACGTATTTCTTAATTTCTTCATCCATATTTTTCTATTCACCAATTTATCTTGCCTTTTGAATTGTATTTTTCTCTCGGAGGTGGTTAGCGTGGGCTTCTGTAATGATGGGTTTCCTCTCTTCTTTAGTTAATTCTCTGGTTTTATTAAAACATATATGGAATCATATTTCTGGGTAATAATTAGATAAGAATTGTAATATTTCGAAAAGAGTTTCCTTTTCCAATGGTGTAAAGTTTGGGTCACCGAAAATCAATCTTACTATTGTCAGTCCCCTATCTCTAAATTCTGTTATTAATAATCCTGAATAACGTATCCAATTTTCCTCATTACATTGTGACATGTCTGGTTTGTTTATTAATTTCCAAAGTTTTCCTTCAGCGTTTGGTTTAGTTTTATCTCTATTGTTCGTTCCTGGGTTTTCTTTCCATTCTAAAAATCCCTCATATAGTTGGTCATCCTCTTCTCCCTTTTCCTTTTCTTCTTCTTCTTCCTCTTCTTGTTTTTCTTTCTCTTCTTCTTCTGATTGTTCCTTAATTCTTACTTTTTCTCTATCTCTTAATACTCTTTGTTCAGTTATCAGAGATTGTTTCTGTGCGGGTTCTTCACTATCACTTTCAGTATCAGAATCACTACTGTCTTATGGTACCGTGGTACTTGAATCATTAACGGTTTCTTGATCTTGAAGTGGGAACAGTCTTGAAAGACAATCAGCTGCTTTCTTTCTTTCATGTATACTATCTCATACTTATATTCTTCAAGGCGTAATCTCCATCGAAGTAATCTTGAACTGGGGTCTTTTACGTTGTGAAGCCAAACTAAAGCTTTTAGTTTAATTTCTCGCGTAGAAAGATTTTGATCCCCCCCCCCCCCCGACACGAAAAATGGTTGAATTTCAAAAGTTTATAATTATTATTAACAATAATAGCAGCGACTTATCTTGATATTTTACTGGGATTCCGCCTTTGTCTTCAAAGTTGATTCTCAATTTTTGATTGAGAATTCATAAAAAAAAGAAAGGAATTTAAACAGTGCGTTTACGGATAAATATTGCAAAAATAATCGCGCAAACAAAATGGACCGGTTAACTAACTGGAGGTCCATTAAGCTAGCACCTCCACAATCGAATTTTAGAATTGTTCATAGCTCAGAATTTTGGGCTTTTTTTGGGCCCCAATTAAAATTTTTGGGCTCCTTTACTTTTTCCAAAAAATAAATTTTTTTGTGGAGGTGCTAGCTTACATTAAGATAGCACCTCCACTTCCTAAAAACACAAAATAATAAAAATTCAGTTCCACCCAAATTTTGGGCTATTTTTGGGCTCTTAGAATCAGCAACAAAAAATTTCCCCAAAACAACCCTTAAGCTCCAAAATCAACCCCCTTTAAAAAATTTGAATTTTTCGCGAATTCAATCCAGGCATATTTTTGGGCTTTTTTTGGGCTTCTCGAAAATACCCACTTTGATTTTTGGGCACCAACCCTTAACATTAAAAATCAACCCCTTAACACAACGCAGATGAGACTTTCTTAAAAAATAGTATTTTCTGGAATTTTATAGTGTGGATAGAGTCTCTGGTTTTTGGGCTCCTCGAAAATACCCACCCTGATTTTCGGGCTCCATCCTTCAACATTAAAAATCAACCCCTTGGTACCACGCAGATAACACTTTCTCAAAAAATAATCTTTTCTGGAATTTTATAGCGTGGATAGAGTCTCTGATTTTTGGGCTTCTCGGAAATACCCACTTTGATTTTCGGGCTCCATCCCTTAACATTAAAAATCAACCCCTTGATACCACGCAGATAACACTTTCTCAAAAAATAATCTTTTCTGGAATTTTATAGTGTGGATAGAGTCTCTGATTTTTGGAAATGACATCGGCTCCCAGTAGGACCGCAGTAAATCCCATTCATGGCCACGTCTCACAACCGCGAGATGAGTGGTCATGGTCATATATATATATATATATAATCAAAACAAAAGGTTAAGCAACTACCGCGTGGTCCCACTGGGAGCAATTGCCATCTATGAAAATGACACCAAATCCCAGTAGAACCGCGGTAAATCATACTGATGGCCACGTCTCGCAACCGTGAGATCTTTGGCCACAGGGCACGACGAAATTATAACGACATGTCAGGGAAACCCTCGTGTGTCCTGTGTAAACGAAGCGACCCAAGGTTGACAACTTTCTGCAACGATCTCGCAACTGCCTTGGCATGTTTTTAGCACGCGGGTATGGTTTTAAGGTTACCAACCAGTAGTAGTTTCGCACTACCGAGAGCACCGATGACAAGGACAATTACTTTAAATGAATATTTTGGGCACAGTCGTTGCAGCTTCCTTTTAGGGTCTTGATGCCTCTCTTCCTTTTCCTTCTCTTTAGCAGAGATGTTGTAGTCGACCGGAGCCGAGAATTCGATCACGAATAGAGTTCGTTTCTCAAAGCCTTGGAGAACGATGTCAGGCTACAGCGTATCCTTACAGTATGTACATCGTATCCTCTCCGTATCATGCAAGAAAAATTTATTAAAAAAAGATGATGAACATTTAACTTGTTGAAATTCGTATTTTACGTGAAATTTTGCGTTTAGAGATCACGGAGTAATTGCAATAGTTTTTCTTGCAACTTTAAAAACTTTAAAGAAATATAATACCTATCGACAAAGTGGACTGAAGGCAACTGCAAGCGTATCCATAATCGCGTAAGCAGTATGTTGCGCGCGAAGTTTAAAAATAAAATTCAAAATTTTAATTGTGGCAAATAAATGTGAATGAATATAGTAAATAATGAAACTAATGCAAAAAAGGTGTCGATGTTTCAAATGAGCAGGGAGATTGTAAAAAGTTTGTCGGAGTCGTTGAATTTTAATTTTTTACATTTTACAGGATCCGACTTTATCCACTGCGGTAATTCTGTGAATTCCATGAATTCTGTGAATTCCATGAATTCTGTGAATTCCATGAATTCTGTGAATTCCATGAAATCGGTTCATTCCATGAATTCTGTGAGTTTCATGAAATCTGTGAATTCCATGAATTCTGTCAATTCCATGAATTCTGTCAATTTCATGAGTAAACCCGCCCGGAAAATTTTGTGCCGGATCAATTGAAGCCCGATCCGAAACATTTCGGACGGGTCTGTAGGAGTACTGGACCCGAAATTTACGGTTCGGATCTAGAAGCTTTTATATTATAATAATAAACACGTTCGAGATATTTTTTGCAACGAAAAATGTAATGTGTCATTAAAATAACCTTAAAGTTGTTTACGAAAAATTCTTTTTCTAAATTGCGCAGTATAACTTGATTACGTCATCAAGAATATTCTAGAAAATTAACAGGGACACGAACCACTGCAGCTGTAGAATGTTCTCAATGTTGGTAATGTAGTCCTAATGGTATCTGATAGTAATATTATTAGTAATATTATCTATTTAGAAATCAATAAGTGAAATTTATCAAATTGCTCTTGCACACCTGCATCTTTTGCCCATTAAATAATTGAAGAGAGGAATTTTTAATTGAAATTATTTTTTGCATGGAAACAATAAATCAAATTTATATAGACAAAACAGGATATCATACACAGCCCTCCATATCAAATTTCACCTGTAGACCTGCATCTTTTGCTCATTAAATAATTAAAGACAGGCATTTCTAATTAAATACTTATATATAAGGAAGCAATAAATCATCCTTGTTTTTCTCAGAACTATATGACGTAGTAGAAAATGCTAGGACAAAGCAAAATATAACCTTCAAAGATATTACGCGAAATGCTTAAGGGGGGAGTATAGTTAATTCGGTCAGAAAAAAGATATTTTTTATTTCTTTATATAAATTTACAATATCTCAAGAATAACATATCCAAATTTTAAGCAAATCGGAGCAAAAATAACGGAGATATAGAGTTTTTAAGGATAGCTGCTCTCCTTCGGTTTTGTGTACCTGTATTCCGAATTTGAAAAATCCCAAATAATAACATTCTGGACAGTTTATATACAATATTACCGAATTTGAAAATTCCCGGATAATAAAATTTCAGACAAAATATTGTCGAATTATAAAACACACAAACTAGAAAATTCCCGAATTTAAACAATTAAGAAAATTTTTCTTCAATAAATACTATTTATTTATTAAAAATACAATAATCAAATATTTTTATCATAGAAATTTTTTTTGATATTTAATTTTTTGTAATTATTGTTTGAATTTAAATTAACAGTAATTGTATAAAAATGTTATAAAAAAAATAAATTCAAAAACACGTGCGCTTCGAACAAAAAAAGTTTTGCAAGATTCAATTCAGCACTGATTTATCTCGAAGTTTTTTTTTTTTATTTTTTTAAATTAATAATTTGATTTTTGAGAACGTTTTTTGTCATTTAAAAAAAATACAATGCACATGTTTCAACACAAATTTTTATCCAGAAATATATTTTTTCAATTATTGTTACTTTAAATTCAAACATTAATTTTTTAAACTTTAAACATTACGAAAGTTTTTTCTTTATTATAAATACTTCATTATTTGATTTAGAAAATATTTGTTAACAAACAAATTTTTTAATTATTCAAAAGCGGGAATTTTCTAGTTGAGATATTGTATAATTCGGAAAGTTTCAATCGGGAATTTTCAAATTCGGTAATACAGTGACGGAAATTTAATTTTTGAAAAGAGGCAACAGAAAAATCCCGAAAAATAAAATTCCCGACACTGTAAAATTTGCGAATTGCAAAATTGCCGAATAATAAAATTCCCGAAATTATAAAAGTGCCAAAATATAAAACTCTCGAATTGAATTCACGAATAATGAAATTCCCGAAAGTATATAATATTACCGAATTTGAAAATTCTCGACAGAAAATTTCCGAATTATAAAATATCCAAACTAGAAAATTCATGAATTTAAGCTGTTTATTGGGATCATGCATAATCATTAAAAAATGACGAAAGTTTGGATATCACACAAGATAAGTTTATTAGAAAAGTGGTTGTCATTTGTGACAAATTATTGTTCACTTATTTTTTAAACAAATAAAAAATGTCATAAACAATATAATTGTTTATATAATACATTTTTTTCCGTGATTCAAAAATCTCCTAGAGATATGACCAAGACGCATCCAACGATACCTTTAGATTTTTTTCAGGACCATTAGTTCGTTCTAGCTATATATCCGAAGATGGAAATCCATATTAAAACGATTTTTCGAGTGAGAGTGGAGGGGGTAAAGTTATTGTTTAAAACGGAGATTTATAAATTTTTTAAATTTTTCTGCTTTCTGTAATATTCGAGGAACGATACCTGGTTGTCATTTGTGACAAATTATTGTTCACTTATTTTTTAAACACATAAAAAATGTCATAAACCATATAATTGTTTATATAATAAATTTTTTCCGCGATTCAAAAATCTCCTACAGATATGACCAAGACGCATCCTACGATACCTTTAGATTTTTTTCCGGACCATTAGTTCGTTCCAGCTATATGTCTGAAGATGGAAATCCACATTCAAAGGATTTTTCGAGTTAGAGCGGAGGGGGTAACATTGTTGTTTAAAATGGCAGTTTATAAATTTTTAAAATTTTTCTGCATTCTGTAATATTCGAGGAACGATATCTGGTTTTCATTTGTGACAAATTATTCTTCACTTATTTTTTAAACAAATAAAAAATTTTATAAATAATATAATTGTTTAAATAATACATTTTTTTCGTGATTCAAAAATCTCCTAGAGATATGACCGAGACGCATCCAGCGATACCTTTAGATTTTTTGTGGGACTATTAGTTCGTTCTAGCTATATGTCCGAATATAGAAATCCTTATTCAAAGGGTTTTTTGGTTTTCAGCGTGAGTGGAGGGGATATAAACAATGGTAAGTTGATCATTTTGTCACTATTATTGGTTGTTCATAGCTGGCAATAGTATTATCTTCATTTAGTGTGTTTTTATTTAATGTTATTTTACATCATTGTAAATTAGAGGATCAAAAACGTGATAAATTGTTATAAACATTGTATTTGTTTTTTAGGGGTGCCGCAAGCCCCATGAAGTTTAACATGCATTTCCCATAAGAAAAAAAGACGTTTTTGTAAATCTTATTAGGAATCCTCAATATTATTTAAATTGAGTTGAAACTCAACATTTCTCTTCACAATTACCCATAGAAAGCGAATAAAATATCACTTTTCAAATATCACCCCCATAAGTCTGTTTTATAGGGTCCCAAAGAAAACCCATAAGTAAAAAAATGGGTTTTGTGAGTTTTTGGCGGTAATTATGATTTTTTAGCGGTTTCCTTAATGCAAATTGTTTCTCGTACATACAATATTACTCTATACTGAAAATGAGATATTTTCATGAATTTTTTAAACAATTTATTATTATTTTTAGCAATTTTCTCATAAAATGGAGTTGGAAAGACGCGGGTTTTTCACAAATTTCCCATTTGTTGTGCAATTTTCAATTAGATGGGTGTGACAGTTCATAAATGTTAATAATAGTGATTTTTCAAACAATATATTATAATTAGTAATAATATTATATTTGAATAATGCTAGAAAGATGCGATTTTTTTTAATTTCTGGCTTTTTGTCCAAGACTCATTTGGAGTGAAGTAATGATAAATTCAAGTTACAAAATAATTGTTTAAACAATTTATTATAATTGTTAGTAATATTATATTTGAATAATGCTAGAAAGATGCGGTTTTTTGTGGTTGAAATTTCTGGCTTTTTGTCCAATTTTTATTTGGAGTGAAGTAATAATGAATTCAAGTTGACAAAATAATTTTTTGAACAATTCATCATACTTATTAATAATATTATAATTGAATAATGCCAGAAAGATGTGTTTGTTTTTTAAATTTCTGGCTTTTTGTTTAATTTTCATTTGTAGTGAAGTAATAATGAATTCAAGTTAACAAAATAATTGTTCAAACAATTTATTATCATTGTGAATAATATTCTCTTTGCTTAATTGATAGAATGTTGCGTTTTTTTCTGAAATTTTCAACTGTTTGTCTGTTTTTTATCAGGCGTGACTTGATAATCAATTAGATTTAGCAAAAGGGCAATTTCAAAGAAAGAGCAATATTGAGGAAAGGGCGATGTGGAGGAAAGGGCGACTTTAAGGAAAAGGCGACGTCAAGAAAAGGGCAATTTTAAAGAAAAGGTAATATTAGAGAAAGGTCGATGTTAAGAAATAGGCAATATTAAGAGAAAGTCAATACTGAAGATAGGTCAATATTGAGAAATTGACTATGCTGAAGAAAAGGTTGATATTGAGGAAAGGACGATATTGAGGAAAGAGAACCATTAAGGAAAGGGCAACGTTGAGAAAAGGTCCAGTTCATAGAAAAGGCGAGAGTAGAGGAAGGGGGATGTTAAGGAAAGAAGGAATTTATGTAAAAGACAAGGTTAAGGAATGAGCGATGCTAAGAAGGTCGAAATTAAGTAAAGGGCGATATAGAGGAAGAACATACTGTAGGGAAAGGGCAACGTTAAGAAAAGAGAAAGTTTGAAGAAAAGGCGATATTCGAGAAAAGGTCAACTTTGAAGAAAGAGCAATATTGAGGAAAGGGCGACGTTAAAGAAAGGGCGAGTTTAAGAAAAACGCTACGTTAAGAAATGTGTCAGTTCAAAGAAAAGGCGATATCAATGAAAAGGGGGATGTTAAGGAAAGGGCATGTTTAGGTAAAAGGCAATGTTAAAGAATGGTTGATGGTAAGAAAAAGATCGATGTTAAGGAAATGACGATATTGAGCAAAGAGATACATTAGGAAAGGGGCAACGTTACGAAAAGGGAAATTTTAAAGAAAAGGCAACATTAGAGAAAGGACGATGTTAAGGAATGGGCGAGTTTAGATAGCAGACAATGTAAGGAATGGGCGATGCTAATAAGGTCGAAGTTAAGGAAAGGGCGATATCAAGGAAGGACAGTCTTTAAGGAAAGGGCAACGTTAAGAAAAGGGAAAGTTCGAAGGAAAGGCGATATGAGAGGAAAGGGCAACTTTAAAGAAAAAGCAATATTAAGGAAAGGGCGATGTTGAGGAAAGGGCGAGTTCAAGGAAAAGGCGACGTCAAGATAAGGGCAATTTTAAAGAAAAGGTGACGCGAGTCCTTTCTCCTTCAGTTGTCCTTCAATTAGGTTTACTGCTCCGCTTAGGGCCGTCTCCGTCGAGTGACCAGTCCTATAGGCGTGCTGCTCTTTGTGAAGTGGCCTCCTTGACAAGACCTTATCGCGGATATATCTATCAACGAGTCTTGCCACTGTTTTTATTAGAAAAGATGTTAGGCTAATGGGACGGAAATCCTTGGGTAAGGTATAACCGATCCTGCTATGATGGCCTCTGCAGCCCTCTGTAAGAGGACTGGGTATATGCCATCTGGGCCAGGAGATTTGTAAGAGCTGAAGAACTTCAGGGCCCACCTGACCCTGACAGGGGTGACTAACTCATTGGAGAGCCGTCGTTTCGGGCCCAGTTGGGCCACAGGCGACTTTGATTGTCTCTGAGGTGCCGTCCCTGTGTTTCTCCAAAGCTTGAAAAGCCCGGGAAATGTGCCTTGATCAGGTGAGCCAAGGTGTCCCTGTCCGACTCTGAGTAACCCCCGCAAAGCAATTTCAGAGTGCCGAGAATAGCGTCCGGATTTCGAGAAAGAAGCCTGTCCAGTCTAGCCTCCTCAGCTCCCTTCTCGATGTCTGTGCAAAAGTTGGTCCAGCTCTCTTTCTTTGCCTTACGTATTGCACCCCTGTATTCATCCCTCATCGTTGTGAATGAGGTCAATAGTTTCTTCGTTTTGCCATTACTGGCACGTCTGAACCGCTCTCTGGTTTCCCTGCGAAGCTCTTCGAGTTTCCCATTCCACCAGTGTGTCTCCCCAGCCTTTCGGATTCTTGTAGGTCCACAATTACTTTCACAAGTAGCTTTGATGGCTTCCGTGAAAGTATTGGCTGCCATCTCCAGGGTATCAACGTCTCGAATTGACCTGGGAACCTCTGAAAGTGCACATCTTAGCTCCGTGTAAAACTGATCCCAGTCCATTCTTCTTGGATCGCTGACCCACTTGGGGCCAGCGTGTACAATGGATTCCAACACGAACTCTATCTGTGAGTGATCTGAGAGAGTGGGTTCATCTGAGACTCTCCACCTCTTGTCTTTCTTTTTAGGCCTTCAAAAAGTGTGCCAAAGCACAATCTAATCTGATCAATCTTTCGAAAGTTATCGTGCCTATACAATACTACAGACTACAGACAGACAGACGGACAGACAGACAGACACCTTCGTAGAAACCGTTTTTTCTGACTCAGGGGGCCTCAAAACGTCGACGTCTGATTGAATCCGCGAAAGTCATTTTTCACATAAAACCAATACCTTCGCATTGAGATGAGAATGTAAGAAAAGAATTGTTTTGATACACCCCAATGAACATGGTTACGAATCTTCTGAAAAACGGAAACCACTGCAAGCAGAAATATCTGAATTTACAAGATCAGCTTCACACTCCTTAGAGTATATGCGTCTAGACAGTGCATTCAAATCTCAACTACTAATTTTTGAACTTTTCTCAGACACTTGGATAACGATCAATCACTGTTAACAAGAAAAATTGATTTATAACATTCTTAGTCAAAACGAGAACAATAAGAATAACAATAACAATAATATATAATTAACAACAATAATAATGTATAATATTGTATTGTATTGTATTCATTTTTCTTATTTACTCATTTTTCTTATTTACTCAATTTTCGAATAACTATTTATTCGTTCAAATTTCTTGACTAATCAAATTCCGGCTGAAATTATATTCTCAGAAAATATATTCAGTGAATCCATGTAAGGTAGAATTTACTATTACTATTGGTGATAGTAAATGGCGAGATATCATTTGAAGATTTCAAGTGCACGTTATGTAATTTAATATTTCGAAAAAAACATAATTTTTGTACAATGACATTTGCGGGCACTTTCACGGCCATTTTTTTAAATGTAAGCATGAATATACATTACTCAATCATTAATAAATTGATACCTATAATTTAAACAAATCATATTCTGATCCGATTCTCAGTTCGCAAAGTTATTGTTATTATTACAATATTATATTATATGTAATTATATATATATATATAATTAAAAACTAAAGGTTAACAACCACCGTAGGGTCCCACTGGGAGCAACTGTCATCTAAAACGGGAATTTTCAAATTCGGTAATACAGTGACGGGAATTTAATTTTTCGGAAGAGGCGACTGAAAAATCCCGAAAAATGAAATTCCCGACACTGTAAAATTCGCGAATTGCAAAATTCTCCAATAATAAAATTCCCGAAATTATAAAAGTGCCGAAATATAAAACTCCCGAATTATAAAATATCCGAACTAGAAAATTCCTAAATTTAAACAATTTAAAAAATTGTTGATCATCAAATATTATTTATTTATAACAAATACATAATTAAATACTTTTGAAAAAGAAATTTCTTTAATGTTTAAAGTTGAAAAAAATATATTTTTTGAATTTTATATAACAATAATTAAAAAATATATACATTTCTGGATTAAAACAATTGTTTGAAAATGTGCATAGTATTTTTTTTAAATACGAAAAACTCTCTCAAAAATCGAATGTTTAAATTAAACAAAAATAAAATGAGTGTCGATATAAATCGGTACTGAATTGAATCCTGCAAAGTTTGTTTGAAAAATGTTATTAGGTTCGAAGAAAATTTGGGAGAAATTTTTGTTTCTTTCGAAGCGCACGTGTTTTTTAATTTATTTTTCAATACAATTGGCATACAATCATTGTTTTTTGAATTGAATTTTTTTTTGAATTTTTTACGATGAATATTTTCTGTCTGCAATTTTCCAATTCGTTAATATTATAAACTGTTAAGGAATTTTATTATTGGGGTATTTTCAATTTTCCAATTCGGGATTTTTATACATCGAGAATTTTATAATTTCGGCAATTTTATTATTCGGAAATTTTCCAATTCGTCAATTTAATAGTGTCAGAGATTTCATTTTTCGGAATTTGTCAGTCATCCACTCATCCCTTTCGGAATTTTCTCAGTCTTCCCATACTTTTATGCCTTCTATTAAAATTATGTAATTTGAAAAAAAAAATTCAAAATTTAATTTCGAAATCATAAAAAAGAATCAATTTTCTTTTAAATTATTTGAGATCTTTTCAAATTATTTTTGAAAATTTTTTCGGAACTTTTAAATATCTTTTTTGCTCCCTTTCGAAAAATTTATAATTTCAGTAAAAATAATGATTGCCTCAGCAAAAGGCTTCGTTCCTCTACATTTTATTGATCCGAGGATGTCGCAAAACCCCGGATATTTGACAATTTTTCTTTATTTCGTTCTCAAATACTTGAGAAAAATTATATATTGAGTCAGTGCCGTACCTATAAAAGAAATTTCAAGTCGGATTTAACCAACATCTTAAAAAAAAATTTCATAGTTACATGTTCAGTTGAAAGAGTTACTTCTCAAACAAACAAAAACACGAATATTCAACAAAAGATTTAAATATTTGACCAAGTGATTTTTCAACCAGAAAGATGAATTTCTAATCAAAAAGATTAATTTTCTACCAAAAACGAAGAATTTTCAACAAAATACGTGAATTGTTAACCAAACAGGTGAATTTTCAACTAGGAAAGATCATTTTTAATGTTTCGTAGTCATAGTTTCTGTCAGGTGTCCATCCGTCTCTCCGTCGTACTTTATTTCAAAGAGCGGTAGTGAGTAATGTTGGTGGGTAATGTAGGTGAAGTAGGGGAGGGAAAGTGTGGAACGGGGGCTTTACACGACCTAATGGAGATTTTTCAAGTGAAATAATTTTTTGAAATCATTAATTTGTTTTAATTTAAAAAAATTTCAACAAATTTTTTTCCAACAAATTATTTTTTTAAGTTTTTGTTTTGAAGTTTTTCTTTCATTATATAATTTTATTTTCAATCGAAAAAAGGACTTCCGTTTCCGGCATGAAAGTGTTAGGTGGCGGTGATAGTTTGGTGCAGATTTTAGCGAATTTGAAGTGGAATTTGAGGTGAGTTGATGGCAGAAGTGTATCTGAGGGTTTGTTTAGTGTGAGATTGAATGTAAAATATGATAGAAGTGAAGAGGTTGGTGATAAATTGTGAGCTTGAGACTGTTTTGGGTAGGCTGGGAGGTTAGTTTGCTTGATGTGAGGAGCAGGGTGGGGAAACAAGTGCATCCGAGTGGCGGCGACAGGGAGGGAAAGGTAGAGAGAAGCTCAGAAGAAGGTGATGATGATGATGATGATGATGATGATGATGATGATGATGATGATGATGATGATGATGATGATGATGATGATGATATCAGTTTGAAAATGAAATTCTAGAATTGGTGTTTATTTATTTATTTGGATAAATTTTAGGTATTGACAGTAGTGTTGATGACTAGATATTATTTCTCAAGAAAACCAAGGAAATATTTATATTTATATCAAATACTATGATATGTGATGGAAAAGGTTTTTAATCATTCTTGCTGATTATTATGATGATAATGATGGTGATGATGATGATGGTGATGATGATGATGATGATGGTTATGATAATGTGAGTTTTAATTCGTATTTTAGGTATGAGAAGATTTTCCAAGTAGAATGTGGTCGTATTGGTTCGGCAAATTCTAAATTCAAAATTAACTCATTGCGTTATTAGTTTGAAAATGAAGTTCTAGAATTGGTGTTTATTTATTCATTTCGGTAGATTTCTGGTTAACTGTAGTGTTGATGACTAGACATTATTTTAACTGAGTCAAGAAAAAATATATATAAAATATTATGATGTGTCATGGAAAAGGTTTATATGTTCCTGCTGATGAAGATGATGAGGAGGATGAAAAACGAGATTAATATGATGATGATAATGATGATGATGACGATGATGATGAGGATGAAAAACGAGATTAATATGATAATGATGATGATGATGATTTTTTTTTTTTTCACGTGGGAAGGTGGAAAATGTTCAACAACACACCGTGAAGGGTCCGCAATTCTCGGTAGTGTGGATATCTTAGTCGCATCAATACAATGACCCTGGCATATATATAATATTCAATTATACCTTGCGTATAATTATACATTATACAAAATAATTTTTGTGATTACAATAATTTCACCAAGGGACCCACTAAAAACCACCACCCTTTCTCCTTGGCATTGATCCCCCCGAAACCGCTTTCGCATTACTTCAGGGCGTGCCGTTTTCTTGGCCGTGCCTCGGCCTTCACCTCTTCTCCCAGCTTGGGCTTCTTCTAGTTAACTGGGCTTCTCGCACCGCGAGAAACATCAGGGAACGGAGCGGCATTAGGCAAACCATCAAACTGTGAACTTAATTCTGCAAGAAGAAACAGACGATCACATTTTATTTCAAGAATAAATGTTTTTGTATCACTAATAATAATCTAGAAGAGTACCGAGCTAATACGTCCTTTTCGCAGCACAACGTTGTTCTATACACCGAGAGAACATCCTTACTTTTTTCGTATGAGTCGTCTCACCCTACGTTAGCATGAACTATATCATACTATGAAAGCATACATTCTTACTATTTTAGTGTGGATCCTTAATAAAATAGTAAGAATGTATACTGTCATAGTATGATATAGTTCATGCTAACGTAGGGTGAGACGAGTCATGCGAAAAAAGTAAGGATTTTCTCTCGGTGTAGTAATGATTATGTTTTTTCATTATAGTATTTCTCAGCCACATCAGACATGCATCAAATCCTATTTGATAAAAATATCCGACATTTTAAAGCGTAGGATCTGATAAATTCTCGTCTTCAAAGAATTTCATAGATTTGCTGTAAGAAACTGTACTCAGAAATTTTTATCAAATGCCTTAGGGGTTCCCATGGCCTGAATTACTATTCTGAATTATATACTGCAAATTATGTTAAACATGAGAAATTTTGTTTGACCTACTCTGGCATAGTTTAACTTGCATTTCCAATTGATATCCATTGCGGACCAACTAAAATGAAGTTTGAGAAGTAGAAGTAATTAGGATAGAAAATAATTGAAATGGAAAAACTTGCTTGAAATTAAATGATTTTGAACTCTGTGTAAGTAAGTGTAAACTGTAAACTCTTTCGGGTTATGGCTACCATGTTTTTTCTAATAAAAAGCTTTTTTATATGAACTGGTTGACAAGCTGGTTGGCAAAGATCAATTTCAAATTGTCGCAAGTCAAAAAAGGCCAAATTTATTGTTGATCTTCATTTATGAACTTCAAATTTTTTAATGATTAGAATAATAAATTAACGCAGTAGACGATTTGCGTGTTTTCCGCCTCGCCATTGGACTCTGAAGGTACAATATAGTAATAAAAATGATTTCCATGGATTGCATGAGATTGCAAGAGATTCCATAGAATAGCAGGAGATTGCATGGGTTTTAAAGAATTGCATGGGATTGCAAGGAATTGTATAAGGTTGCAGGAAATGATTATAATAATATTGCAGAACATTATTATAAAAATAAAAAGGTTTTTCAAGGATTGTATGAGATTGCAAGAGATTGCATGGAATAGCAGGTGATTGCATTGAATTTGAAAGAATTGCATGGTACTGCAAAGAATTGTATGTGGTTGCAGGATATTAATATAATAATACAAAGGATTTCAAAGGATTGCATGAGATTGAAAAAGATTGCAGGAGATTGGATTAGATTTTAAATAATTGCATGGGATTGCAAAGAATTGTATGTGGCTGCAGGATAATAATATAATAATACAAAGGATTTCAAAAGATTGCATGAGACTGGAAAAGATTGCATAGAATAGCAGGATATTGCATTCAATTTTTAAGAATTGCATGCGATTGAAAAGAATTGTATGTGGTTGCAAGATATTAGTATAATAATATTGCCGGATATTAATATAATAATATAAAGGATTTCAAAGGATTGCATGAGATTGCAAAAGATTGTATAGAATTTCAGTACATTGCATTCGATTTTGAAGAATTGCATGGGATTGAAAAAAATTGTATGTGGTTGCATGATATTAATATAATAATATTGCAGGACATTAATATAGTAATAAAAATGATTCCCATGGATTGCAAGAGATTGCAAGAGATTGCATAGTATAACGGAAAATTGCATTGAATTTTAAAGAATTGCATGGGACTGCAAGGAATTGTACGTGGTTGCAGGATATTAATATAATAATACAAAGGATTTCAAATGATTGCATGAGATTGCAAAAGATTGCATAGAATTGCAGGAGATTGGAATAGATTTTAAATAATTGCATGGGATTGCAAAGAATTGTATTTGGTTACAGGATAATAATATAATAGTACAAAGGATTTCAAAAGATTGCATGAGACTGGAAAAGATTGAATAGAATAGCAGTATTCAACTCATTGGCGGAAGTACCATTCAACATCTTGGTAATGGAGAAACATATACATATCTTGGAATACCGCAAGAGGGAACCCAAAATGTGCATGGGTAGAGGCTTGCTAAGCTTGGAGTGCCTTTATCAAAGAACGGTTCTGGCTACAGCCTGCTCAGTTCTATATAGTGCAGATTCTCTTATGCGACTCGTACATCAAATTAAAGTCGTAAATGTTGCGGTGTTCCTATACCGTGCTGCAGATAGGGCCGGAGAGGAGCTTGGCCTCCCATTTGATTCTAGCGACACCACACATGGCCTACCATCAATAACGCCTTTGTTGCTCGAAAGTCGTGTAGAGGAAGCAGAATATACGCTCCTACTAAGAGAACATGCTGACAAGCCCCTTCCTGGTAAGTTCTACGGCATCATACGTAGAGAAGAATTCTCGATAGGTTTGTCCAACCTGTTTCTCAAGTCTGCTGGATTGAGATCGGAGACTAAGTGATTTCGTTTTGCCTGTCAAGATGGCGTTATAGACACCTTAGTTTACCGCGAGCGCGTTATGAATCATCTGTAGGCGATACTAACTGCCGAGGGTGCAAGCAAGAGCCAGAAACACTTGGACATATTCTGAGTGAATGCTCAAAGTATGCACGTTACGGGTACATGGAAAGACACAATGCGACGCTCAAAGTGTTATATTACCATTTTAGGCACTTCTATGTTGTTGATCTATTGCCCATCTTGCCATACGCCCAGGGGGAATTCGAATCCGTTGTGGAGAATAATCAGTGTAAGATCTACTGGAATTTCTCATTCTCCACCACTTAACGTATCAGTGCTACAAAGCCTGATATTGTCCTCCAGGATCTGAAAACCAAGATCGTTTACGTAAATGAATTCTCGGCACCAGCCTATGGCAATATCATGGCAAAGGAGGAATAAAAACAAGGAAGTATCAAGCACTTCATTTCTAGCTAAGCAGGCTATACCAAGGCTACAAAGTCCATCTTGTAGTTCTCATAATAGGATGTCTTGGAGGTATGAAAGCTTCATTTTTCAAGAAAATAAAAAAGTTTTTCTTTAAAGATTCCTGAGAAAATTGAAATGATTTTTTATTTTGAAAAATTAATTGCAAGATAAAATTGAAAATTATTTCAAAATATGTATAACGAAACAAAATAAATTATTTTCTAGCTTTAAAAAAAATGTATACATTTTTTTAATTTAGTTCAATTAAGCGTTAATTTCAATTTGTCAATAATTATTATAAATGTCAATAAAAAAAAATCAATTGAAGTTTACTATTTTCGCAGTTTACAATATTTACATATGTCAATGCTAAAAATTTTATGTTCACTTTATTCTCATGACACATTTATTCTACAGGCGCTTTTCAGTGGCTGCCGTTCGCGTGCTTATTTGAAATGTTAAAAAATACAATTTTTTATTTTTCATTAATAATTAAAAATAATTATAATTTAACATGTTCAAGTGGTACGTGTATGATTTTTAATATATTCTAAGCATTAGGTTGAAAAATAAAATGAGTATTCAGTAAATAAAAAAGATCATGTTATGTAATGTAATCTCTTTTTATCTTTCAAATTATTTTTACTAATTTATGCTTTTGAAATTGTGTATATTAATTAAAGTAAATATGCAAATGTCAATAATAATTTCATTTATAATAAATAAAATTTTTTTTATTTTTCAACATTTCAAATAAGCGCGCGAACGGCAGCCAATGAACCTCCTTATGCATCGCATGCGCAGTAGCCCAAAGTACCCGCGTTGGGAGTACTCAGGGAGATGGATCTGAGATTTGAAGACGGCCGAGTGGCGGCGCTGGCCGACAATTATTCCAATGCATGGGGAAAATGCCAATTTAATTTATTTTAATTGTTAAAATACGTTTTTTGCATATATTTATCTCGGAAAAATATTTTTTAGTATATTAAATATTCAATAAATTAATAAGTACTCATGAAAAGTTAAGAAAACATTATTTTGATGATTAAACACGAATACACTTTTCACAGAGTACCAATAATAATTCTACAAAGTGAACATTAAATTTTTAGCATTGACATATGTAAAGAGAACAATGTCAGGCCTCGAGTGTGCAACGGAGACTGCTGTCCGAAAATCGCAGTTCCAGAAAATTTGGCACTTCTTGTTTTGGACAATTGATTCTATCTCCCTTGGAACTCTATCTCCTTGAAGGATATATATATATATATGTATGTATACAGCTTGACAAAGAAAAAGGCCACGTACTTTTTGTTTGTTTGTATATAAAATTTTCTTGAGCTCCCGCAAGACGTTTAAAGTTCTAGGGTCGCTAAATATTTTTTCAGCTTTAAGGCCATGTGACGAGTGGGTCACGTGAGCGGTTTCCTACCTTACCGACACTTTTTTTATTTGTAAAGTTATTTCCGCAAGAATAGCCACATCGAGTTCAAAATTTGGGATGATAAATAAGAAGCACTAAGAAACGCGGCTCTGGTCCTAAATTTTTACAATTATGAAAAAAGTTTTTTTTTATTATTCTTTTTTTTTGCCCTTTTCATAATCATAAAAATTTAGGACCAGAGCCGCGTTTCTTAGCGCTCCTTATTTATTATCCCAAATTTTCAACTCGATGTGGCGATTCGTGTGAAAATAAGTTTACAAACAAAAGAAGTGTCGGTAAGGTAAGAAGCCGGTCACGTGACCCACTCGTCACATGACCTTAAAAGAAAAAGCATGTGGTTATTTTTTTGTTCTAAGAAAAAATGCTACAGGGTGAGACTTTGAAAATTTGTTAAATTGGCTCAGATGTGCCACTTAAGTAATCTAAGTTTGATAAATTCATTAGGATTATTTTTTTTTATTTTAAATTCATTGGGATAAATTCTCTGAGATTTTTCTTCAAGCAAACAAAAAATTTCCCGCATTCTTTATTTTCCGAAAAAAAGTATCTTAGATCCCGCTCAAGGCGATTGAATATAAAAAATGTCTTTTTTATTTTCTCTTTTGAACTATAGTCTCCAGTGAAAAAGTAAATATAATGAAGATATTTCATTTTTTTGCAAGGAACATTTTTTAATAACAGATTTTTCGTCTCAAACCCTTCTTTCGAACAGTACATCACTTAAATGTTATAAATTTTTTTTTATTTCAAAATGTATTTATTTGGTTGAAGAA
The DNA here is from genome assembly GCA_011634705.1 of Andricus grossulariae. Lineage (NCBI taxonomy): Eukaryota > Metazoa > Arthropoda > Insecta > Hymenoptera > Cynipidae > Andricus > Andricus grossulariae. The sequence goes on from JAABKJ010075445.1 coordinate 220,116,849, forward strand.
CTGTTTTTAATTAAAAATTAGAATTTGTTCATTGAAATAGCAATTATTTCATTTTTTGTTAAAAATTCAGTTTCTTTGGTTGAAAATTCGACAGTTTGGTGAAAACCTTTTTTGTTGATGAAATTTTGATTGACCTACAGAAACATTAAAAAATCTTTGTATATTTTCTCCAGAATTTTAGGAAAATTATATTTCTATAAACTTAAAAGTAAATAAACTTAAAAAATAGTTACCCGAAATTTTTATTTCGCATACAAAAATATTTTTCGCCTTACATTATAATTTTGTTGAAATTTTCCTTTTTCCTTCAGAAAAAAACTTTTTGATTCGAAAATGTATTATTTTGGTTGAAAATTCATTCTTTTAACGTTGATTTTAACTGTTTTTATTAAAAATTAGATTTTTTTCATCGAAATAGAAATTATTACATTTTTCGTTGAAAATTAAGCTTTTTTGGTTGAAAATTCATTTTTTGCATTTTCAACGAAAAATGCAATAATTGTTATTTCAATGAAAAAATTCTAATTTTTAATTAAAAACAGTTAAATTCAACTTTAAAAGAATGAATTTCCAACCAAATTAATAAATTTTCAAATAAAAAAAATCTATCAGTGAAGAAAAAAGGAAAATTCAACAAAATTATAATTTAAGGTGAAAAATATTTTTGTATACAAAATAAAAAATGCGAATGACTATTTATTTTTCATTTTTTTTGTTTTCTTATTTTATGGTTATATAAATATAATCTCACAGGATTCTTGACAAAATATTACAAAGTTTTTCAATATTTCAGATATGTCAAATAAAAATTTGAAGAAAAAATGTAATTTTCAACCAAAAACTAATTAATGGAGATATTTTTATAATTTCATTCTTCAAATCTATTTCCTAAGGCCAAACATGGTACAAAAATGTCGTAAAATTTATAAAATGACCAACTATTTACAAGAATTTTTTAAATAAAAATCAATGTGTATCATATTCAAATAACATTTAGATACGATTAAAAAAAATCTATTACCGCAAGTATAATTGAGGGATAGCGTATAAGGATAAAAAACTAATCTAAACCTTTTTTCATTAGGAAATATTATTATGTTTTTGAAAAAAAGACGAAGATTATTTTGTTTTTTTATCTCACTCGAGGCGTATGTTTCGTTGATTTTTTCTCAATTTAAAGGAACAGAAGAAAAACAGTTTTTTAGCTGGAAAGTGGCAAAAATATTGAAAAAATATGATAATGTTGCAAATCTTGAACAAAAACTTCCGAGCATTCAGACAAAATTAGCTGACTTTAAGTTCACCTATTAATTTTTAATTACGTTTTTGAATTTAAGGTGTAGAATTTTAGACTATTCTACGAAAAGAGTGTAGAAAAACAACATATGTGAGGAATAGCGTCCCAAAAACAACCTTCATTTTTTAAGATGAGTTACTAACAGGGAACAGAAATCCGGAACTTTAAAATTTTTTTCAATATATTTGTGGCTATTATAATTATATACTAACCACTATCTGATTAATCAGCGTTCAATTTTTTAGGTTTAGAAGATCTTTAATTTTATAAAGCGACGGATTTATAAGGTCAGTGTGGAACTGAGAAGATTGTTTTCTGATATCTGAATTTAAAACCTAGGTTTAGTACCCGTTATTTCTTTCGATTACTGAATATGATGATTATTTCACGTAATATTCGTAACGACATTGACGAAATATTTTTTAAACTGGTTAAACATAAGAACCGCGGTGAATCATACATATGAACACGTCTCACGATCATGAGACGTCGTGAGACGTGGACGTTTTAACTTTATTACTAGATCTGTGAGTTAGATATTTAAACCATTATCAAAAATGTTAGTTTTGCAGACTCTTTTGTAATTTACACCTTGAGAAAGACCTTAAGACAATTTGTAATGTCGGTTTATTTTAAGTTTTCCAAACTAAATGAACATATATATGGAACGTATGACCTAAATAATTTGTCCTTATATCTCTAAATGAGATCAATCTTCATCAAAAATGCGTTCAACGGAAGGGAAATGAACGATTTTTTATATACATTTCATATGTTTTTATTTAATAAAACCTTACATCTGATTACATACATCAGTTTGCTAACATTAGTTTTAATGTGAGATTAACATCAGTTTGATGATACTTTAACATCAGTTTTGAAGGTTAGTTTAATTCTACTTTAAAGTTATCTTAACTTTACTTTCAAATTAGCTTAACGTTACTTCAACGTTAGCTTAACGGTACTTCAAAGTTAGCTCAACTTTACTTTAACGTTAGCTTAAAGTTACTTTAACGTTGGCTTAACGTTACTCTAACGTTTGATTAACGTTACTTTAACGTTAGCTTAACGTTACCTTAACATTACGTAAACGTTAGCTTAACGTTATGACATGTCTGTTTTATCTATCCAGCTGTTATGTGAACTGTCGAACCCAAGCCATTTGACATAGATTTGATTACCACGTCTCCTACTGACTTTTTCCACAAGGTAAATGTCTGGATACCTGACTTTTAAAAGTTCCTCTAGATAAAAGCCTCCAGCGACAGGCTGATCCTGATAGTCCTTGAGTTTATATGTTACTGGTTTAGTTGTCATGATCAGATCCGCAGTAAATATTTCAGTTGTCCAGTTGGGTGTATATCCATTCGCAGAAATATTCTTATACTTGCTGATTCGAACCTTGTCACGAACTTTGAATTTTTTACGTTTCAAAATAATTTTTTTTTCATTTCTGGAAGCGCTGCAGTTTAATGCTATACTTTCGCATTGAAGCTTCAAATTCAGAGTTGTAAAACTCTGCCTTGATCTGTATGCAAGTTTTTTGAAACTCGTTCCGCTACAAGTATGGATGTCATGGCTTCAGTAACATCATGTCCACTCTTGCTTTTTACAGGAGCTGTCCAGGCATACTTTGAAAATACATCGATAACAGTAAGCAGGTATTTAAAATTCTTATTCTCTTGAGAATATGGTAACATTTCAACCAAGTGGATAATTTTTTCTTGCAGGTTTATGCAGCTCTGTGACTACTATCTCCTTCTTTGCGTTTATTTTCTAATGCGTTGAAGCGCTCCGCGTACATATCCATTTTTCGAGAGGCAGGCACGTTGATTTCGCAAGGATTGAAGCGAAACGTGCTGATGCTGAGGGTGTTTTTCGCACCACAGAGTATGCACACGTGCCATAAAGCCTCGGTGAACACGGATAATGCTGGCATCATAGCAGTCTAGCAATTCATCCTTGAGTTGATTCGTCCACTCAATGTGGGCGTTTCGCCAGTTGCTCGTCTTGTTTCCATCTAATTTATTTTCAGCACCCCGAACTCTAGGATGACCGCCATTGTTTTGCCGACCCATTGTCGGGTGCTCTGCGCGTTCGATCGTTTTGAACCGCATCTACAACTTGACGCGTTCGGTGGCTTTGTCATAGGCTCTTCAGTTCTATTCGGAAGGAATAGAAACCGAAACCGAATATATAGTGTTTAATTGTAGATATAGAAAATATCCATCTCAGTTTCAAATAGCTGGTTTTGCTGAGTTTAGCACACTTGTTCATAGGTTATCTTGCGATCTGTGTATTTTAGTTTGAGAGAAATTGATTGAAAAAAGTGAAAGTTCATTTATAAATTTATTTATGGAATATACATTTGAAAATCCGAAATTACTGTTATGCAGAATCCTAAAAATTGCGTCATTGAATTTAGAAAAAGATATTTCTATCTCGAATTTAAAACTTTATTATAATTTTCATTTTGGAAACAAACATGAATGGCCTATTTAATTTAAAGAATTCACTTGCAAAATAACCGTTAACCATTAAATCAGGATTATCCATGACAACATTTTAAGGGTTAATCTACGAAGAAATTTTTTTGCTTTATTGTAATTCTTGAATAAATATACATTTTTGTACACCTTTTTCTCCCTCAGTTGACGACCCGTAGCACCATTTTTAGAACAAAGTGTTTTGTCACACGCGATTTCATCATTTAAGAGTCCTTCCTAGCCCTAAATCACTGCCTTCATTCATTTCATGGATATCAGACGATGCCTCTGAAATATGTATTTAATCATACCACTTCACAGATCTTAGAGACTGTAATATTTTATTTCAAGGGATTGAAATATTTTAGGGTATTTCAGAATATTTATAATCATTACAAGGAATTTTTGAAGGTGTCAAAATATTTGAGATATTTTAGGGAATTTCAAAAACTTCCAAGCAATTTTTAATAGATTTTAATCATTTCGAGTTATTTCAGAGGGTTTAAAATATTTTAGGGTATTTCAGGATATTTGTAATTATTTCAAGGAATTTTCAAGAGCTTCAAAACGTTTTAAGGAATTTTAGAAGATGTCAAAGGATTGGAAATATTTTAGGGAATTTCAAAATCTTCCAAGGAATTTTTAATAGATTTTAATAGTTTCTAGGGATTTCAAAGGGATTGAAATATTTGAGGGTATTTTAGGATATTTATAATCATTACAAGGAATTTTTGAAGATGTCCAAATATTTGAGATATTTTAAGGAATTTCAAAAACTTCCAAGGAATTCTTAATAGATTTTAATAATTTCAAGGGTTTTAAAAGGGACTGAAATATTTTAGGGTATTTTAGAATATTTATAATCATTACAAGGAATTTTTGAAGATGTCAGAATATTTGAGATATTTTAGGGAATTTCAAAAACTTCCAAGCAATTCTTAATAGATTTTAATCATTACGAGGGATTTCAGAGGGTTTGAAATATTTTAGGGTATTTCAGGATATTTGTAACTATTTGAAGGAATTTTTAAGAGTTTTAAAACGTTTTAAGGAATTTTAGAAGATGTCAAAGGATTTGAAATATTTTAGGGAATTTCAAAATCTTCCAAGGAATATTCAATATATTTAAATAATTTCAAGGGATTTCTAAAGGTCTGAAATATTTCAGGGTATTTTAGGATACTTATAATTATTTCAAGGAGTTTTCAAGAGCTTCAAAACGTTTTAGGAATTTTCGAAGATGTCAAAGGATTTGAAATATTTTAGGGAATTTTAAAAACTTCCAAGGAATATTTAATAGATTTTATTGATTTCAAGGGATTGAAATATTTTAGGGTATTTCAGAATATTTATAATCATTACAAGGAATTTTTGAAGGTGTCAAAAGGAGGAAATTTTGGTTTTCAAGTTTTTCTAACCTGGAAAAAGAACATTTTTTATTTTTAAGATTTTTATCCAGTTGGGAGGGAAGAAATTTTAATTTTCATGTTTTTCTAAAGTGGAAGAGGCTCAACTATTATTTTGAAAAGTTTTATTGAGTTTGAACGGAGGAAACTAAGGTTTTAATTTTTTCTGAATTTAAAAAGGAACAATTTTTTATTATTAAGATTTTTATCAAGTTGGAAGCGAAGAAATGTTGGTTTTTACGTTTTTCTAAGCTGGAAGAGGCTCTACTTATTTAAAAACAAAATTTATTGAGTTGGAAGGGAGGAAACTTTGGTTTTAATTTTTTTTTTTTTAATTCAAGAGAATCATTTTTTTATTTTTAGGATTTTTATCGAGTTGGTACCGAGTTTTTCTAATCCGCAAGGGAGAAAGTTTTGGTTTTAATTTTTTCTGAATTGGAAGAGGAAATTTTTTTATTTTTAAGATTTTTATCGAATTGGAAGGGTGGAAAATTTGGTTTTCAAGTTTTTCTAACCTGGAAAAAGAACCTTTTTTATTTTTAAGATTTTTATCCTGTTGGAAGGGAAGAAATTTTAATTTTCATAATAGATTTAATACTTTCACGATGATTCATGATGATACATTTAAATTTAAAGCTTTTTCGGGCTGCAATTGTGTGCAAAACTACGAAACGTTGGCAAGTTTCGTAGTTTTGCACACGATTGAAACCCGAAAAAGCTTTAAATTTAATTTTCATGTTTTTCTAAAGTGGAAGAGGCTAAACTTTTAGTTTGAAAAGTTTTATTGAGTTTGAACGGAGGAAACTTTGGTTTTAATTTTTTCTGAATTGAAAAAGGTACACTTTTTTATTTTTAAGACTTTTTCGAGTTGAAAGCGAAGACATTTTGGTTTTACATTTTTCTGAATTTAAAAAGGAACAATTTTTTATTTTCAAGATTTTTATCGAGTTGGAAGCGAAGAAATGTTGGTTTTTACGTTTTTCTAAGCTGGAAGAGGCTCTACTTATTAAAAAAAAAATGTTACCTGACGTGATGGAGGTAAATAGACCTCGGATTTGTATTCAGCGCGTCAAAATACATAAGGATAAAGTGGTCTTGTCGAATAGTCCTCACCTTTTTTTTTGTAAACCAGTGTAATTTATCCCTTTCCGTATAATTTTAGCTTCTATGAGACCTAAGACTATCAATGTTTAAAAAAATAAGTTTTGCTAAAGATTTAATTCACAGGATATCTTCTCCATATCACTACGAGTCAAAAAAATTAAAGGTTGCATTTTTGATAAAATGGACTCTTTAGCTTGTACGAAAAATGTACGTGATTGTGGAGATTTCTAACAATTTCGAATTTTCTTTGAACGATTTAAAATAGTGTAGGTTGCACTATAAGTTGCCGTAAAGAAAATTAAATCAGGTACATTTTTCCCAAAGAAAGAATTTTACTTGGTTGATGATTTAGCTATTTTGGTGAAAATTCGTCTTTTTGGTTGAATTCAACTATGAATTCAACTATTTTGGTAGAAAGTTCAACTAGTTCTTTGGAAAATAACGAACCATTTTGTTGAAAATTGAACTCTTGATTTTTTTGGTAAAATTCTGATTTTGTTTGGGAAATTCATCTCGTTTGGTAAAAAAATTCTGAAGAGTGTTTAGCTATTTTTTTTAATTTATCTTTTCTGGTAAAAAATGTAACGACTTGTTTGAAAGTTTAACTACTTTATTAAAAATTCAGTTGTTTGGTTGAAGATTCATGATTTTAGTTGAAGATTTATCTCTTGTTGAAAATTTACCTATTTTCTTTCAAATTGAATTTTTTTTTCGAGGGTGGAAAATTTGAATATTTTGCTAGAAAATGTAACTATGTTTTTGGCTGAAAATTAACTTTTTTGTTGAAAATTAATATTTTCTGTGTAAAAATTCAAACATTTGGTTGATAATTCATGTATTTTGTTGAAACTTCAAGTATTCTGGTAGAAAGTTCAAATTTAGTCAAAAATTAACTTGTTTGTCGGAAGTTTAACTCTTTTGTAGAAAATTTGTCTTTTTGGTTTTAATATACTACAAAATTCATTCGTCGAGAAAAGGTAGACGTCTAGCCAGGGCGTTTAGGAAATTACTTTAGACTGACTCCAGGTAATTTCGCTACCATAGAGAGTATTAACCAAACCATCTGTCATACAGTTTCGTAAGATCAACGGTACGGTTCGGTATACTTTGAAGGTGCTTCTTTTCCATAGGTTTAAATAATAAACTGAGTTTGGTTTATTTTCGGATAGTTTTTCTGACGAAAAAGACGAAATTCAACATGAGCTTTGAATTTTCAACTAAGAAAGATTTTTGAGTCATAAAAAAAACAATTCCAACCAAACCGTTGAAGTTGTAAGAATATTTAACAAAAATGGTCATTTCCAACCAAATAGTTCCAGTTTCTGCGAAAAAAGTTGAATTTTCAAGTAAGAAAGACGTTCAAATTTCAAGCAAAAATACGAATATTCAACAGGCACATGCACACACATATACACATACATAAAGCCATAGACATTCTCGAAAACCTGTTTTTCAGTTTAAGAAGTTCTCAAAACGTAGAAATTTGACAAAAAATGGGGGAGGGGGGAATTTTACACAAATCTAATACCCTCTGATGAGAATGTAAAAAAAATCTTCTTTCTTCAAGCATTATAGTCAAATGTCGAATTAGGCAGATTTTTTATCTCCTTATTTGTTTTATAATAATTGATAAACAAAGCAACGTACTTCAGAATCAGCAGCAGCATTTTATAGCCAACTAAATTTTCCCTCCAACAATACCTAAGACGTTGTCAAGCAAATTTTTTTCTCAATTAAAAAAAGACTACAAAAACCTTGCTCCACAATCCCACTCTGCCCTATCATTTTGATTGATTTCACAGTAAAAGGCTCATACGAAAAGTTGTAAAAAAGGTGTTTTTGATTGTATCAAGCAATTAATTTAGAACATTTCTAAAGATAAAAGATTCTTCTTTGCGGATCTACATCAACATTCATGAACACAATTCTAGTCATATGTTCATATTTAGTGACATATTAGTTGAATAATAAAATTGACATAAAAGTTATATAATAAAATGGCTTTTTTTTTTCTGAAATTTACAACTATTTTTCCACTTTTCACATAGGGTGAGTTAATAATTAATTCAATTTAGTAGAAATAATTATTCAAACAAATTATTATTGTTTATAACCATTTTCTTTATTATTGCAATATAGTTGCAGTTTCTTCTAACATGTTTAACTTTTTACCCACTTTTTACTCAGTGAAGTAATAAATAGTACAAGTTAACTAAAATAGTTGTTTAAACAATTTATAATTGTTCATAAATACCTTTTCTGAGACAAGTGGTAAAAAGTAGCGGTTTTTTCAGAACTCTTGAACTTTTTGTTCACTTTTCATTTATTGAGGTAATAATTAACGCAAATTAACAAACACGTTTATTTAAACAATTGAATATTGGTTATATTTATATTTTCTTAGAGTAATGCTAGAAAGTTGCTTATTTCTGAAATCTTCAGTTCTGTTTTGACTTTTTAGTTATGAACAAATAATAAGTGAACCTCCACAAGAATCATTTTTTAAATAGTATTTCACTTTTTCAAGTGAATTATTTTTGCTGTTATCTGAATGTTTTAAAAATTAATTTAAACAAAAAGCTATCTTACAAAATATATTCACGAAAAAGAAAGAGAATGTTTAAAATATGTTTCTCTCCAATGCTTATTTATCATTTGTTTAGTACCAAAAAGGTAGAAAAAAAATGGTTATAAACAATAATAAATTATTTGAAGCACTATTTTTATTAACTTGTATTCATTATTACCTTACTAATAACAAACAGTGAGCAAAAAGTTAAAAATTTCAGAAAAACCCGCAATTACCTGTTATGATTATAGATGAAGATATTTGTTTACAATAATAATTTGTTTAAACAACTATTATAAATAATAATAAATTGTGTGAACAATTATGTTTGTTCACATTAATGAACTATCACCTCTCTCTAATTGGAAATTGGACAAAAAGAGGAAAATTTAAAAAAAATGCGACTTTCTATCTCCATTCTAAGAGAAAATTGCTAAAAACAATAATAAATTGTTCAAACAATTCACTTCAACATCTAGAGGAACTTTTTTCTGTCCACAGTAACATTTATTCTGATATTCATTATTAGTGTTCTTTTGATGTCGAACAATTTTTTTCGCCATATCAGCTTATGTTCTTGAATGTCATCATCTTTGTTAAGAGAATCTAAACCGAAACTTTGTGGCAAAACACCATTTTCTAAAGATTTCATCACACTGGCAGAATAATCGGATACACGATGTTCATTTTCTATCTATAAGCTAGAAGGAATCGTTTTATTAGAGTTCTTAGTGCGTAATTAGAACAAAAAGACTACGAGTGCTTGGATCACCGAACGGGATTGGCTGTTTTGCAGCAAGATCAACATCTCTTTAAGAGAATTGAGTTGTTTTCGATTCAATCCTGTAAATACTTCTAATTGTTTTTCGGAAAGCATATATTCACCTACTTCATCAAATAAACTTGAATCACACTTTATAGAAAGGTTTTCCATTACTTTGGACAACGCTAATGCAGTGATACTTGATGTATTAGAATACATCAAGAACTATTATTCGGTTTAGTGAATGAGAAAATCATTTGCTTCAGTTGTATTTTTTATTATCTTTTTTTATTGCCTTTCCTTTTATTCACGAAAGCGTCGCAATCAGCACATTTGACATTTCTTTTGTCTAAAACAATTTTAAATCAGAAAATAAGTTATTTTGAAGAAAAAGTATGAAGTACAATAAATACTGCTGACAGATGTTAATCAAGTTTTGTTTGAAACAAGTGAATAACGCACTCAGAATGTAAGTATCGTGGCAGGCAGTTAGATGTGGCAAAAACATTTGGCAATTAGCTCGAAGCAAGGGAATGACAGACTCAGTAAGTTAGTGTCACGGCTAGCAATAAGATGCCATTAAAACATTCAACAATCAGCTTGAAATAAGTGAAATATGGATCCAGAAAGTTAGTATCATAAAAGTTGGAAAGATGCCATGAGAACATTTGACAATCAGCTTGAAATAAGTGTATAGCTTATCCAGAAAGTTATTATCATGAAAGTTAGAAAGATGCCCTGAGAACATTTGACAATCTGAATTCCACAAAATTCAACCTGACGATCAGGATCGTTTTCATTGAGCTCTTGTACCAGATGAACTTTGTAAGGATGAAAATGAACGCTTTTTAAAATATTCTGCACTTTCTCAGAAGCAACGTCACGCTCATCATTAGCTCGACGTAAGGTAAGGTGTGGGTTTTCAACAAATGCTTGGGCTATATCCATCTGCATCTCCTCAGATCCTGCAGATTTTGGCAGACCAGTTCCCTGGAGGTCCTTTGATAGATCCATGATTTATGAAGCGTCTTACAGTTCTTTAAATTCTTGATTTTGAGGCAGGATTTAACCCTTCTTCATCGGGAAAAGTGCGATTAAAAAGCAAACGAACTTGATCATAAGATCGAACTCGAGCTCCCCAACCACGCATCATTATAAGAGATCTCCTCTCGCGTTCCAAAAGGTTAGCTTGCGCCACAATAATCTTTTAGCAATAGATAGTAAATATGTACTCGTAATACGTACATTTAGTTTCGAATCGTAACATTCGTATGGAGATAGGAAAATGGTATAGGACTTATGGTATCGCCTTAGGTATTGACTTAGGTATCGAAAAACGGTTTAGAACTTTTCGATATAAATCTTTGGGGAGGAACAGAACTCTCACCAGAACTCCAGGAACTTTCAATGAAAAATTTCCTATACGATTTTACAATATTCAAAACGCTGTAGCCAAGATCAATACAGAGCTCACCTATGAATTTCTCGTTGAAATTTACTTCAGGAATTACACTGAACTCCTGGAAAATTTTGTTAATTTCAAATAACCTTGAACTGACCTGGAACGTTACAATTGACCTATGACTTGGGTACGTACTTGAACATAGTATTTTTCGCTCTATCGATCGCAGATGTGAAAAAGGGGGTTTCCATTTTAAAAACAACAAATTTGACCTTCAAAACGCCATGTAGGTCAACTTCAAGGTCAAAATGAAGGTCACCATCGAATTCCCCGTTGAAATTTACTTCAGGAATGACCTTCACTTTTTTTTAAAATATTTTACCTGAGGAAATATCCAACCCCTTGTGTATTCTTTTTAACAGATTTCACACACCTTTCACTATTCGCCTCCTTTACCCCTTTTTCAATAATTCCTCTTTTTTGATCTTTTAGTCGTTTTTTGCTTAAATACAAACTGAATTAGTAAAACGCAATAAGAAACTCCAACTACTTGGGTTTAATCTTGATTTTTCTAGTGAAACAATTTACCATTGTATTTTTGGTTGAGAATTCAACTTTTTGGTTCACGACTGTTATCGATCTTGATAGAACTATTCTTTCAGAACTGATTTTGGTAAAAAATTCCAAAATTTGATAGCAATTTTTGTCTTTCTCATTTAAAAACTTGTATGTGTTGACAATTCAACTATATGAATAAATATTCGTCTCTTAGTAGAAATTTTGTATTGTTTGGTTAAACGTGCAACTGAAAACTGATTAATTGATTATTGCAATTAAATTTAGTCTGTTTTTGTTTAAAATTTATCTATTTTGTTGATCATTCGTTTCTTACTTTTAGTTGAGAATGAATTTTTGTAAATGAAACTTTAAACATTACACAACTTGTTAAAAATTTATACTGTTTGATGTAAAATTGAACTAATTCATTCTTTATTTGTTTTTTAAAATTCTAAATTATTTCTTTCAACTGGAAATATAACTACGCCTTTTTTGGTAGAAAATAAGTCTTCTTGTTTAAAAATTTAACTTTACTGAAAATCTAACTTATTTTTTGAAACTTGAAACAAGTGTCAATAAATTACTGTTGTTAATAAAAGATCCGCAATTTTAGATAGTAATTTATTCCTCTGAATGAAAATTTGAGTATTATGTTGAAAGTATAATTTTCTTTTTGTGATAGTACATTATTCTATTTGATAAAAAATTAATATTGTTGGTTGAGAATCAATAGTTTTTGGTAAAAAATTTATTTATTTGTTAGAAAATCCGTCCTTCTCGATCTCAAATTAATTATGTTAACCGGAAATTCAATAATTTCATTGTTAGTAGGCACATAGAACTGTTTATAAACAATTAGGCAAATACAAAGTTTTCAACTCTTTTAATCAAAAGAATTTTAGTGTATTTTTGTAAATTCCAAAGAATTTTCAAGAATTTGAATGATGTTAAGGGATTTAAAACAAATTTCATGGTGTTTTAAAGTACTCTAAGGGATTTTATAATAGCTTAATGGATTTCAAGGAAGAATTTTAAAGCTTTTAGGACAATTCAAAAGATTCCAACGAATTTTCAATAGATTTCAATGAATTTTCAAGATTTTGTGTATTTTTTATAAATTTCAAGGTATTTCGAAGGATTTTAACGATATCAAGGGATTCAAAATAATTTCCAATTTATCATATTTTATTGGTTTTCAATAAAGAAGAATGTAGGGATTTCATATAATTCCAAAGATTTTAGAATATTTTAAAGTATTTCAAAAAATTGTAATCTATTTAAAATTATTACCAAAGATTCCCTTAAAATTATTGAAATCTATTGAAAATTCTTTGGAATGTTTCAAAATATCCTAAAAACTTTGGAAATACTTTGAAATAATCAAAAATCTTTGGAATTCTATGAAATTCCTCAATTCTTCTGCTTTGAAATCCATTAAAATATTATAAAATCCGCTTGAATTCTTTAAAAACCCCATGGAAATTTCTTGGGATTTATAAAATACCCCAAAATCTTTAACATTTTTTGAAAATTCTTCAAATTATTGAAATCTATTTAAAATTCTTTGGAATTTTTAAAAAATAGCTCAAAATCTTTAAAATCCCTTCAAATTATTGAAAATTCTTTCCGATTTTTGAGAAATACCCCAGAATCTTTAAAATTCTTCAAAATTATTGAAAACTCCTTGAAATCTTTTGAAATATCCTAAAATCATTAAAATCTTTGGAAACACTTATCGAACATGTTTGGAATTTTACGAAATTCCTAAATTCTTCCTTGAAATCCATTAAAATATTATAAAATCCCTTCAAATTCTTTGAAATCCCATGTAAATTATTTTAACTCCTTTGAAATCAAAAGAATTTTAGTGTATTTTTGTAAATTCCAAAGAATTTTCAAGAATTTGAATGATGTTAAGGGATTTAAAAATTAATTTAAGAAAAAACTTTAGTTTCAAGGACTTAAAGATTAAACTTTTAGAATTGCGCATTCAAAACCATAATTTGAAATTAAAATTATAGAAATTTTAAAGACGATAAATATATTATTGATAAGTAACATATAATCTAGTATCAAGTGACATTCAAAAAGTCTGCATAGATTTTTTTACTAAAAAATGTGATTTCTCTCTCTCTCTCTCAAAAAAATATCATTTTTACTAAAAACTTACAAAACGCGCGAATTATGAAATACGGGGAAATCTCCCAGTGTAAGATTTTTCTCCCGGATTTATCCCGGATGAGTGGCCACCCTGATAATCTATCAAAATAGTTGAATTTTCAACAAGAATAAATTAGATTTTTTTCAATTTTGAAACGACAAAGTACAATTTTGAAATAAGAAAGAAAAAATATCCACTGAATTGTTGCATTTTCAAGCCAAGAAAACGAATTTTCTACGAAACAGCTGTATTTTCATGTGGAAATATGAACTTTTTACCAAATAAAATAGTTTAATTTTTAACAAAATTCATGAATTTTCAATCAAAATTTAGACTTTCTACCAAATTACTTAAATTTTTAACAAAAAATATGAATTTTCAACCAAATAGTTAAATTTCCATACCAAAAGTATTAATTTCAATCAATGAAGTTATTGTTCAACCAAATAGTTGAATTTTCTACCATTTTCAAAACAAAGACTAATTTCCAACAAAAAAGTAAATTTTCGACCAAATTTGGACTTTCCACCAAAATACTTGAATTTTGAACAAAATCCATGAATTTTCATATCAAAAATATTAACTTTCATCAAAAAATTAATTGTCAACCAAATAGTTGAATTTCTGAGCAAAATATTTGCATTTTCCACCCTCCAAAAACAAAATCGAATTTGAAAGAAAATAGTTGAATTTTCAACGAGAAATGAATTTTCACCTAAAATTATGAATCTTCAACAAGACAACTGAATTTTTAATAAAGTGGGTAAACTATTCAAAAAGTAGTTCAATAAATTAGATTTTTTTACAAAATCATAGGAATAACCAATCGAGAATAGAGTAACATCTTCATATTTCTTAACCATTTGTTCCATATATTCGTTCATCTACAAATTAATAATTTATGTTTTTAAAGACGTGTTAAACAAGGATGTGTTATGTCCTCATGGCAAGTTATTATATTCATTGACAAAAATAAGAATAGCTCTCTTTGATGAAGAAGGTGTGCATCTTGGGACAGTTAGGGTACGTGGGTTAGCTTTCGCAGATGATAAGGTTGTTATGGCAGAGCCAATCGAATACTTGCAAATAATGTTGATTGATCTGGATACAAGCATGAAGAACATGGGCTTTAAAATTAATGCAAATAAAACATAAATTATGGCTATTTATTATATTCAATGACAAAAATAAGAATAGCTCTCTTTGACGGAGAAGGTGTGGATCTCGAGAAAGTGAAGGTACGTGGGTTAGCTTTCGCAGATGATAAGGTTATTATGGCAGAGTCAATCGAAGACTTGCAAAGATTGTTGATTAAACTGAATACAAGCAAGAAGAACATGGGACTCAAAATTAATGCAAATGAAACAAAAATTGTGGCTATTTATTATATTCATGGACCAGTGTATAAGAATGACCATCTTCAACGAAGAAGGTGTGGATCTCGAGACAGTGAGGGTACGTGGGTTAGCTTTCGCAGATGATAAGGTTATTATGGCATAGTCAATCGAAGACATGCAAAGAATGTTGATTAAACTGAATACAAGCATGAAGAACATGGACCTCAAAATTAATGCAAATGAAACAAAAATTATGGTGTTTGAAGGAAAAGGTAAAAAAAACAATATGCAACATTGTCCTAAATGAAGAGAGAATAGAACAAGCTGAATAAATTTAAGGTCAGGAAAAGTCAGGGAATTTGAAAATAATCTTGCAAAAGTTATGGAATTTCTATAAGAGACCATTTAAATAACCCTCAAGGATAATAAATTTGAATTTCGTAAATTTGAATATCAAATTGTTTTATTCCGTTTATAAAATCTTCTAAGTCAGAATCGTTACAACGTTGAGATTCTTCCTGCTCCCTTCTCCTTAATTCACCCTTCTCTTCCTTTCTCTTTAGATCCCTTTTCCAACTTCATTATCTAATTATATACTTCCCCCTCTTCTCACTTTTCCAGAAAACACTCTTCTTTCCCTACTTACCTTCTCCAGCCCTCACTTTCCCTCAATTACTCACTCGCACTATCCCACTACCCCTTGTCCCACTTTACCTCAGTACCTACTCTCACTTTCAATCATTTCACCTACTTCCACTCATTTCCCTTCTCCTACTCTCTTCTCCTTAATTCATTCTTCTCTTTCCTTTTCCTTCCATCCCTTCCCCAGCTTCTTCCTCTAATTCTATACTTCCCCCTCCTCTCACTTTTCCAGACAACACTCCCTTTCGCTACTTCCTTTCTCCAAATATCACTTCCCCTCCATTACTCACTCGCACTACCCCACTAACCCTCCTCTCATTTCACTTCACTACGCACGCTCACTTCCAATCATTTCACCTATTTGCACTCATTTCCTTTCTCCTACTTAGTTCCCCTTAATTTATCCTGCTCTTCCGCTCTCTTTAGATCCCCTCCCCAACTTCATTATCTAATTATCTACTTCCCTCTTTTCTCACTTTCCCAGACAACACAACCCTTCCCCTACTTCCCATCTCCAGCCCCCACTTCCCTCCCTCACTCATTCGCACTACCCCACTAGCCCTCATCTCACATTACCTAACTACCTACGCTCATCTCCAATCATTTGACCTACTACCACTCATTTCCCCTCACTAATTTTCCCTTACTTTCTCTGCTCACCCTACGTTTATTTCTCCTGAATACCCCTACTTTTCTCTTAACTCATCTCCCCTCACTTAAACTCACCACACATTCTGCCCGAGACTACAAACCCTTTTAAAATTAATAGAAAAGCAATAATTAAATAACGAATGATAAACAATATAATTAAGGGTAAATTGTCATTTTATTTTTCGATGGAAAATTATTTTTTTTTAGTTAAAAATTTACGTATTTTCTTAAAAATTCACCTTTTTTTTGGTAGAAACTTGAATTTCAATTATACCATATAAAATAATAAATTAGATGTTTTCTGACCTACTTCAGACAAATAAAAGATCCTGGTTGATGTTGGAGATCCTTTATTAACATTACAGGGTGTCTACTCAAATCTTGAAAAAAATTCCAATTCCAAGTTTTTCCAGTTATCTCAAATTTTTTCTAGATATAATTTTTCATAGTATCAAAATAGTTAAATTACCAACTAAAAAATATCAGTTTTCTACCAAACAGTTGAATTTTGAACTAAAAAAGATCAGTTTTTTACAACAAATTATCAACGGAATGTTATGAATTTTCATATAAAATGATGAATCTTAAACTGAAATAGATGACTTTTAAATAAAAAAAGATAAATTTTCAACAAAATTGTTTAACTTTCAACCAAGTAGTTGACTTTTTTAACTAAAAAAGAACAATTTTTAACCCAAAATGAAACAGTTAAATTTACATTTTAAAAAATTAATTTTGAACCAAAAAGATAAAATTTCAACTAAAAACATGAGTCTTTAAGTGGAATATTTAAGTTTTTAACAAAAAATCTTATTTTGAACGAAGAAGATTAATTTCTGCCAAAAAAGACGAATTTCCAATTGAGAAAGATAAATTGTCAACCAAAAAATAAATAGTTAAATTTTCAGTTAAAAAAAAAAAATTTAACCAAAGAAATGATTTTTCAACTAAAATGATGGATTTTAAATAAAAATGATGAATCATCAAAAGAAATAGTTCAACTTTAAACTAAAAAGATTAATTTTCAACTAAAATTATGAATCTTTAACTAGAATAATTGAATTTCCAAGCAAAAATATGAATTTTCAACCAAGAAGATTAATTTTTTCCAAAAAAGAAGAATTTTCGATTAAAAAATATAATTTTTGAAAAAAAATCTGCCCGCTGCGCGGGCACATTCTCATCGCGCGCTTCGTGCGCGGCTCGCTCCGCTCTCAAGTTTAAGCGCGCCTAAGGGCGCGCGACTGTTGGTTCTCGCGCTTCGCGCTCGATAATATATTTATCTCGCGCTTCGCGCTCGATGATGTGTTGCATGGAAAAATTGATGCTCATCTGGAAAACTAGATTCACTATCTCATCTGTGAAATATCGTTTGATAACAAAGAGCGTCACTAGTCATCGGGAGCATAAGGGCACTCATGTATTCCATATGAATAAACTGAAGATTGATGATTCTGATGCAAGGCAGCTTCAGAGTGCGCCAGGCATCGTCCAGGAGTACACAGAAGAGGTTAGACTTAGGATTGAAAAAGTGTAACAAGATTTATCTAAAACGAGGCGAATTTCTGGCTTCTCCAAGGACCCTGAGCTTGTGGATATCAATACTATTAGATACCTTCACGTTGGAGACCCCTACCTATAAGGAGGCGTGCCTGCGAGCCGTATTCAGGATATAACATCAGTGAAGGAGGCTCTCTGAAGCAAATATAAGTATCTTCTTAGACAATTTTGATTTTAAAATCTGTCGGCGTTGAAAAAAATATCTGAGACTAACATGCTTGTAGCCCCGTTTTTACTCTATTCGTTTGAGGTAATTCCGAATGACAACATTAATGGCCCATGATCGTTGCAGCCAGAGGTGCGAATCTATCGCTGGTTCATAACTTCAAAGACACGTACTTCACATGGGAGAAATATATTTTCTGATCGAACCTTAACTTTCGTTTCTACTTTTGTAGTTCATGCTGTTAAAAAACTAAAGTTTTTATTTGATTTCCAAATTTATTTTCTCTGTGTTGTGTACGTGTCTTGTATAGCAATTTGCATTTTTTTTTAATTTTTGAATGCAATAGGTGCTAATGTTACGTCCGCATATTGACAATTTTGTTTCAACGGCCACCACATGATTAGTCGAATTTCAAGTGATCTCGAATCTTACCATGACAGTCACACTACTCGTTGTAGATTCGAAAAAGTGTTTGAGGAAATGAAAATATTGAAAAAATTCTTGCTCTGAAAGTTATAATAGCCTAAATTACATTATAAAATGTAATACAAAGAACTGGAGTTTTTATTTCGTAGGAAATTTTCCAAGGAATAATAGGCTATCGTCCACACAACTGTCTCTTATACAAATTACCCAAATCTCGACTAAAAATACCTTTTCCAATTGCCCATTATTTCCACAAAACCTTTAGCTCCAATTAACGAAAAAAATCGATCAAAAACCTGTAATTAAATTCGGAATTCGAGTCGCCACACGACTCCATTAGTGGAAACGAGCGGAGTTTGTTTTCAGTTTTTCCCCATTAGCAATGCTGTGAAGAAGAGCACCATTTTCTCATTTCGTATATTTTTTAAATTGTTGAAATCTTTTAAAACTATCTGAAATCTTTTTGAAATCCTTCGGAAATCACTGAAATTTTAGTGAAATATTTGGGAAATTGTTTAAATCTTTGGGAAACCATTGAAATATTTGTGAAATCTTTGTGAAATATTTGAAAAATCATTGAAATCTTTGTGAAATCCTTAGTAAATCTTTTTTAATCTTTTAGCAATATTTGAAATATTTGGTAATATTTGTGAAATTGTTGAAATCTTTGCGAAATCTTTGGGAAATCATTAAATATATCCGAAATATTTGTGAAATTATTGAAATCCTTTAAATATTTGAAATCTTTGGGAAATAATTAAATCTATCCGAAATCTTTGCGAAATATTTCTGAAATTATTGAAATCTTTGTGAAGTCTTTTCGTAATATTTGTGAAATTATTTAAATCATTGTGGAATCTTTGTGAAATCATTGAAATCTTTGAGAAATATTTTGTAATATTTGTAAAATTGTTTTAATCTTTGAGAAATATTTGAAATCTTTGGGAAATTATTGGAATCTTTGTGAAATATTCGTGAAATTATTGCAATATTTTCGAAATATTTGTGAAATTATTGAAATCTTTGGGAAATCATTGAAATCTTTGAGAAATTATTGAAATATCTGTGAAATCATTTAAATCTTTTCGAAATATTTGTAAAATTATTGAAATCTTTGTGAAATATTTGAGAAATCTTTGTGAAATTATTGAAATCTTTGTGAAATATTTGTGAAATTATTGAAGTATTTTCGAAATATTTGTGAAATTATTGAAATCTTTGTGACATTATTGAAATCTTTGGGTGAAAATACAACTGTGTTGTTGAAAATTAGTCTTTTTGATTCAAAATTTAAAAATTTGATTAAAATCTTTTTCTTTCTTGACTAGAAATTTTCTTTGTGTCAAAAAATCAACTCTTTCGTTGAACATTCGTCTTTCTGGACTAAAATTTATCTTTCTTTGTAGAAAATTGATCTTTTTGAACTAAAAAGGCTACTGTTTGATTGAAAATTAATTTGTCTTGGTTCCAAACTAAAAATTTTTGTTCACAATTTACATTTTCGGGTTAAAACTGTAACTGTTTGGTGAAAAATTCGTCTTTCTGGCAAAAAAATTTAACAATTTGATGTAAAATTTTCTTGTTTACTGACTGAACTATTGTGTTTTGTAAAAAATTCAACTGTTTTGTTGTACATTCGTCCTTTTGGTTTGAAAATCCATTATTTTTTGTAGAAACTTTATGTTTCTTGGCTAAAAAGGCATCGTCTTCTTCGGTAAAAAATAAATGTTGCTATAGAAATATAACTGCTTGGTTGAAAATTAATATGTTTTATTTGAGGATTCAAGTGATGTTTGTTTAAAATTTGTCTTTCATGGGTGAATTCAACTATTACTAGCTAAAAATGAAAATATTTTGGTTTGAAATATCAACTATTATTTTTTTCGTTGAAAATTCATCGTTTCAGGCTGAAACTCAATTCTTTGGTTAAAAGTTATACTTCTTATTCGAAAATTCTTTTTTGTTGTTGAAGATTCATAATTTTAGTCTAAGAATCCATTTCTTTGGTTGAGAATCATACTACTTGGTTAAAAAAAATTTTTTACCAAAGTTTAACTATTTGGTTGAAGATTCTAATTTTCGGTTGAACAGGAAACTTTTTTGATGGAAATTTATTTCTTGGATTCAAAAATTCATCTCTTTTGTTAGAAATTTTATCTTCTTTGGTAAGAAATGTAACTTTTTCGTTAAAAATGTATCTGATTTACTTTTTTTTTTGAGAATTCATCTTTTTTTATTAAATATTCCACTACCTGGTTGAAAGTTGAACTACTCTCTCCATTTATAAAGAAATTTAGTATATTTAAGGAATTCGAGAATTGCAGAGGCTTTGACAGATTTCAGAACAATTAGGGAAGACATAACAAAAATTGATGGGATTCAATGAGTTCAGGGAATTCAGGGAATACCGAGGAATTCGGAAGATTTCATTCAAGAAAGTTGAAAGGCCTTAAAGGAATTCAATATGAATTCAAAATAATTTTATTAATAAAACATTGAACTAGCAAATATTAATTAATGAACCCGTCTGCTGTTTGCTACGTATGTGTAATAATAAAGAAGGAACAATCCATAAACAGAGTGGTTTCAAAAAAAAAGTTTGTAAAATTAAAACCATTTAAATTGTGATATTTCAAATGCAAAATCATTTAAAACTAAATATTCGGATATTAATCAAGAAGGAAACAGAAAAATAACATGTGATCATTATAGTGCTTGAAATTCTGAAATATTTAAAGTCTCGGCAGAGATAAGGGCTATCCATGAATAAAAATTAGAAACTATTTCGAATTTTTATCATTAACTTGAAAAAGTGTTACGCATGAAGATATTGCAAAATCAACAGACTAACTGAAATGAATAACTGTTCGAACAACAAAAGTTATTAATTTTAATTCTCAGCATTTCAGAAATAGTGTTTTTATGTTTTCAACTTTTTAAAGAGTCAGCGCAATTTACAGAATAATATTT
The DNA here is from genome assembly GCA_011634705.1 of Andricus grossulariae. NCBI lineage: Eukaryota > Metazoa > Arthropoda > Insecta > Hymenoptera > Cynipidae > Andricus > Andricus grossulariae. The sequence goes on from JAABKJ010075445.1 coordinate 220,138,347, forward strand.
GTAACGTTCTTATTCGTGTTTTTAGGAATCATAAAACTTAGTTATCAAACCTTGCGTGAATCGTACTGAACATTGAAGAACCGAATTGATTTTGCGTTGTGAAAAAATTATCAAAAAAGGCCATGGCAATCAGGCAATAAACCGGATTTCAAATTAACTGTTCATATTCCAATCCAGACTACAATTTATAGCCGATTTCGATAATCTTGTTCAGGAATGCTAAAAATTATATCCTTCAGAATATGATTGGTCTGGAATTTTCAATTTCTTCCTATGGAAATGATCATTTTAAAGAATTTGTATCGCTAAAGAAAATACACAATTACATGCTTGAGTAAATATGAATAAATACTGTTTCTAAGAATTAAAAAAGGAGGGAGAGATAGAAGAAAATGAAGAAGCTCACGCAGGCATTATAGCTGTATCAGAAGGAGAAAACGATCCAGAAATTATTCACGCCATTGAGGAACTGAAACCCGATAGTGAGAGTGAATTCACTCCAAGAATAGATTCAGTGATAAATTGAAGTAAAAATTAGCTACAGCAACTCTAAACACAAAAAGTAAAAAGCTCAGAATATAGTAAACATAGCGACGACATGAAACTTGAGAAACAAGAGAAATTCCCGTCAACACGAATGATACCCCCTAGGATCAGACAACGCAAAAGTGTAACTTTCGCACCTCAACCGCCTAATACGCCGGATGAATTAGCAACATTTCATACATCAGACTGTGAACTACCACAAGCATTATCTACACCACTTTTACAGTCAGCGAAAATAAAAGAAACTACAGAACTTCTGATGTACTCCAACGAAAATATCAAGCCCCGACAAATAGATATGAGTCAACCAGAAACAAGCAGTGTTTCGATATCCGATACTGAAAAATTAATTACAGAGGACGACAATACGTGCACATCAATCACGAGCATCCAGCCTACATTACCGACTGAGTACACTCACTCTGCTAAAATCAATGTATTCCCAAATATGAAAGGTAGCTGTGAAACCTTAAGGTATCTTAGAGGAAACTATGAACACATTTAATTGCCGAAGACTGCGACTTAACTACGCCCATAGGGCGCTTATTAATAGACATAAAAGTCATTGATCCTTCAGAAATCAAAAAGTACCATTCACAAGTAGGTCAGATACTTAAACCCCTCGAGGAAGTTATAAAGTATATACGATCATCCTAAAACAACACCATGTAGACGGATTAAACAAGGAAAACCTGAGAATTAGTCTATACGATGTACGTGTAGCTCTCGAAAGAGAGAAAATAAATCATTTCGAATATCAAAACAAGAAGATTTGACTGAAAGTTAGTCAAAATGTACCCTGATAGACGTTCTAAAAGAAATTTTCGATGACAGCTATATCAAAATCATATATTGCTTTTCGGGAGGAGTAGAGAATAGTGTATTAGGTGAAAAGAGGAGGGTGATAGGGGTGAGAGAGGAAATGTAGAGGGACTGTAAGGAGGTTTAAAGAGGAGAAAGCTAGCCTAAGAAATGAAGAACAGGTTCGGTGGTGTTCTAAATTACGATAGGTAAGGGCAAGAAGATGGAGTATAGGGAAATCACACTTATGTCGGTGAGCTACGAAATATATGCGGAGACACTCAGAGATGAAAAAGGAAAGTAAAAGAGAAAGGGATCATTCAACATAATAATATGAGCTTCTAGAACAGGAAGGTGTTATCGCAGGTAATGAAAGAGGGGGGTAGAGATTAAGGTTTGTTTGAAAGGACAAAGAAAATTTCTGGAGAGATTAAGATAAGGGTGAGGATAGGGAAACAAAAAGGGGTGATTTCCTGGAGTTGAGGAGATGGTTGGAATGTGCGAGTAAGGTAATGGAGCAGGTATGGGGTATAGGAAAAAAGAAGGTTTAAGGATGATTGAAAGATGAGAGTAGATGTTTAATTATTGCGTGTGGTCAGTATTAACTCAAGGAGTAGAGATATGTGGATGGAAGGAGCTCAAGAGAGTGAAAGTTTTTCAGGAGGGATTTCTAAGATGGGTAATGAGCGTTAGCTGGAGCTGCCTAGAATGGATGTTAAAGGAGGAACTAGGCAGATGTAAAAGGTTCACCAAAAATGAAGAGAGTATGAAACTTTGAGGAGAAGCTACAAAGGGGAGAAGGAAGAGAGTGGAAAGTTTGCAGGAGGGATTCCTGAGATGGGTAATGTGCGTTAGCGGGAGCTGCCTAGAATAGATGTTAAAGGAGGAACTAGGTAGATGTAAAATGGTCACCAGAAATGAAAAGAGCATGCAACTTTGAGGAGAAGCTAAAAAGGGGAGAGGGAAGCAGTACAAGCTGGTCCATGATAAGAGAAGAGTGGTAACACGGGAAGATCAAGGCGGGAAGAAGAGAGACAACATAAGAGGAGAGAATGTGATATAATATAGGACATCATAGTATAGCAAGAATTAGAGAATTAATTATAATCCTAACTTCTAACTCTTCTGATGCATCTAACTTCTCTAACTCCTAACTTTTGTTACTCCTAACTCTTGATTCCTCTCAATTTTAACTTCTATAACCCCTAAATACAAACTCCTTCAAATAATGACCCCTCACTAATTTAACTACTAACTCATATCTCCTTAGTCCTAACTTCTAACTTTTCTACTTCCTATAACTTCTCTAACTTCTAACTATTCTAATTCCTAATTCTTAACTCCTCGAACTTTTAACTCCTAACTCCTCTTACTCCTAACTCCTTGACTATTAACTTCGCAGCTCTAACTCCTCTAACAACTAACTCATAACTCCTCTCACAACTCCTCTCATTTCTCTAACTCCCAACTCTTCCAGTTCTTAACTGATCCGAATTTTAACTCCTCTAACTCCTAATTCCAAACACCTTCAGCTCATAACCCCTTTAACCACTAACTACTAACTCTTATAATTCCTCTAACTTCTCTAACTTCTCTGACTCCTAACTCCTCCAACTCCTAACATCTCTAACTTTTAACTGCTAACTCCGAACTCCTCTAACTAATAACTCATAACTTCTCAATCCTAACATTTAACTCCTTCAATTCATCTAACTTCTCTAACTCTTAACTTTTCATGCTCCTAACTCTTAACTCCTCTAACTTTTAACTTCTCTAAGCCCTAACTCCAAACTCCTTTGACTACTAACTCACAACTGCTTAGTCCTAACTCTTCTAATTCCTCTAACTCCTAACTCTTAACTCATAACTCCGAATTCCTCTAACTACTGACTCATAACTCCTTACTCCTAACTACTAAATCATAAATTCTAACTCCTATCATTTCTCTAACTCCTAACTCTTCTAACTCTTAACTCCTCCAAATTTTAACTTTTTTACCTCCGAACTCCAAACGCCTTCAACAACTAACATCACTAACTTTTAACTCCTAACTCCTTTAACTATTAACTCATAGCTCCTCTAATACCTCTACCTTCTCTAACTCCTTACTTCTAACTCCTAACTCCTCTTATTTTTTTGACAACTATTTTTCTAAAAATACAATTTTTTTTTCGTTAAGAATTATATTTTTAGCGGAAAATCCAACTATTCTATTTTTGGTTGACATTTTACCTTTTTTGGATGAAAATTCAACTATTTGTTTGAAAATTGATATTTTTTATTAAAAAATTCAACTATTTTTTTTTTTTTCTTGAAATTCATTTACTTTGTGGAAAATTCGTCTTTTTTGTAGAGAATTAATCATTTTGGTAGGTATAAAATTCAACTATTCCACAGTTGAAGATTTATCATTTCAATTCGAAATTTATTATTTTGGTTGAAAGTTAATTTTTTCAACTGAAAATTTAACTATTCCAGTAGAAAATTTAACTATTTTTCTGAAAATCCAATTTTTTCTTCGTTGAAAATTAGATTTTTAGCGGAAAATTCAACTATTCTATTTTTGGTTGACATTTTATCTTTTTTGGATGAAAATTCAAGTATTTGGTTGGAAATTGATATTTTTTATTACAAAATTCAACTATTTTTTTTGAAATTTATGTACTTTGTGGAAAATTCGTATTTTTTGTAGGAAATTAATCTTATTGTTAGGTATAAAATTCAACTATTCCACAGTTGAAGATTTATCATTTTAGTTGGAAATTTATTAGTTTGGTTGAAAGTTAATTTTTTCAACTGAAAATTTAACTATTTTGATGAAAATCCGATTTTTTCTTCGTTAAGAATTAGATTTTTACCGGAAAATTCAACTATTCTATTTTTGGTTGATATTTTACTTTTTTGGATGAAAACTGATATTTTTTATTACAAATTTCAACTATTTTTATTTTTGAAATTTATTTACTTTGTGGAAAATTCGTATTTTTTTATAGAAAATTGATCTTATTGGTAGGTATGAAATTCAACTATTCCACAGTTGAAGATTCATCATTTTAGTTGCAAATTTATTAGTTTGGTTGAAAGTTAATTTTTGTAATTGAAAATGTAACTATTTTTCTAAAAATACAATTTTTTTTTCGTTAAGAATTATATTTTTAGCGGAAAATCCAACTATTCTATTTTTTATAATGTTCTTGAATTCATCTTTTTTTGTAGAAAATTCTATTATTTGGGTGAAGGTTGAACCAATTTATTAAAAAAGCATTCTTTTATTGTTGAAAATTCATAATTTTAGTTAAAAATTCATCTTTTTGGTTAAAAATTAATATTTTCAGTTAAAAATGTAATTATTCCATTTTTGGCTGAAAATTCATTTTTTTTTTAAATTTAAAATTCAACTCTGTACTCTGTAAAAGTTGAACCACTTTGTTAAAAATTAATTTTTTGTTTGAAAATTCATTTCTTGGGTTCAAAATGGAACTATTTTATTGAAAATTCGTTTTTTTTGTTGTTGAAAATTAATTGTTCAAATTAAAATTGAATTATTCTAGTTAAAGATTAATTATTTGTGTTAAAAATTCATTTCGTTGGTTGGAAGTTTAACTACTTAATTAAAAACTTTTTTCTTTTGTTAAAAAATTAATTTTTTTAGTTTGAAAATGTAGCTATTCAATTTTTGGCTGAAAATAATTTTTTTTTAAATTGAAAATTCAACTAATTCTGGTAAAAGTTGAACCACTTTGTTAAAAATTAATTTTTTGTTTGAAAATTCATTTCTTGGATTAAAAATGGAACTATTGCATAGAAAATTCTTTTTTTGTTGTTGTTGTTGAAAATTAATTATTTAAATTAAAATTGAATTATTCTAGTTGAAGATTAATTATTTGTGTTAAAAATTCATTTCGTTAGTTGGAAGTTTAACTGCTTAATTAAAAAACTTTTTTTGTTGTTAAAAAATTAATTTTTTAGTTTGAAAATGTAACTATTCAATTTTTGGCTGAAAATAATTTTTTTTAAATTGAAAATTCAACTAACTCTGGTAAAAGTTGAACCGCTTTGTTAAAAATTATTTTTTTGTTTAAAAATTCATCTCCTGGATTAAAAATGGAACTATTGCATAGAAAATTCTTTTTTTTTGGTTGAAAATTAATTATTTAAATTAAAAATGAATTATTCCAGTTAAAGATTAAATATTTGTGTTAAAAATTCATTTCGTTGGTTGGAAGTAAAATACGTGGATTTTCAACGAAATATTTGAATTTTCAATTAAAAAAGACAACTTTTCATCAAAATTGTTGAATTTTGTATCAAAAATATGAATTTTCAACAATAAAGATTAATTTTCTACAAAAAAGGCGAATTTTTCACAAAGTACATATAGTATAGTTAAATTTTTAGTTAAAAAAATTGGTTTTCAACAAAGTAGTTACATTTTCAACCAGAGATGAATTTTCAATTGAAATGATGAATCTTTTACCAAAAAAATAATTTGTAAAACAAGAGTTTAACATTTAACCAAGTAGTTAAATTTTTAACTAAAGATATGATTTTTTTAAATTCCTTTTCCTAAAATAAAAACTGTAACTATTTTCTAAAATTCCCTGTTCAATTTTTTTGAAAAAATTGAGAAAATGACTGTTTTTGTATGCTTGAAATATCATTAGTTCGATTATCAAACTTTTAAGAGGGCGAAAAAAATCTCACAAAGCAAAAAATTGCAAAATGTTTTTTTTTACAATGGAAAAGAATAACAATTCAATGATAAATTATGATTTGATTAGAGTAAACTGAGATAATCTGAAAAATCTGCGACTGTAGATAAAGTAAAAATCACTTTTCTAAATTGTTGTAATTGAAAAAAATTTTATTTGCAAGTGAAAATGTTGAATTTTGATTTGTAAATAACAGATCAAAAAGTATTCATTTATAAATAATTCGAGTAAGTTGAGGAGATATTTAGAAGTTTTTAAATACAATTTTGAAGCTTTTAAGGATTTTAAATGATTTTTCTTTTGAACAATTAATTTTAACAGAATATTTAAGAATATTTCAAAACAAAAGTAAATTTTGACGAATAAATAAGAATTGAACAGTTATAAATTTGGGAAAAATTGGAATAAGTTTCAGAGATATTTAGAAGTTTTGAACAAATTCGAAAATAACTTGAAACTTAAAAATAATGTAGATTTTTGAAGATTTCAAACGAAAAATTCAGCAGTTTTTCAAGCCTTTTGAAAGGTTTAAAAATGATAAAAAAAACTTATTAAGATGACTAGTAGATCAAAAACCGTCATTCCACCGACAAAATAAATTGAACTAACGCTAGTCAACAAAACAAACATGTTTTTAATAAAACTAAAGAAAGTTCAAAACTGGGAAAACATTATTCAATTATTGGATCTGAAATTTTTTATTTTTGTTTGTCACAATTATAAATATTTAAATTTTTGATTTTTCACGGTTTTAACTTGTATGCATTGAAATTTGGTAATTTTTGACGTTGATGACATTTTCGAATTTTTGAGTAAATTGTTTGAAACCTATTACAAAAACCTTCTTTGTGGTCCTAATGTCAAATCTCAGCTGGGGAGACAAAAAAAAACATTTTTCACTTTTGTCAAAAAATACAAAATAAATTTTTTTCTCTCAAAAACTGATTATTTGCAACGCTTTGGGGTTTTCACAGAATTATAATCACTTTATACCCACTGTTTATCATTTTTTTACTACGAAATAATATTTTGCTGTAAAAACAGAACAACAAGAAAACACCTACCCCTTTTCCATCTTGAAAAATTACCAATAATTTCTATTTTGGAAATTTGATAACTATTTTTACAAAGTGACCTTGAAAATTTCATTTTCAAATATCTTCGAGTTTAGTATTATATTCATAATCAGAAAGTAATAATACGGTATTATACGTGACCCTTGACCGTACTCGATGTTTCTTTTAGGCATAAATACAATCTCACGCCTACGAGATCAATCATGTTACTTTTAAAACATTTTTTGGTTATAAATATATTCTACGCACTTTTAGTGACAACATTCATACAGAATTTTATCAGGAGTCATCTACAAATTGCGAAAAAAGATCGAATTTTCTAGCAAAATACATGAATTTTAAACCAATTTCTGAACTTTAAAAGGAATTTTCAACCTAATGGTCATCTTTTCAGCCAAAAAAATGAGCTTTGAACCAAAAAGGTGAATTAGACAGCAAGATAAATATTCTACCAGAAAGTCTTCTTGCGTAGAAAATTATTCTTGTTTGTTAAATGTTCAACTTTTTGGTTGAGAATTCAACTATAATTATCAATTCTTTTCAATTTTTCCAATTTTCAACAATTGAATTTTCTTCTGTTTCAAATTCAATTTTCAACAGTTAAAAATTCAATTTTCAACAGTTGAAAATTCAATATTCTTCCATTTTCAACAATAGAATTTTTAACTGTTGGAAATTCCGTTATCAATTTTCTTCAATTTTTAAGAATAGAATTTTCAACTGTTGAAAATATAATGATACATTTTCTTCAATTTTCAACAGTTGAAAATTAAATTTTCTCCAATTTACAACAGTTGAATATTCAATTTTAAATAATTGAATTTTCTGCTGCTTAAAATTCAATTAATAATTTTCTTCAATTTTCAACAGTTGAATTGTCTACTGTTAATAATTGAATTATCAATTTTTTTTTCAGCTTTCAACAGTTGAAAATTAAATTTTCTCCAATTCCGAACAGGTGAATATTCAATTTTTAACAATGTTCAACAATTAAATTTTCTTCTGTTTAAAATTAAATGATCAATTTTCTTCAATTTTCGAAAGTTGAAAATGCAATGTTCAATTTTCAACAATTGGATTTTCACTATTTCTTCATTAAAAACAACTGAATTTTCAACTGTTGAAAATTCAATTAACCATTTTCTTCAATTTTCCACATTTAATAATTCAATGTTCCATTCTCTTAAGACTTTTATACTATTGATAATTCAATTCTCAATTTTCTTCATTTTTGAAGAATTGAAAATTAAATTTTCTTTAATTTCCAATAGTTGAATATTAAATTTTCTTTCGTTTTTAACAATGGAATTTTCTTCTCTTTAACATTCAATTATTAATTTTCTTCAATTGTCGATAGTTGAACATTCAAATTTCCATTTGCAACCGTTGAAAATTCAAAATTTTCAAATTTTCAAAAATAGAATTTTCAACTGAAAAAAAAATCAGTTATTAATTTTCTTTAAATTTCAAAAATAGAATTTTTAACTGTTAAAAATTATATTAACAATTTTGTTCAGTTTTTAACAGTTAATAATTCAATTATCAATTCTTCTCCATTTTTTCAATGTATTTCACAACATCACAGACATTTATAAAAATTATAGGTACGATTGTAATAGATGCCAACTTTTATTCTACTTATTATCATTTACCCAATTTTCGCATAACTATTTATTTTTTTAAAGTTGTTGAACACTTCAATTCTTGCTGAAATCAGATTTTGAAGGAATGTAAAGTTTCAAATAATTTTTACTTTATATATTTTTTAATTTAAACTTCCATTTCTGAAAATTTGAATTATTAATCCCATTTTCTACTAATTTTAGAAAAATTTAAAACATACGTACACATAATTTGGAAAATGAATTCAGATACTCATTTCACAACACCACATACATTTACAAAAATTATAGGTACAATTGTAATATATGCCAACTTTTATTTCACTTATTATCAATCTCCCAGTGTTTACATAATTATTTATTTGTTTGAAGTTTTTGACTACTTAGATTCTTGCTGAAATCAGATTCTGAAGGAATGAAAACTTTCAAATAATGTTTACTTTATATTTTTTTTAATTTAAACTTTCTGGTATGAAAATTTGAATTATTAATACCCTTTTATACTAATTTTGGAAAAATTTAAAACCTATGTACACATAATTTTCAAAATTGAATCCGGATACTCATTTCTCAACATGACAGACATTTATAAAAATTATATGTACAATTGTAATAGATGCCAACTTTTATTTCACTTATTTGTTATTTACCCAATTTTTGCATAACTATTCATTTTCTTTTAGTTTTTATCACCTAAATTCTTGCTGAAATCAGATTCTGAAGGAATGTAAACTTTCAAATAATTTTTATTTTATATTTTTTTCAATTCAAACTTCCATTTCTGGAAATTAGAGTTATTAATACCATTTTATACTAATTTTAGAAAAATTTTAAAAATATATACACATAATTTTGAAAATTGAATCCGGATACTCATTTCTCAACATGACAGACATTTATAAAAATTATAGGTACAATTGTAATAGATGCCAACTTTTATTTCACCTATTATTAATTACCCAATTTTCGCATAACTATTTATTTTTTTACAATTTTTTGTGATGTACATCTTGGGCAGATAATGCCTTTGTGTTGGTTTTACATGTCTAAACTCTAGTGAAGCACGGCCGAAATTCCTTCAAAGAAGCTGTAGTTTGCCTGGGTTGCCGCTGTTTACTTCAACATTATTAATGTCCGGATGTGGTCCTAGCGCCATCGTTATTTGATGTTCAATATCCCGAGCCTCTCTGCCTTTATCTTCAATCAAGTCTTTGTAGTTCACGTCTTCCAGATGGAATTCATTATTATGCAGCTGCTATTTGACTTCCATTCCGATGGCAGCTATTTAAACAGCCAAAATTTAACTGTTCACAGGTAGTGAGCGTTTTTGGTCTGCTAGATTCTGCTCATCAACTCTTGTGGCTGGTTCTGGGTACTTAAGTAAGAACAGTCGATGGTGTTCTTTCCTGATACACCCAATAAGGGTAAAGCATTTCTAGAACATACCTAGCAATAAAATACACTTGGGTATCATGACGGAAGCTTCAAGCAATCCTCATTCCAAGGCCGGGTATGGATAGTCATTATGAGGCAAAATCCTTCAGACTGACCAGCTTAACCTCGTTCAGACTGAAAACACTAGAACAGTTAGTGGACGCTTCCTATCCGAAAATGCTATTCTCGCTATGAAAAGTGATGTTTTCTTGATGACACTATCCTTTATGAAACTTTTTAGGGATACGTTTCCTAAACAAGATGAAGGGGATGAATGACATGATGAAGGGAAAGGGGAAGAATGGCATGATGAATGGAAAGCGGAAGAATTATTTACACCAGGAGGTCCTGTAAGGTACACATATTGGAACTCAGATTGCAACGTCACTGAGCACATTTCCCACAATATTCCAGGCCGAAATAATAGTTATTGGAGCTTGACTGGAGAAAAACTAAACAGGGGTTAGGAAAGCAAGCGTATTTATATTTGTTCTGACGGTCAAGTAGCACTTTAGGCTCTAACATCCGAAGATTTTAATTCTATACAAGTCTGGAATTGCCTTCATGCTCCTAATGAGGTTGCCGGTAAAAACTGGGTATTATGAGAAAATTTTGTTGGAAGAATAATCCGCTATCTTGCATAGGTTTTGAGTTATGATATATTGAAAAATCCCCACTTTTTTGTATCATCAGCGAAAAAGCACTAAGTTAAAAAAAACACTGTACCCTCGCACCTAATTACTGCACGCAAAACTATTACAAAGGTGAGTGAAATTAGACTCAATTTTCTGTGATTACAAAAAAAGAACAATGGCCTACCTATAATAGGTCATAAGTGATGACCCCTCGAAGTTGGCCACTTTTGCCTGTTTTTACGGGCAAAAATGTGGAGTTCAGTTTTTTCAAAATAAATCGAGTCAGGTTCAGTTTGCATTGATGCTGCCAGAGGATGAAATAGAGTCTATAAAATTTTCCGTACGTCTAAAAAAAAAGAAGTCTTTTAGACGTTTCATTTTGAGAATTGCAAGGTTTCAAAAATTTCATTTTTTTTTGTTCCATTTTTGACTGAAAACGAAAAAGTTGTGTTTTTGTAAAATACCTTTTTTTCTGTGGATCCTACGACAAAGTGTATACAGAACGTATTCTGCAAAAACACAACTTTTTCTTTTTCAGTCAAAAATGCAACAACAAAAAAATGAAATTTTTGAAACCTTGCAATTCTCAAAATGAAAGGTCTAAAAGACTTCTTTTTTTTCAGATGCACGGACAATTTTATAGACTCTATTTCATCTTCTGGCAGCAGCAATGCAAACTAAACCGGACTCCATTTATTTTGAAAAAACTGACCTCCACATTTTTGCCCGTAAAAACAGGCAAAAGTGGCCAACTTTGAGGGGTCATCACTTATGACCTATTATAGGTAGGACATTGTTCTTTTTTTGTAATCACAGAAAATTGAGTCTACTTTCACACACCTGTGGAACACTTTTCCATGCAGTAATTAAGTGCGATGGTAAAGTGTTTTCTTAAACTTAGTGCTTTTACGCTGATGATACAAAAAAGTGGGGATTTTTCAATATATCACAACACAAAACCTATGGAAGATGGCGGATTATTCTTCCAACAAAATTTGCGCATATAGAAATTCAAGTTTCTACCAAAAAAAAGGTGAATTTTTAAGAAAATACGTAAATTTTTAACTAAAAAAAAATAATTTTTTATCCAAAAATAAAATAAAAATTTACCCTTAATTATATTGTTTATCATTCGTTATTTAATTATTGCTTTTCTATTAATTTTTGAAGGGTTTGTAGTCTCGGTCAGAATGTGTGGTGAGTTTAAGTAAGGGGGGATTAGTTAAGAGAAAAGTAGGGGTATTGAGGAGAAATAAGCGTAGGGTGAGTAGAGAAAGTAAGGGGAAATTAGTGAGGGGAAATGAGTGGTAGTAGGTAAAATGATTGGAGGTGAGCGTGGGTAGTTAGGTAATGTGAGAGGAGGGCTAGTGGGGTAGTGCGAATGAGTGAGGGAGGGAAGTGGGGGCTGGAGATGGGAAGTAGGGGAAGGGTCGTGTTGTCTGGGAAAGTGAGAAAAGAGGGAAGTAGATAATTAGATAATGAATTTGGGGAGGGGATCTAAAGAGAGCGGAAGAGCAGGATGAATTAAGGAGAAGTAAGTAGGAGAAAGGAAATGAGTGCAAATAGGTGAAATGATTGGAAGTGAGCGTGCGTAGTGAAGTGAAATAAGAGGAGGGTTAGTGGGGTAGTGCGAGTGAGTAATGGAGGGGAAGTGATATTTGGAGAAGGGAAGTAGGTAAAGGGAGTGTTGTCTGGAAAAGTGAGAGGAGGGGGAAGTATGGAATTAGAGGAAGAAGCTGGGGAAGGGATGGGGTGAGAAGGAAAGAGAAGAATGAATTAAGGAGAAGGGAGTAGGAGAAGGGAAATGAGTGGAAGTAGGTGAAATGATTGAAAGTGAGAGTAGGTACTGAGGTAAAGTGAGACAAGGGGTAGTGGGATAGTGCGAGTGAGTAATTGAGGAAAAGTGAGGGCTGGAGAAGGTAAGTAGGGAAAGGGGAGTGTTTTCTGGAAAAGTGAGAAGAGGGGGAAGTAGATAATTAGATAATGAAGTTGGAAAAGGGATCTAAAGAGAAAGGAAGAGAAGGGTGAATTAAGGAGAAGGGAGCAGGAAAGATCAACTACTAACGTTAGCATACCTAGATAGAACTATAACAAACTAAATTTCTAGTCTGCCTGATCAGATAGTAGCAACTACATATACCCCAACTAAAAAATATTTTTCAAATCTAACTGAGTAGCAGTACCATTATTTACCAACTAAAATAGTCGTCTACTCAAAGAAATATTCTCTATTCCCTTTGTATCAGAAGGATGCTTCTTGAAACAAATTGAATTTCCTCATCAATTTAAGGTTCAGAGGAATTTCTTTTGTCTCAAAAAGGATCTTTTTACAGCAAACATTATTCTTTTGCGTGATAAGATTCTTTTACTTTACTTAATCTTGCAGCCGAATAATTCTGTTTGTATAAAAAAGATATTCAAGTTGTTCAAAACAAAACAAGCAAGAGGATGATGCTTTTGTTTGAAGACAACTTCTTCTCTGAGTGTCCAACCCGTTTATTAATTGGCCCACCTATTTTATTAGTAGGCCCAAATACTGAGTTTTGACATAATTTTGTTATATTTTATAGTCAAATTATTAAATCTAATTATTATTGTTAATTACAATTTTTTTGATCATATTATTGATATTCAAGTATCATCAGAAGATATAACAATCTAATTATTATAATGTTTGACACAATTGTTATATTTTGTAGTCAAAATTAGAAGTTTATTCATGTTATTAGAAAGTGCTAGTATTTGAACTAATTATAACTAAGTTCATTCATTGTATAAAATTTTTATTTTTCAATATGTATCTCAAGGAAATAAAAAACAAATTTCCAAATTCTTTCACAGATGTAAAAAAGTTCATTAATTTGAACAAGAAGATTGATAATGTAAAAACTAGAGAATATTTTATTGGTAATTGCTGCATTCATAATTTATTACGGAAGAATATTACTAATGCTACTAAGAATGTTAGAAATTTACAATTTTTTAGTCACAGTGCAAAAAATCATGCTAATTTCATGGCAGATTGTTTAGAACATCGTTCACTTAATGATCAAATCAAATACTTGAATATCCATTTAGAATATTTAAAACAATCGCTTCTGCATGACCTTTTGATAGGACGCGTGGTTTTTGTTTTATTCGTGTGAAATCACCTGAATCATAAAAAAAATTTGGAGAAACGATAAAAGCAACGTAAAAATAAACTGACAAAAGTTTTTCACCCAAAAAGAGCTACCAATTTTTTATGAATCATTTCTTGATGGAATGAGTAGGTTTTGTTCTTATCATAGAAAGTTATATTTGAAGAAAAAAAAAATTGGAAAATCGACACAAAATACGGAAAAAATTCATGAAAAAATCTTATTTACCAAAAAAGACCTGCAAACTTTCTATAATTAAGTTTTAGATAAGAAGCGCAGTTTTTGTTTTCAATCGTAAAAAAACAAGATGAAAAATAAAAACTAATTTTTTGGAAAAACGACAGAAGCTACCAAAAAAAATAAAAAGTAAAGCTGTTCAGCCACAAAAGATCTACAAATTTGTTGATTAATTTTAAAAATCAGGAATTACGAACTTTTGTCTATTAATTTGATGAAAGTTTTATTTTCACATTCTCATCTCAATGAGAAGGTTTTGGTTTTATATCAAAATTGAGTTTTTTCGGATTTCATAAAATCTCGACGTAAAAATATACATTTATTCCAATAATAGACTTCTTAGAGCAGTTGCGATCAGGAAAAACGTCAAATAAGGAAAAAGTATTAGAGTTATCATGAAAAATAAAATTTGTACTTTACATTGCAATCAAAATTAGCAGTTCCAGGCCGAGGTGCAGAAATTTATATAATATATACTTGATATAATAGCAGATTATTTGTATTCATATTATTAACAATAAGTGTGAAAACGCTGATAAGCGAGATCAAGAAGTACGTTCTTATTTTATAATTATAATTTTTTGCTTCTCCAGGCTAGAAATTTGAAAATTAAAATTATATGAATAATGTGAGAAATCCATTCTTAAACAAATTTGGAAGTATTAAGTTTTGCATATTTTCAAAATCAATAATGAATAACTAATACTTTTTAATTGTTTCATTTCTGAATGGACACATTTAAATTGGGATGATTCAAACCTTAGAAGAGTAGTATTTGAGAAAAAAAGAGGAGACACATAGCGATGTATTTCTGAGAAATTTTTCAAGTAGTATTGAATTAAAGACTTTATGGGGTTTGTGAATAATTGTGCAACATAAAATTAATGATTATAAACTCACCCCAGGAGGAGGGGATATCACAAACGGCAATGAAGTTGCGAATACTACAAAAATAAAACATACGAACATTATTTCACGGTATTACCAAAATCGATGGAAAAAGTTTATGGCCTTCTTTCGAAAGCCACAAGAAATTTTATAAAATTTTCATGATTAAGAATATGGAGGCGTTTCTTCTGAAAATATTGAAAGTTGATTTTCTCCAGAAACCTACACTTATATGTATTGTTTGCTAATGTTTTGGTTAATTTGTACTATCATGGGAAAAATATCTCGCAAACTTAATGCTTGCTAAATAACTTTTGTGACCAAGAAAATTTTTTTTGTTTTGTAAAATGGATACAAAAAGTTGTTTAACAAAATATTTTCATTTCATTATAGTAGCTATTCTTTGCCTAGCGATCCCGAGACCTTGTAGATGGTGACAGGGCTTATGCGTCTCATCAGACTACATATCTTGAATAGGTAAACCAGAGAGGCTGCATCGCGACATGTAGCTACTCCGACTAACTGATGGACTCTTAGTAGTAGAACTCAAATTCAGAAGCGATCCTTCTAGGGGCCTTCTGAAATATTGAGGGCACGATTTCTTATGCTCTGATGCTACGATGTGATCGCCGTGTCAAGGAAGTATATTAACAGATGCTTTGGGTCACCAGGTCAAAATCCCATAGTACGTATACCCGCTCCCTGCAAGCGGGGAACTACAGAGGGTGCTGCTTACTTCCTTAGCTTCTCGAGGGAGAAAAATGAGTCAATCATGTACAACAAAACAAAGCAAAAACAATAAAAAGCTGGTTCCGGGACCATCCTCTAAGCCACCCCCAAATGTGGAAGGTACCTTAAGGGGCAATCCACCAAAAGTGGTGCGATATTCTAATGATGGCGACAATCTTGTCGATCCCTCACTCTCTCACTCTCAATACTTTCTATCCCATTCTATATTGTCCTTTCCGATCTGATCCTATTAGATCCTATCTTTTCCTCCACTCCTCCCTACCAAACCTTTTCCGTCTCCCTTCTTCTTGTCTTCATTTCTGCTCCCTCCCTCCTCACTTTCCCTCCTTACTTCTCTTTCATCTACTTTCCCTCTCCTTAATTCTCCCACTTTTATTTTTCACACAAACCACCCTCTCACTTTCATCCCCTTCACTTCTCTCATTTCTCCCTTCTCTACATCCAAACCCCTAATATTTTCCACTTCCTTCACTTCTCCTAATTTCTATTCCCTCACTTTCCTCACTCCTTCTTTCTCTACTTCCCCTCCCGTCACATCCTACTGTGCCAATTTCATTACTTACTGCACTTCGAAATCCTATACTTTCTCTCATTCCACTCCCATACTTCTCCACCCTCCCTTCCCTTACTTCTCCCTCATCTACTTTCCCTTTCCTCAATTCCTCTACTTTCTTTCCCAAACTATCCCGCCAGCTCACTCTCTCACCCTTTCACTTCTCTCACCTCTCCCTCCTCTACATCCCAACCCCTCACATTGTTCACATCCCTCACTTCTCCTACTTTCTACTCCTTCACTTTCCTTAATCCTCCTTTCTCTACTTGTCCTTTTTCTACTTCCCCATCCCTTACATCTCACACTTCTAATCCTATCACTTTTCTCATTTCTTCATCCTCTACTTCCCCTAATTCCACTACCATACTTTTTCTACTCCTCTCCCCCGCCCCCTTCCCTCACTTCTTCCTCATTCATAGACATTCCATCTATAATAATAATATAGATCTATACTGTTCTTTCCGATCCTATCATAGACTGCCCTTTTCGATATGATCCTATCCGATCATATCTTACCTTTCACTTCCCCCTCCTCAACCTTTTTCTACTCCCTTTCCCTTGTCTTTCTTACTGCTCTCTACCTCCTTACCTCCCACTTACTCTACTTCTACCCACCATGTCCCCGCTACTCCACTCCCCTTCTCTAAATTCCACATTTCAATTATTTCCAATTTAGCTTGAATTATTATTTTGAAGTCTTATTTCATTGATAAAATATTCTTTATTAAAAATGTTACGAGATTTGGTCTTTAAATATTAATGGTCTGGGAAAATGAGAAATTAGTCCGGGAAAAAATCAGGTAAAAGTCCGGGAATTTTGAAAATGAAGTTTCCGCATGACTTAATTTTCTACCAGGATAAAACTTTATAAATTGATGGTAAAAGTTGAAGAATACTACTCTGAAAGATTTATTCGACGAATTTTACCATCCATTAATTAATTAATTAACTATTAATATATACACTTCAAATTAAATATTGTATTTTTCAACTTTATCACTTATAAACAAATATTTGACACTTACTCCTTCCTAAAAAGTGCGTGAATCTGACTTTGTACTTGGAAAGCGATACTAAAAAATAGGACTTCTATTTTAATATGTCTCTTAATTAAAGTTCCAATTTGCATAAAGTGATAAAGAAAACTATATTTTAAATGACTAGAATTTTGGTCTCTAAATATTCTTGGTTAGGGAAAATGAAAAATTAGTCGAGGAATCTAAAAAATGAAGTTTTGCGGTCACTCGCGGTTTCGATCCTCGTCTCGATCCTCAATCCTTGTATGGAATCTCGTCTCGATCCTCGTCTCGATTCTTTTCTCGAATCTCGTCTCGAATCTTGTCTCGATCCTCGTCGCGAATTTTGATTCAAGCATCGTCTCCATCTTCGTCTCGCTTCTGAGCTCGAATCTTGTCTCGATCCTCGTCGCAAATCTCGATTAAAGCCTCATCTCTATCCTCGTCTCGATTCTTGTCTCGAATCTTGTCTCGAATCTCTTATCATGCAAAAAGTACGACAGACGGACGGGCACCCGAACCAAATAATAAGGGTTTCTTCCTGGGGCTACGAAAATCTAAAAAGGTACATTTTATTATTTGCACCCCCTAATTTTTGGTAAATCGAAAAGCAGAATTTGGTGTACTTGAAAAAAAAGAGGATAAAGAATCGATGATGGGCTATTCTGGAAATTAAATTTGAAATATTCATTTATTAAATTTTCATGTAGAATCATGTTAATATAATATTTTTCACACTTGTTTTTGATATAAAATTATCTTTTTCTCGAACTTCTCACTGTTGAAAATTCAGAAATTAAAAATCAAAGGAATTTGAAAATGGAATTTAAAACATTTGGCTTTTGAATATTCTTCCATTTTCAAAAGTTGAAAATTCAGCTGTTAAGAACCAACTGTAGAAAATTAAAATTTTTAAAACTAAATTTTAATAATATGCTTTGATTTTCTACAGTTATATTTTTATTTGAAATAAGTAGCAGAAATTTTATATTTACATGATTTCGAAGACAATTTAGTAAATTTAGGAAAAAAATTTTAAACCGGAAATTTTTCCACCGATAAAAGTGGCGACATTCAATTTATATATTTTGAAATATTTTGTTTTGGCTGGTTAATGAATAATAAAAGTTGAAGGCTTTCACCAGCATCCACCCTTAAAATAAACCCAACTGTAATTAGAAGGTTCATATTTCAAAACATGATCATTATTAAACGATTGATTAACAGGTTTTTGAATTTCAAATTTTTTTCAGCTTCAATTTCGAAGATTTTGAAGGTTGAAAATTCAGAAGAGTTCAATTTTGTATTTCCGAATTCCTTTTATAATATAATTACAATTTTTTAAACTTGGAAATTTAAATTGAGATTATTATTTGCCAATTAGTAGTTTAAAATGTCGAACTTGTCAATGTCAATATCGAGCTTTACAACTAATATCCATATTATAGGCTTAAAATATTATGATATGTTAAATACTTTTTAATTTACAATTTCTTACTAAAGATAATTTGAAAACTTCATTTAACTTTACCACAACCCTAATTTAAGGACATAAATGGTAAGGCACAATATTTGCAAGTTCGACCTTGCAAGTGATTAATTGGAAAACAATAATAATAATCGAACTTTTAAAAGTTAAAAATTTTAATTATACCAAAAAGGAATCCAAAAATATGAATATAAATCATAAATATCCAACTCAACTAAGTTTGATTAAAATCAAGATCCACTTGTAATCCATCTAAATTAAGTAATTCGAAGTAATCTACTTGCACGCCAGACTATGTAGAAGAAGAAATACGCCAAATCATCTAGAAGAAATCCACTTGTAATCCATGTAACTTAAGCATTTTCCAGTAATCCGCTTATGGGCTGGAGTAGCCACTCATGTCCGGAGTAATCCACTTCTGACGCGGAGTAATCCATTCGTACTCTAGACTAACTAGAAGTAATCCACTTGTAATCCAAATAAATTTAGTATTTCAAAGTAATCCACTTATTAGCCCGCGTAATCCACTTTGGAGTCGAAGTAATCCACTTACACGCCGGACATTCTAGAAGTAATCCACTTGTAATCTATAAAATTTAGGCAATTCAAAGTCATTCACTTATGATCCAGAGAAATCCACTCATGATCCGAATTAATCCACTTATACGCTGGACTATCTAAAAGTAATCCACTTTTAATCCATTCGACTTAAGAATTTTTGAGTAATTACTTATGAGCCGGAGTAATCCACTTATACGCTGGACTATCTAGCAGTGATTCACATTTCATCCATCTAAATCAAGAAATTTGGAGTGAACTACTTTCACGCCGGATTATCTAAAAGTAATCCACATTCAATCCGCAATCTCCTTGTATCAAGAGTAATCCACTTTTAATACTAGTAATTGTGGTTTAATTCAGGTTATCTAAGCAATGCACTTATACGGCGCGTTCATTTCATTAGTTCAGTGTAATCCAGTTAAGCGCAGCGTTAATTCACTTGTAAGTCGGAGTGGTCAAGAGTGATCACTATTATTTCAAATAATTTGAATTGATTCAGTTAATCCAAATAATCCACTTATGATCCAGATTAATTCCATTGGTTCAGAGTAATCCAGTTATGAGCAGTTTTAATTCACTTGTAAGTCGGACTTGTGAAGAGTTATCACTTTTATTTCAAATAATTTGGATTGATTCAGGTAATCAAAGTAATTCACTTGTAAGTCGGAGTTGTCGAGAGTGATCACTATTATTTCAAATAATTTGAATTGATTCAGCATAGGCACGCATAAGAAATGCTATTATTATTTGTTTTTGATTATTAAACAAAATATAAACATTTTATCGGAAAACATGCTCTGTGTACTTCAAGTAAATCTTTAATCGAGGCTTCTGCTGGCTCATTAACGTTTGGAAAAGGCGGATGGATCCAAAATAATTCTAAAAAGGTGGCAGGAATAACGTTTGGAAAAGGCAAGTAGATCTTTCATTGAATTAATTGATCTTTAATTGAAGCAAAATTAATTATTTGGGTTGAAAATCCAAATACTTGGCCGAAAGTTGATTTACTTTGTTTAAAACTAATTTTTTGGTTGAAAAAGCATGATTGTAGTTAAGGTTTCATTTCTTTGGTTGAAAATTAATCTACTTTAGTTGAACATTCGACTATTTGGTTACATTTTTTTTTCGTAGCTTGGTAGTTAAAACTTTATCTAGTTTGTTGAAAATACCTTCGAAAGAAATAGTAACATTCTTCCCCTCCCGAACCCTCCAAAATCGTTACGCGTAATCATAATATATTTGAATTTCTTGGATTCTGAAATAAATTGGCATAAAACTGGAATACACTCAACTCCCGATATAAGAGCGACTTCAAACATGAGTTGCAGTAACTTTGATCCTGAATCGGGGGAATCCAAACGTAAAAAGACAAGGCCGCGTGAATCATCTCTGTTGGATTTGGACGCATGCTGCAACCTGATCCAACTAACGTGCTGACAGTGCGGCCCCTGAGATGTTCGTCACGCTTGATTGAGCACCGCCTCTTTTTCGGCTCCGCAGCTCCTCTTATCACAAAACTGTGGAAGCCATCAGTTCTAGAAATATCATAAACCAGGGGTTCTTATATCGGGAGTTGAGTGTTTTTGCATTCTGATACTTTTTCCAGAGGAGCGAGTGCCTCTTCAAAGTTTGCAGCGAAGTGCGTTCCCAGATAATATATCAAAGGAATCCAGAGAGGAGGGAGGAGAAGTAATTTCGAAAGCGTAAATTCGGAAATCCACCCTTCAAATATTCAGATTAGGGAAAAAGTGTTTAACTTTTGGAAACTCAGGACATCCTTCTATGGAACAAAATCATGCCGAAGCGAAAGCCATTGATTGTCCAGCATCACATCGTAACAATCGCCACATTCTAAAAGCTTGAAATAGACCACCTTCTTTTGAAAGGGCCCCATTTTGGCCAGACAGCATAAATCGAAAAGGACAAAACGCGACGCAACGAAAGCCAAAGGACAAAGAACCTTCAGTAGCTGTACCTACAAAATGGATATAATACCATCAAAAAAAAGAGCGCAAGAAAATATTATTACTGGAGACAGAAGAGAAGAAGAAAAAGGGACAAAAAAAGCTAACAGAAATAAATTAACTTCAGAAGGTAAAAGAGGGAGCTAAAATAAGATTTTAAAAATATAAAAAAGTGCTACCAAAATGCAGTAAATATTTTCAAACAAGTCTTCGGTCAGTTTCAAAATTTCAGTAGTGAAAATGAGCATTCACACATTCACACATGTGTCAGGCTTGAAGAACAAGAATGAAGGATTTTGGGGAAGTTGGAAAAGTGAGGTGTGATTATGATGAGTGAAACCTGCGTGGATGAAAATGACTGTAAGGGGCTGTAAAGGATGTTGCCGAAATGTTATGTGTAGACGATGCAACAAGCAAAAAAGGAACACGTTAAAGGGAGAGTGATGGGCAGCGTGGTCTCAGGGGCGAGAAAATAATTGAAAGTAAAAGGGAAAAAAAGGGGGACAGAGAGGAAAAGGATGGAAGAATGGTAAGAAAGATTATAGTTGGAAAAGTCAAAATAGTGGTGGCTTGTGTATATAGAAGGAGAAGGGTAGAGAAAGGTTGGATAGTGATAAGGAGATGGATGGAGGAAAAGAAGTGTAAGTTGGTGTTGATCGGAGGTGACTTGAATGCCCAGACTGGCGAATAAGGGGGAGGGATTTGGGATGGAGAAAAGGAGGCCTATATAAGAAGCTCCAAATATAGGAAGATAAACCGGAAGGGAAGGAGATTTCTAGATGTGATAGGATAAAGAGGATGGTATATATGTAATGGCAATATAAAGGGATGAGAGGAAAATCGTGAGAGTCATTTCGTAGCTGGGATAGGAGATGGCATTGACATTGGCACTCGCGAGCCTATGATTTCACCGCTGATAAGCGATTTTCAAAAGATAGGCAATTTGACGAAGAAAAAAAATCGCTATTCAGCTCTAGAGACTTTTGGAAACAAATATTAAATACAAATTTAATATGAAATTGTTATCAGGACTGCTATTTTGGTTTTATTTTAGCATTTTTCCATTGGCTATAGCTATTTATGAGTATATTCATTCACTATTCATTTAGTATAAAGTTTAACTTTCCGAACCATGATTTTCCCGAATTATCGTGAAAACAACTACGTCTTGTCTCTGAAAATTGGCGGTTCTAGACAAGGGGATGGAGTAGTCGTCCCGGAATTTCGGGACGACTACCAAACTTGTGAAAAATCTTCGACGACTCATCCTGAATCTCGGGACGATGAGACACTTCGTTGAAAAAGATAGTTTAATTTTCAACAAAATAATTAAATTTTTAACAAAGTAGTTGAATTTTCAACCAAGTATAGTTCAGTTCCAAAAAAAAGATGAATTATCTACGATAGATTTATTATTTCATATTTCATGTATGAATCTATGAATTGACCAAGAATGTAATCTTTAATCAAGAGCGATGCACTTTCAATCAAATAGTTGAATTTTCAACTAAAAAATATAATTCTTCAACCAAAAATAAAATGGTCACATTTTCAGTTTAAAAAATTACTCTCCATTAAAAAACGAATTTTAAACAAAATAGTTGAATCCTCAACCAAAATGATGATTTTTCAACAAGGAAGATTAATATTCTGCTCAAAACGATAAATTTGAAAAAAAAGTTAATTTCCTTCCAAGTACCTAATTTTTCAACTAAATAGTTGATTTTTTCACCAATATAGTTGAATTTTCAACCAAATAATTCAATTTTGGAAAAAATAGAAATAATTTTGCAACCAAAAATAGAAGTTACATTTTCAGTTGGAAAAATTAATTTTCAACAATGAAAAAACTAATTTTCTGCCAGTTAAATTGAACCAAAAATTTAAATGTTAAAAAGTCAAATTAAAATATTTTTTTGGATGAAAATTTAGCTCTTTTTTTGAAAATTGGTTTATTTAATTTAAAAATTCATCTGTTTTAGTAGAAATTTTATCTTTCTTGGACAAAAGTGCAACTGTTTAGTAAAAGATTCAATAGTTTTGTTAAAAATTCATCCTTTTTTTTAAATTCCACTGTTTTGTCAAAAACTTGTCTTTTTGTTTAAAAAAATATATTTGAATATTGAATAGTCAAACTAAAATCTTTTTTTGATAAGAATTCAAATTATTTTTAAAATTTGATTTTTTGATTTGAAAATCCATCTGTTTTAGTAGAAATTTTATCTTTCTTGGATAAAAATGAAACTATTTGATTGAAGATTTAATAATTTTCTTAAAAAGTCATTCTTTTTGGTTAAAAATTCATCTGTTTCGTTGAAAAAATAAGTCTCTTCGTAGAATAATTTTACTTCTTATTTAGAATTCATATTTGAATGTTAAATAGTCAAATTGAAATCTTTTTTGGATGAAAATTTAAATCTTTTTCTTTTTGAAAATTGGTTTATTTAATTTAAAAATTCATCTGCTTTAGTAGAAATTTTATCTTTTGTGGACAAAAATATAATTTTGTTAAAAAGTCATCATTTTTTGTTAAAAAATCCACTGTTTTGTTGAAAATTCGTCCTTTTTGGTTGAAAAATCAAGTATATTCGTAGAAAATTGACTTTTTGTTTAAAACTCATATTTTAAAATTGAATAGTCAAACTAAAATCTTTTTTTGATAAGAATTCCAATTATTTTTTAAATTTGATTTTTTGATTTTAAAATTCATCTGTTTTAGTAGAAATTTTTACTGTCTTGGACAAAAATGAAACTATTTGGTTGAAGATTCAATAATTTTGTTAAAAAGTATTTCTTTCTGGTAAAAAATTCATCTGTTTTGTTGAAAATATAAGTATCTTCGTAGGAAATTTACTTCTTATTTATAACTCATATTTAAACGTTAAAAAGTCAAATTAACATTTTTTTAAATGAAAATTTAACTCCAGTAATCAAAGACTTAGTTGACAGAACTCTAGGTTTGTCCCATGTTTCATTCGCAACAGAATTTAGAAATCATTACCCACACAAGTTAATTGATCAGATGGGATTGTGCTTTGGCATAATATTTAAGGCCTAAAAAGAAAGAACAAGTTCATTAACCAGCTATTCTGGATGAAAATTCAGAACGTTAGAGATTTATCAAAAACTTTTAGACCTTTTTTTTCAAGATTTGAAAATTCTATGTATTACTATTGAACCATTTAGCCTCATGACTTTTTTCGATATGAAGAACATTATCAGAGTAAGAGCATTTCCAGAACAAAAAAAAAACGAAAATAAACATGTTAAGTCAAACAATGCATGATATGAAAAAAGTCATTGAAAAAACGTTGCTTTTTGAAACCCCTTAAACATTATTATAACAACTTTTTAAATTTTTCTGAAAAATCGAAAATTAAAATTTTGATCAATAAAAAATAATGAACAATCAAAAACTCCATTTTGCGGTCAAACTATGCATGGTACGAAAAAAAATGAATTGACAAAACTTGTGCACCCAGAAAATATCTTTAAATTTGTTACCAATTACTTTTCTAAAGGAAACGCAGTTTTTGTTTTATTTGTATAAAACAACATTAGAAATAAAAAAAATTAAACTTCCAGACGAACGACACAAGCTATGAAAAAAATTAATGGATAGAACATTCTCTTTCAACAAAAAGAAAAAATTCATATGAATTTTTCATCAATTATTTTTTGATAGTAAGCGCAGTTTTTCTTTCAATCGTAAAAAATGATATTGAAAATAAAAAAATGAAATTTGAAGAAAACCGTCAGGAAGTGCGAAAAAAAATAATAGACAAAAGTTCTTCACCCAGAAAGAATCTAATTATTTATTCATAATTTCATGATAGGACGAGTAGATGTTCTTCTAATCGTAAAAAATAAAATTAGGAATAAAGAAATTAAAGTTTTGGAAAAATGACACAAGAGGCGAAAAAAATTTTAAAAAAAAGTTGTTCTACCAAAAAATATCTACAAATATACTCTATGTGTTCTCACGAACCGATGGGTGAAGGGTTTTATCATCCTTGTAGAGCCTACGTCTGGCGGTTTTTCCTTCTGGACCATCACAATTCTGGATCACAATTTTTTGCGACTGAATTAATTATTGTAACCATATATACCATAAAACAATCGGTACAGGGACACTGTATTCACTTGGGGACGCTTTTTAGGACATTAACTAGTGAAATTTCGGCATTTACAAGAGCACTGATGATCAGGACGACTAGATGAACAGAATTTTCTGGGTATACTCATCGCAACTTCTTCAAAACGGCATAATACTTATGTTTTTCTTCCTTCCATTTGGCAGTGACGTTTTGGTCGACCAGTGCCAAAAATTCAATAACAAGTAGTTCGTTTCTTGAAGTCAAGAAGAACTATGTGAGACTTCGAGTACGCAATAAAAACAATTGTCGAGAATATAAATTTCCACTATATTTGGATCTTCTCATTTTTGGCATATAACTCTATTTCCCTGTGACTGTTTGGCAAGGCATGACACACTCTGCAGCTAGCATCGGGTAATTGCCTTGGCTCAAAATGTGGCGATGGTATGCTAAAATGGTAATGACACAGTCTTGACACATATGAATGATACCCTCTGTGACCGACTTCAATCCGTGGATCCTCTTGTTATGGAGCTGTTTGCAAAATTTTTCCTTCTGTGCTTTCTTAATCTGAGCTTTCAGAAGGAAGCACTCCAGATGGATATCAGGGCATATGCGACAAAAATAATATGGCGGACTACTGTTGGATGTTGGAAAGAGATTTGCTTCGAAACAAAAAAAATGCCGCTGCAAAGATCTTTCGAATCCAGAAAAGTGCGTTATAATAAGAACAAATAGCTGTTCTACCATCCAAAGGCGGTGGTATGCACAACTATGTATAGAAGCCACGACATCTAGGGACTATTTGATCATGAGTATCACTAAAGTGATACCACACATGAATGCAGCAGCTTGAAATCTATAATAGAACCATGTTTCACTATCATATACTCGAAAATAAATTTTTATGAGGAGCCTCATCTGATAATAATCAAATAGTAATCAAATTAAGTTTGCAGGCCGTTTGATTTTTTCAGCTTCTTTTAATAGAGGAGTCACGTTAGACGTTATAGATAAAAAATCTTTCAACCCGGAGGCTTCCCACCGATTTTAATGAAACCTCTTGCATTGCACAGATGCATGTGTATAATGAAAAGTTAAACAAAAATCGATGTGCGCTAATTGTTATTTAGTTATTTAGGACAATGATTGTAAGTTATTGGGGTTTTCACAGAGGAAGACGGTAAATTATACTTTTTTTGTGTAAAATGGGCAATCAAAGAAATTTTTTCCCAAACTGCTGACTGACAGTCGCGCAAGCGGCGCCGGAAGCCTATGAGTATGAAAACTATCCATCCTCTTCGAAAACTTTGTCGTTCTTGCAATAACATTTTTTACAGGAAAAGGTGGCTTAACTGAGTTTTGAAGCATACAGGTGGACCAGAGAAAGAGAAGCGGTGATATATAGATTCATCGCTATTACATTATATAACATTATTATCATTACCATAATATTTTATGATTATTGCCATAACATTATTACATGCATATGTATATATGTACCTGTGTACACAATTGTAATTAGAGTGATCAATTCGCGTAAACCGCAAAAAAGTATGAACTTCATGTGTTTGAAAATGGTTCCTCTACATACATCTCTTGTAACTCTTATTGAATTTTATCAATAAATATCTTTCAGTAAGAGATTGTTGCAATTCTTTTTTGATTCTCCTTTTTGTGGTGTATTTTCCAAAGGCTGTTTGTAAGTTATAAATGCACTTTTACTATGTTCTTATTTACTTATGATGAGTGCTTTCAGGTTCACGGTACTGCGATTGTATATCCTGCTTCCAGTATCGTCACATATCTTTCTGTTTTTTGTCAGCCACCTTTAATTCACTTTGTTCCATTTTTGTATAATTATTAATTTATTTTAATTTACTATCATGAGCTACTCAATTATATAACAATTTTTATTAATTATGACATTTTCAGGCGCTTTCTTCTGTATGAAGCCTTTTTTAGTTGAAATTTGATGTATTTTGTTCAAAATTCATCTATTTGGTAGGAAATTAATTTTCTTGATTGAAAATTCATGTATTTTTATGAAAATTTGTCTTTTGGTAGAAAATAATATCTTTGGTTTTAATTATCATCATTATAGGTAGAAAAGTAATTTTTTTGTTTGAAAATTCCATTTTTTGTTTGAAAGGTTAATTATTTGGTTGTAAATGCAACTATTTGTTTGAAAAATTATTTGTTTTGAAACTTCATCTTTCTTGGTTGAAAACTAACTTTTTTTGTTGAAAATGTATCTTTTCGGATTTAAAAGTCAACTGTTTTCTAAAACGTTCAACTTTTTAGCTTGAAAACTTGACTCGTTTTGTTGAAATTAATATTTGTTGATTAAAAATTCAAATATTTTTTTGAAAATTCAATATATTTTGTCTTGAAATTTTAGTATCTACATTAATTTTATTCAAAGGAATTCATCCTGTTCAAGCCTCCACTCTTTACCTCTACTCCCAACCTCCACTCTCTACATCCACTCTTTACTTCCACCTCCACTCTCTACATCTATTCTTCACTTCCACCTCCACTCTCTACATCCACTCTTCACTTCCACTTCCACTCTCTACATCTATTCTTCACTTCCACCTCCACTCTCTATATCCACTCTCCACTTCCACCTCCTCTCTCTACATCCACTCTTTACTTCCACCTCCACTCTCTACAGCCACACTTCACTTCCACCTCCACTCTCTACATCCACTCTTCACTTCCACCTCCACTCTCTACATCCACTCTTCACTTCCACCTCCACTCTCTACATCCACTCTTCAATTCCACCTCCACCTCCACTCTCCACATCCATTCTTCATTTCCACCTCCGCTCTCCACTTCCACCTCCACTCTCCACTTCCACCACCACTCTCTACGTCCACTCTTCACTTCTACCTCCACTCTCTACAGCAGGGCTTACCACTTTCAGCAGGTGCAGACTGACACGACAAGTGCGAGACTGACAGAAAGTTTTTCTTTAATTTTTTTCTTCGTTTGTTTAACTAATTTGTTGAAAACTCGTTTTTTTTTTTAAATTCATTTTTTTTAACTGAAAAATTAACTATTCTATTTTTTTCAAATCAGCTTTTTTTGATTCATTATACAAATATTTTTTGCTTAAAATATTCACTATTAAATTTTTCGTTGAAAATACTACTTGGTTGAAAGTTGAGAAGTTTGTTGAAAATTCATGTTCTTCCTTTTAAATTTAACTATTTGGGTAAAAATTAAACTATTTTCATGAAAATTTAACTTTTGGGTAGAATTTTTTCGTTTTTGTTGTCAAAAACATCTTTTCGGTAATTAGGTTTCTAATGACTGAAAATAATTAACAATACCATTTCTGGTTTGAAAATTAATATTTTTTAGTTGAAAGTTCAACCATGTGGTTCCAAATTTATCTTTTTTCATTAAAATTTCAACTAATTTCTTGAAAAGTCATGTAGTTTGTTGAAAATTTGTCTTTTTTGGTAGAAAACTATTATATGAAAAATTTAACTATTTTGTTGAAAATATGCTTTTTTAATATAAACTTTTTTTAAATCGAAAATGTAACTTTTCCAGTTGATGATTTAGTATTTTAGTTGAAAATTTATCTCTTGGTAGCAAGTAAATCTCCGCTCAAAAATGTTACTATTTGGATAATACCTGAATAGCTTTGCTAAAAATTCAACAATTGTCTTCAGAGATAATGGTTTTTGTTTCAGAATTCAATTATTTGGTTAAAAATTCAACTTTATTTTTGAAATTGTGCATCTTTTTGGTTTGAAAATTCATCTATTTTTATGGTAATTTCATCTTTTCTGTTTGGGAATCGAACTACTTACTTGAAAATTGATGTTTTTTGTTTGAAAATTCAAGCTTTATAAATATTATATCGGTCGCGACTAATCTACAAGTTTCAATAAAAAAGATAAATTTTTAGCTTAGAAAAGTACAACTAATTATTGTAGTTTTTAAATAAAAAGTGAGGTTTCAAACAAAAATGCAGTACTTAAATTTTTTGTTAAAAGAATTATTTTTCAACAAAAAAAAAAAAAAAATGTATTTTTTATTATTTATAGATTATTATTCTTCTTATTTAATTTTATGAACAATTTGAATTATAGGTTTAATATTAATATCATTAATGAAAATGAATTTTATAAAATTATATATTTATAATTTTATTATTATATTAATCATATTGATTTTAACTAAATAGTTGATGTATACCTAAAAAATATGAGTTTTCCATAAAAAATGAAATAGTTCAATTTTCAGGAAAAAATAAAATTTAACCAAAAAAAAGGGAATTTTCCACAAAAAAGTTCGATTTTCATTAAAAAAAATGAATTTTCAACCAAAAAGATGAATTTCTACTAAGATTAATTTTCTACCACAAAAGTCAAATTTTCGACTAAAAAAGATGAATTTTCAACTAAAAAATATGGATTTTCAACCAAAAATGGAATATATACATCTTCAGTTAAAAACGTAAATTTTTATTTAAAAAAAAAAATCATTTTGAACGAAAACAGTTTAACTTATAACCAAAATTTTTAATAAAATCATTATATTTCTACCAAAAGAGGCGAGTTTTTTTTTAAATTTCAACAATAATTTTTTAACAAAATAATCAAATTTTCAACCAAATAGTAAAATAAAAAAAAATGAATTCCCTACCAGAAATTGGGTTCTATTAATTCAGTTTAAGTGGAAAAATGACCCAAAAAAATGAATTTACAAAAAAATAGTTAAATTTTCTACTAAAGAAATTAATTTTCAATTAAAAGAATGAATCCTTAACAAAAAACAAAAAAAACATTTTTAACCTATTAGTTCAATTTTCAATCAAAAGTATAAATCTTCAACAAAAAAGCATTTTTTTCAACCAAATAATTGAGGTGGCGGCTAAAATCTATCAGTTTTTTTTTACAAAAATAAGGAATAGTTAAATTTTCAGTTCAAAAAGTTAATTTTCAAAAAAAAAAACACACAATTTTCATCAAAATATTTGAATTTTCAAAAAAACAAAATTTAATCTTCAGTCAGTAAAATGAATCTTTAACAAAGTAGTTCGACTTTCCACAAAGTAGCTAAACATTTAACTGTTCTATTTTTGGTTGAAAAGTTATCTGTTTTAGTTGAAAATGCATGTATTTTGTTGAAAATTTGTGTTTCGTGGTAGAATATTTATTTTCTTCGTAACAAATTCATCATTGGTTGCAAATTTAACTATTAGGTTGAAAATTCCTTTAAAAATCCAAATATTTGATTAAAAATGTATGTCTTTTGTTGCAAATTAATATTTTTTGATAGAAATTTAATCTTCTTGGTTGAAAATTCATCTCTTTATTGAAAAATTAACTACTTTGTTAAGAAATTAATTTTATTTGGTTGAAAATTAATTTTTTTACTGAAAATTTAACCGTTCGATGGTTGGTTAAAAATTAATTTCTTTCATTGAAAATTGAACTATTTTACTTTTGGTTGAAAGTTTATAAATTTGTCTTTTTTGGTAGAAAATTTATCTTTTTGGGTGGAAAATTGAACGGTTTTGCTGAAAATGGATTTTTTGTTGTTTTGTGGTGTATTATTTTAATTAAAAATGCATTTCTTTAGTTGAAAATTTAACTTACATTTTTTGCTGTAAATTTGTATTTTGTGGTAGAAATTTAATCTTCTTGGTTGAAAATTCATCTGTTTATTGAACAATTAACTATTTTGTTGAGAATTTATTTTATTATGTTGAAAATTTATTGTTTTAATGAAAATTTAACTGTTCGATGGTTGGTTAAAAATTCATTTCTTTGGTAGAAATTTAACCATCTTATTGAAAATTTAACTATTTCGTTGAAAATTGGTCTTTTTTGGTAGAAAGTTAATCTTTTGGGTTGAAAATTCAACTGTTTGGTTAAATTCATTTTTCTGGATGAATATTCATTATTTTAGTTAAAAATGCATTTCTTGAGTGGAAAATTTAACTATTACATGTTTTTTTTTAATATTGCCTTTTTTGATAAAAATTTTATCTTCTTGGGTGAAAATTCATCTGTTTGTTGAAAAATTAACTACTTTGTTGCGAATCTATTTTATTTGTTTGGGTAATAATTTTTTTCACTGAAAATTTAACAGTTCGATGGAGTTAGAAGAGTTGAAGGAATGTTAAAAAATGTTCGGGTGTTTAGAAGGTTTACTTGAAAGTTTTTTTTCTTCAGTTTTTTTAGTTTTTTTTTTTTTGTATTTCAAGGTTTTGTGAAGGATTCCAAGACATTTTCAATGAATTTCAATCATTTGAAGCAATTTTAAAGGAGTGTAAAGATTTTTAAATATTTTAGGGTATTTTAAAAGATTCCAAGAAGTTAGAAGTACTTCATTTTTTTTATTTTCAACAAAGTTCAATAATTTGAAAGAATTTCCAAGGACTTTGAAGATTTTCAAAAATTGTAGGGTATTTCAAGAGATTTCAAAGAATTTTTCAAAGAGATCAATTATTTGGAGGGATTATGAAGGATTTTAAACATTTTTAGGTATTTGAAATGTTTAGTTTGAATTTTTTTATACTAAAGTTTTTTGAAAGATTCCAATGCATTTTTAATAGATTTCAAAAATTTGAAGGGATTTTTAACATTTTAGGGTATTTGGAAGGTTTAGTTAGAATTTTTTTTATTCCAAGGTTTCGTGAAAGATTCCAAGACATTTTTAGTAGATTTCAATAATTTGAAGGAATTTTCAAGGACCTAATTTTTTAAAAATATTCCAGGGTATTTTAAAAGATTCCAAAGCATGTTTGCAATATTTAATCATTTCAAGGGATTTTAAAGGATTTTAAACATTGTAGGGTATTTGGAAGGTTTAGTTAGAAGTTTTTTTTTATCCTAAGGTTTTGTGAAAGATACCAAGGCATTTTTAATAGATTTCAATCATTTGATGGATTTTGAACATTTTAGGGTATTTCGAATATTTAATTACACTTTTTGTCTATTCCAAGGTTTTGTGAAGGATTTCAAGATATTTTTTAATCTTTCAATAATTTAAAGAAATTTCCAGGACTTTGAATATTTTTAAATATTTTAAGGCATTTTAAAAGATTCCAAGGAATTTCTCTGAAATTTCAGTCATTTGAAGGGATTTTAAAGGGTTTTAAATATTTTAGGGTATTTGGAAGGTTTAGTTAGAAGTTTTTTTTTTCGATTTTGAAAACTTTCTTTTTTTGAGACGATCGGACAATACTTTTACGCGTTTTCGAGCGTCGGGCTGGTTACTGCATCCGGCGGCTCAATTTTCTTTCGAAAAAGATTAATTTTTTAACGAAATACATGGAATCTCAATCAAATGTTTGAATTTTTAAAGAAATTTTCAACAAAATATTTG
Organism: Andricus grossulariae; assembly: GCA_011634705.1. Classification (NCBI taxonomy): domain Eukaryota; kingdom Metazoa; phylum Arthropoda; class Insecta; order Hymenoptera; family Cynipidae; genus Andricus; species Andricus grossulariae. The sequence goes on from JAABKJ010075445.1 coordinate 220,171,227, forward strand.
AATTTTCAACCAAAGAAATGAATTTTCAACCAAAAAAAATAATTAGGCACCAAGAAGATTAATATTCTACCAAAAATACCCATTTTCAACCAAATAGTTGAATTTTTATTTGCAGAAAATAAATTTTCATTCAAACATAGAATGGTTAAGATTGGGTACAAACGAAAAATGTTCAACCAAAAATAATAATTTTCAATGAAATAGTTAAATTTTCAACCGAAGAAATTAATTTTTAACAAAAAAGGTGAATTAGTCACCAAGAAGATTAATATTCTGCCACGAAAAACGAATTTTCAAACGAATAGTTTAATTTTTAGCTGAAAAAGAGAAATTTTTGAATAAGGATAAAAAATAGTTAAATTTGAATTAAAAAATTAATTTTCAAAAAAAGAAAAAAAATTTCAAGGAAATAGTTGAAGTTTTTAAAAAAAGGCTTTTCAACTAAAATCATGACCAAAAAAAAAAAATAATTTTTATTAAAGAAATTTTACTCTCAGCTAATTAGTTGAATTTAGAACCAAAAAAATGAATTATCAACAAAAAATATAATAGTTCATATTTCAACCAAAAAAGATTTTAATTTTGTACCAAAACCAGTCGAAGTCGACCAAAAAGGACGATTTTTCATCAAAATAACTGAAACCTGCACAAAAACATATTAATAATTTTCAATTAAAAAGTTGTGATTTTCAACCTAAAAATATACAATTTCTACGAAAATAGATAAGTTTTCAACAACAAGAAAAAAAAAACAATTTTAAAAATAGCTGTTGAATTATCAACCAAAGAGAATGATTTTTGAACAAAATTGTTGAATTTAAAAAAAAATAATAAAAAATTAACTTCAAACTCTGTAAATAGTTGAATTTTCTACTAAAAAAAGATAAATTTTCAACCAAAGTAGATTAATTTTCTCCCCAAAAAAAAACGAATTTTCAAGCAAATTTTTACATTCTCAACGTATTTTTAACGACATTGAAGAATCTTAAATCAAAATATTTCATTTTGAATTTATTCAAAGCAGATTAATTTTCAACAAAAATGTTAATTTTCAACCACATAGTTGAATTTTTAGCCGAAAATATTAATTTTTTAACCAGAGCAGATTAATTTTCTCAAAAGAAAAAAAATAATTCTCAACAAAATTTCCTCCCTTCGAACTCAATAAAAATGTTTAAAATATGTGAATAATCAACTAAAGTTTTGAATCTTTAACAAACAAAATATTTCTTAACAATGCAGTTCAACTTTAAACCAAGTGGTTTAATTTTCACCCAAAAAGATGAATTTTCAATGATAATTTTCAACAAAATAAATTTTCTAACAAATAGATGAATCTGCAACCAAAAAAAAAAAGTTCAACTTTTAGCCAAGAAGTGGAATTTTCAACAAAATACATGAATTTTAAATAAAAAGATTTTCAGTTTCAACCAAAAATGGGATTGTTTAATTTTCATCCAAAATAGTTGAATGTTCAGTTTCTACAAAAAAAGACTAAGTTTCAACAAATTACATGAATTTTCAACAAAAAAATATAAGTTTTTAACCAAAAATGGAATAGTTACATTTTCAGCGAAAAAATTCAATTTTCAAGAAAGAAAAAAACAAAGAATTTTTGACCAGAGATAAATTTACGACTAAAGTTGTGAATTTTCAACCAAAAAAATAAATTTTTAACAAAAAAGTTAACTTTTAACCAAGAAGATAAATTTTCAACAAAATATATACATGAATTTTTAATTTAAAAACTTTCATTTTCAACCGAAACTGGAATTTTTCAATTTTCAACCAAAACAATTAAATGTTCATTTTCTACCAAAAAATACTAATTTTCAACTAAAAATATAAGTTTTTAACCAAAAATAGAATAGTTAAATGTTCAGTTAAAAACCCTAATTTTAATTTAATATTTTAATCCTAATTTGAATTCGACATAATTTTATACTAAATTACTTAAAGATAAGCACCTTCAAATGAGAATTTCCCCTTCATTATATATTAATATTATTTGTTTGAAAATTGGTTTCTTTCATTGAAAATAATTTAATTTAATTTATTAATTTAATAATTTAATTGGTTGATTGAAAATTTTGTTATTTAAAATAAAATAATTTATTAATTTAGTAATTTAGTTTAATAATTTAATCCTGATTTAAATCCTACATTATTTTATAGTAAATTACTCAAAGATAAGCACCCTCAAATGAGAATTTCCCCTTCGTTACAAATTAATTTTATAAGTTGAAGATTTTATTTTATTTTTAAATTGTTTCATTTTACTGAAAATCATTCAATTAAATTTATTAATTTAATAATTTAATTTAATTTAATTGGTTGTATGAAACTTATTTTTTTTAATGAAAATAATTTAATTTAATTATTCTATTTCATTTAATAATCGAATCCTAATTTAAATCCTACATTATTTTACAGTAAATTACTCAAAGATAAGTACCTTCCAATGAGAATTTCCCCTTCGTTATAAATTACTTTTATTAGTTGAAGATTTTATTTTTTTCAATTGTTTTTTTTTCTGATTGAAAATCATTTAATTTAATTTTTTAATTCAATAATTTAATTGGTTGATTGAAAATTGTTTTTTTATTGAAAATAATTTAATTTAATAATTTAATAATTTAATTTAATAATTTAATCCTTAATTTAAATCCTACATTATTATATATTAAATTACTCAAAGATAAGCACCCTCAAATGAAAATTTCCCCTTCGTTATAGATTAATTTTATTAGTTGAAGATATTATTTTTTTGAAAATTGTTTTATTTTATTTAAAATCGTTTAATTAAATTTATTAGTTTAATTATTTTATTTTATTTAATAGGTTGATTGAAAATTGTTTTTTTCATTAAAAATAATTTAATTTATTAATTTAATTATTCCATTTCATTTAATAATCTAATTCTAATTTAAATCCTACATTACTGTTTTCGATTCAAAACTGAAATATTTTTTTGGTTGAAGATTCAACTACTTTTTTGTTGAAAATTCGTATTTTTTTCATGAATTCAACGGTTTTAGCTTAAAATTTAAAATCTTTTTTGGTTAAATTTTTTTCCTTTTTGACTGAAAAATCTTCTTTTTAAAATCAACTATTTTGTTGAAAAGTCTTTTTTGGTTGAGGATCAAACCATTTTCTTAAAATTCAACACTTTGGTTAAAATTTTGTTCACTGAAAACTCTTCTTTTTTTAAATCAAATACTTTGTTGCAAAGTCATATTCTTTCGATTAAGTTAACTATTTTAGATTCCAAATTAAATTTTTTGTTGTTGTTAAACATTCAACTATTTTTTGGTAGAAAATTTATATTTTTTTGTGAATTCAGCAGTTTTACATTGAAAATTAAATTCCTTTTTGCTTAAGCTTTTTTTCCTTTTTAACGGAAAACTTTCTTTTTTGTATAAAAATTAAGTATTTTCTTGAAATTTCAACAATTTGGTTGAAATTTTTTTCCTTTTTGACTGAAAAATCTACATTTTAAAGTCATTTATTTTGTTGAAAAGTCTTCTTTTTTTGGATGAATTAAACTGTTTCCGATTCATAATTAAAATCTTTTTTGGTTGAGGATTGAACTATTTTCTCGAAAATTCAACAATTTGGTTAAAATTTCTTTCACAGAAAATTCTTCTTTTTTAAATCAAATACTTTGTTGCAAAGTCGTCTTCTTTCGATGAATTTAACTGTTTTTGATAACAAATCAATTTTTTTTTTTGGAACATTCAACTATTTTTTTTGTTGAAAATTCATATTTTTTCGATGAATTTAGCTTTTTTATATTGAAAATTAAAATCCTTTCTGGTAATTTTTTTTTTCTTTTTAACGGAAAACTTTTTTTTGGTATAAAAATTAAGTATTTTCTTGAAAAGTCGTATTTTTTGGACGAATTTAACTGTTTTCGATTCAAAACTGAAATATTTTTTTGGTTGAAGATTCAACTACTTTTTTGTTGAAAATTCGTATTTTTTTACCTGGACCTGGGCATCGAGCATTTCATGGGCCGTGCCGGTACCGTGTCGGCCTTCGTTTTCTACAAAGACATCCAGAACTTCGTCTACAACACCGACGTGGCTGGTACCGGTGCCTGGGCCAACTTCGCCGAGGCGCACACCTTTGCCAACGGCGACAGCGCCAAACTGTATGGCCTGGAACTGGCCTACTCACAGAAGTTCGACTGGCTGCCTGCGCCATGGAACGGCCTGATGATCGGTGCCAACAGCACCTTCAGCCGTTCCAGCGCGGACATCGAGGGCTTCGACAGTGCCAGC